>OY723392.1:21257917-21434695 GCA_963210295.1 Ophion ellenae
TATATATATATATATATATATATATATATATATATATATATATATATATATATATATATATATATTCATATATATATATAGATGCACACGGTCAATTAACTCTCGTCGTATTCTCGGTGCAACAAACACGAGCGCAACTCAGATAATCGAGCGACACATGTACACGCGCAATTATTACACTCAAAATGTTGAGTAACCAAGGGCAATAAACGTATCGCAAAATTGACCCAGACGATGAGCAACTGAGAATTTACCCGCGCGCAGAATTACAAATTCTGAAACAGCGGCAATATAACTATTCACCGCATCGTAACAATTCGAGCAGACGGAATAAAATATAAGGTCTTCGGAATAACGAGGGTCGCGATGTACAATTATAAAGTTTGTAAAAAAAAATATATATTCCAGCGATAAGAAACTTTTCCCGATGGATCATAATGCAAGTGGGGATATGCGGCACTTGTGGCTGGAAATTCGACGATCTCAGTACTCAGGCGGCATCGTTCGTAGTGAGAGAAAAAATTATCTCTAGAAGATAAAAAAATTTCGTCGTTTGGGAGACGGAAAAAAAAGTAAATTCGTGGAGATTTATTGGATGGTCGTAAATTTCGAGAGGTTCAAATTTCCGTCAATTCGGTCGTTTTTTGGTCCGACCGAGTATGTGATTTATCCTAGGGATTTTCTTAGGGGTATCTACGGTCTTTTTGATGATTGGGTTTGTTGGACATGAGAATGGTCGAAAGAGAGATTAGACGAGAAAATTCTGTCCGGAGCGAGAAAGTTTTTTTTTCCCTTTTTTTCGTGTTGTAACTTTGGAGCCGAGAGCAACCGCGTATGACTTGAGATCCTCTCGGTCGATTGGATGTTGGACGCGCGTTTGACGAAATCGGACGAAAAGCACGAGAAGCGCATTGTGACGGTGATTCGAGGACGTATGAAATTCCTTCGTATATAACAATCGCCGCTTCAACGCGCGCGGGCGCGCTTGGAAAATATAAATCGGTCAATTATTCTGTATATTAGTGAAGATCAAATCCCGTCCGAGATATCTCGAGTCGCGGCACAATTATACATTGAGATCGTAGTTACGATTTGAAATTATGTGATAGCAACGCAATGCAGCGGGGGGACGGGGCGAATACGATTAGCGACAAAAACGATTCACCAACGTCGCTGTACTTGCAGATAAAAGAGAGAGAGAGAGAGAGAGAGAGAGAGAGAGAGAGAGAGAGAGAGAGAGAGAGAGGGGACATACAGAAGGAAACTGACGGGAAACGTTCGCGCAATTTAAGATTTATCCAATTTGGAACTTGACCTTAAACTTAAACCGAAATAACGTCCATCAGGATAATTGTTTCCTATATTTTATTGCCTACCTCGAATTAAAGCGACGGTAAATAATTCAGAGCGGAAAAGTTTTATAAATTACTCAATCAACGGAGTATGCCTCTTTGAAAGTCCAATTTGCAGGGTCAGAATGACGATTTTTTTAGTAACATATTGACTGCAATAAATTAATTTTTTTCCCAGCATGTTGTACACATGTTTGTGGTGATAATGTAATTTTTTTCGGAAGACAATATTTCAAAGTGTTCGTGGTGCTGCAGTTGGCGTTGCAGTCCTCCAGCGGCGAGGCCCGAAACGGCGGGATCTCTACCAGGCTCAAATGTAATTTAAAACGAAAACAAAAAATGTTTTCTTCAAATATATCCAACCGGCTATGGGTTCACGATCCACTTTTTGAAATTTCGAAAAATACGAAAAATGACAGCTTCTCCAAAGAAAACCTAATTTTTCTCTCGAAAAACAGCGTGCTGGAGTAATTGTTATTAACAAATGGTTTATCCAATTGAAAACGGCGATTGTGAACCGAAAATGCCTACTGTTTGAACGCTAACTGTGCAAATTCAAGTCAATAGTGTGAAAGTTACTCAAGATAATAAGGCGTTACCCCCACTTGTAGCGCAAAAAACAGGCCTTTTTCATGAATTTTTTAAAAGAAAACTACAACACTTTTTTCATCGATCAATATACCATCTTAAAGAACACATCTTGAAGAACTTTCAGTAATTTTTTGATTGAAAAATATTACATTGTTTAGTGGCAAATGGCCGTCAATGAAATAATGTTTTTATATACACGGTTTGCGGTGACCAACATTGTGGCGAAGTGGATCATCTGAAAAAGAAATGCGGATGGATTTAGTCAAATATAAGTATAAACTAGTCTTTAATCGAAGGTTTTTAAAAAATATTCATTTTTCACAAAATGGCGGACAGTCAAAGTTAATGGTTCGATTTTAACGAAAAAAACGGCCGTTTTTTGGCTATAAAACGGCCATTTTTTTTCGAAAAAAAAAATCGAACGATTAAAGACTACATTTTTATGTATTAAATAAGCCTGCAAAATTTCAAGAAGATCGGTTCATTAGTGTTCGAGTAATCTTGGTCACCGACTTCAGAAATGCCATTTTGAGAAAAACGCGTTTAAAGTTTCTCTTTCAACGCTCTTTCAACGCGGATTCTTCTCTTTCAACGATCATATCTCAGTCAATTTTGTTCGGATCGACTTGAAATTTTCAGGACATATTCTCAGATACTTATACTTCAAAAAAATGCAATAAAAAAATCGATTTTTTCAAAATCGCAAGTGGGGGTAACCCCTTAATCCCACCGTGTCGAGATATGTAGTTTCGTGATAATCGCGGTCAACTTTGACGGATCGCGGTAAACCCGATGCACACTGTTCCACTAAAATAGGTGTAACTTCGTCAATTTTTAGAATTTCAGGGTCCGGTTGGTCTCAAAATATTCTTGAAAGTTCACATCATAACAGTAAGCAAAAAAACGATTTTTTGAAGTTTCCAGAGAGGGATACCCCTTAAGGGGAGGTAGCTGAGTGAACGACGAGAAAAATAGGAAAACTTCGGGAATTTTCATCTCAAAAATTAATGTTTCGATTGGATCCAGGTTTTTTTTTATTGGAAAATATGTACATTAAGGTATGTTTAGAATTTTTTAAAAATAAATTCGTTGACTGGTAGCGATTCAAACGCGATTATCTCGAAACATAGTTTTCAAAGTCGGTGCCAGATGTATCTCGAAAACGGCTTCTCCGATTTTGTCCAAATTTGGATACAATATTCTTCGATAGTTTTTTTTCGTTCGCCACGTAGGGGTTTTTCATTTGATTGAACCATTGCTTTTTTATGCAATGTGTATGCAATCCAAAATCGTCGGAAATTGCGAACGAAAAACGAATGTTAAATAAAAACGGTCGCAATTCCGTCAAAAATGAAAATTTCAAAAAAATCCTACGTGGCGAACGAGAAAAACTATCGAAGAATATTGTATCACAATTTGGACAAAATCGGACAAGCCATTTTCGAGATACATTTTGCACCGACTTTGAAAACTGTGTTTCAAGATGATCGCGTTTGATCGCTCCCAGTCAGCGAATTTATTTTAAAAATTCCTAAACATACCTCAATGTACATATTTTCCAATAAAAAAAACCCGGATCCAATCGAAACATTAGTTTTTGAGATAGAAATTCCCGAAGTTTACCTGTTTTTCTCGGCGTTTACTCAGATACCTCCCCTTAAGTGCGGACACCGCTGTGACCGGCCGAAAAAGTCGTTTTTCCGATTTTTTATGTCTACTATTTTATTTATTTGGTAATGGGTAAAAAGGTGTGTTGTTAACCATACATTGAACTTATTTCATGTAAATTTCTATTTTAAAAAAAAATTAACTTCATTGCCGAAGTATAATAGAGCCTCTGTATTAAAAATGCAGTTCAACGGCCGGATCAATAACTTGACAATGGTTGGTCTGAAAAATAAAAAGGTTTTATAAGCTGTATGAATGTAGTTCTCGTTGTAGGGAGACGTTTTTCGAAAAAAAATCAGAAATTTGAGAATGTTCAAAAAAGTGTAATTTCCTACCTCGAGTTAAAGCGTCGGTAAATAATTCGGAGCGGAAAAGTTTTATAAATTACCCAATTAAGGGAGGACACCACTGTGACCGGCCGAAAAAGGTCGTTTTTCTAATTTTTCTGTCTACTAGATTATTTATTCGGGATTTGGAAAAAAAAGGTGTGTTGTTTACCATACATTGAACTTATTTCGGGTAAACTTTTATGGAGAAAAATAAAAAATTAACAACATTATCGAAATATGATGAAGCCTCTGTAAAAAAATGTGGTCCAACGACCGGATCAATAACTTGACAATGGTTGGTCTGAAAAATAAAAATAAAAAAGTTTTATAATCTGTATAAATGTAGTTCTCGTCGTACGTAGGCGTTTTTGGAAAAAAAATCACAAAATTTCAGGTGTTCAAAAAGTGTAATTTTGGCGAAATTTTCAATTATATTCGTCGCCTTCAAAAATGAAATAAAAGAAAAACGCGTAACGTACAACGATAGCTACTGCAATTACGGAAATTTTGGTTTTTTAAAATTGAAAATTGGACAATCATTGCTAGAGTTATAATTCCGGCCAGGCCGAGAACAGTTGTTTCGAGAAAAATGCGAGTCAGAGTTCAAGTATACGTAAATCATTGCTCTACCTGCTCTCACTAAATCGTCCGCAACATGGTCAATTTTCAATATTTCAACTCGAAAATTTTATCACATATTCTTCAATATGTATACTTTGAGAAAATGAAAAAAATCGATTTTTTCCACCCGTCACACTGATTGCCTTATTTCGCGTAAATGAGATTAATTGAATCGTCAAAAAATTCACATTTTATCGATAAAACTATAATTGAATATTGACGTACAATTCTGAGAAAACCGCGATAAGAAAAAGTATAAAGTCAACGTGAGTTTCAGATAAATCCATCAAATGCCTGCACTCTCTTTCATGCATACCGTACCGGTAAAAAGTTTTCGATCACTTTGGATAATTGCCACATTACATTAGAATAACATAATTAATTTTATACAGCAATAGATCATATCCGTAAAAAAAAAAAAATAAAATAAACAATATTATTCTAATATAATTTTAAATCTAATAAAAACAAATAAAATAAACAATATTATTCTAATGTAATTTTTCAATTATCCAAAGTGATCGATGATTTTGCAATTATCCAGAGTGATCGAAAACGTTACGATTATGCAACCCGATCGAAAACTTTTGACCGGTACTGTATATGTGCAAAAGGGACATAAACTGAAGCGCCTCCTCATTGATATACGTCAGGGTTGAAAAATGTCTTCGATAAAAGGCGAATATATACGACTTCCGCAATGAATATAATTGAATTTACGTCGACACGGATGAATCCGCGGATACATATACAAGAGCATCTGGAATCTCGAGCATATATGCACGCACACACAACCACACTGTCTATCAGCCGCTGAAAAATTCTCATAATGTCCCATGAATATCTTTATCGCTATTTATTTATTTTTCGAAAATGCAAATGATAAATGACGAGGTTCAACGATTGTAGGGTACGAGTTATCGGTATAAACGCGGCGATATTCACCCACGTAACACATTTGTGCCACGGCTTACAGCGATTAGCGATGACTTAAGCTTTTAAGGGCAACGATTCTTTCTTTTTTTTTCCTTCTCATCCTCACTTCCCACCACACTGCTCCGAGATCACGAGCATTCCGCGGTGGAGATGAGCGTCGATGCGAATATAGCTCGGCGTGGAGGCGAGGCCCAATATATAACGAAGAGTCGCATAAAAATTCCTTCCTCACCGTGAACATATATATATATATATATATATATATATATATATATATATATATATATATATATATATATATACATATATATATATTCTTGGCTCCCTTTCCGCGATGATTGCGCAACCGCGCGGGCCGTTTAACCCAATTTGCTTAAGACGAGAAATTAGCGTGAATAATTATCTAATTAGGTTTCCCTTATTGCTATGACGGAAAAAAAATTAAACTCTATCATCCAACCATCCGGGACATCCGCGCATGTATATATATATATATATATATATATATATATATATATATATAAATTTATGAGAATATATGCGAACGGATGTTACGCACTTGTCAGCGTGAAATGAGACTTGCCGGAGTTCAAACGAAGCTTGCATGTATGATTTCGAGTGTAAGTTTATACGTTTAAGGTCGAATTACATTTTTTTTAATTTATTTCGAAGACAGCGTTTATGACGATTTTTTTAATTATACACGGAAAAAAAATCCTGTAGATTTTGATGGAAATCCCATCAAAATGTTCTGTGCCTCACATCAATAGCGCCTCTCGATACAAAATCTTCGATATTTGCTACGTAAAACTCTAAGAAGTGTACGCCACGTTTCACACAAAGAAATGTAGGACTATTGAGTTTATGCTAAGCGATCGATAAATTTTCGCAGTGTGAAACTGTGAACAGTAGATGAGCCGACTCACGACTTTTTATAATGTGGACCTGTGAACAGTAGATGAACCGGCTCACGAATTTTTACAATGTGAAACTGTAAACAGCAGATGGACCGACTCACGAATTTTTACAATGTGAAACTGTAAACAGTAGATGGACCGACTCACGAATTGTTACAATGTGAAACTGTTAAAAGTAAACGAGCGGATCCACGAATTTTTACATTTCAAAATGTTATAGAATGAACGACTTCATTGAGAAATGTTTACACTGTGAAATAGCAAATAATGCAGATAGTGAATAGCCTTAGGTACATCAAGCATCATTATACGTGAAAGCGAGATAGAAAAGTACAAATACAATACTCCGTTTTTTCGTCCTCTTTTCAGCAGCGACAAATCTTTCACGGCACTTTTTCTTCACTTACAGTTGGGCCTTGTTCACTGTGTGTGTGTGTCCGTTTTCACATTGATTATAAATAATTGTCGTTTATCGAAGACACTGCGCAAAACTTTACGCCACGAGATCCAAAAGAACACTGAGTAGATGACAAGACTGAGGGCGACCATGCGATACGATTTTTCTTCGTTGCTTTAGGCGTGCAGTTTTAACGCTTTAAGGGGGGATTGTCTTTTTTTTTCGCAAAATTTACCGCTTTTTGGGAATTTTTTTGTGAAGAAAGTATACAACGGAAAACTTGTGAAACTTGGCATATAGTTTTATTGATCTGTTTACTACATACGAAAAAAATTTTAAACGATTTCATCAAAAAATCCGCCTCCCTCCCCCCTCGACGCGCGATGGTCCTTTTTTGATGGTGTGCACGATTACAGCCTTCACGTTCATCCTGCAACAAAAACCCAAAAAGCATTTTACTTTAAACACATATAGCTATCGTTCGATGAAGGGAAAAAAAAATTGACGATTTGGTGACGTTTTGAACTTGAAGTATCGATTTTTCGAAAAAAAATTGATCGATTTTTTGTTATAAATAAAAAACTATTAAACGTATTGCTTTTGTGCTTCATCAAACGATAAAAGGACGTCAGCGGAGCATTCTGTCCAAATTTGAAGGCAATCGGTTGAATAGTTTTTGAGAAATCGTGCACACCATCAAAAAAGGACCATCGCGCGTCAAGGGGGGTGGGAGGCGGATTTTTTGATGAAATTGTTTAAAAAAATTTTTGTATGTAGTAAACAGATCAATAAAACTATATGCCAAGTTTCACAAGTTTTCCGTTGTATACTTTCTTCACAAAAAAATTCCCAAAAAGCGGTAAATTTTGCAAAAAAAAAAGACAATCCCCCCTTAACCCCCGAGTTGACGCGGTCACGCGTTTACAGTGCACATTGTAAAAATTCGAGGTACACGCGGTGTACCGCGCAATGTCGGCTGTAACTTCTACTGAGCGCTTTGAAATTTTTTTTTCATGTATCACACTAATGAATTTAAATATCCGTATTAGTATTCAACAACCCGTTATCATAATATGCTTTGCCCAATTTGTTAAAAAATGAAAATTGACTCTGTAAAAATTAAATCTGTACGTATTGAATGATACCGACCTACGATACAATTTGCAAGGTGTACACTGCAGTTTTTAATTTAAACTCACACCACATTTTTCAGAAGACAATACCAAATTTCAATAGAATTTAATCTCGTTTTTAACATTTACTTGTTAAAGAATTTTATGGTTCAAATCAGTGATTACCAGTCTAATCACACTTTTTTTTTGAAGGTACTCCGTATATTTTACGCATTGAGTACCGCGATATCTTATATTTAATTTGTAAATTCGACAGTTTACTTTATCGCGGTGATCATTATGATTTTTTTACAGTTTAAATCTGCATTTCCATCGGTTCGAATTGTAAAAAAGCACGTCTGATCCATTATTTTTTCCTAAAAGTTCTGTAACATGATTGGTTTACAGTGTGAAACTGCATTATGTTCATCTTTCCTCAGTAATTTATAAACACCAACTGTTAATTTTGACGAATCATTTTTTTCCGTGTAATGCTTAATTATTAAACGAAAGATCCGGTTGTGTATTTTTCTGGACCATTTTGAAAATGGCTCGAGGGATGCTTGCTGCAAATCTTTGAAAATTCAATTTAAATTCAATTTAATGTGTGGTGTGTTGATATTTATTGTGAATTGTTAGTTTGAACGGGTTCGTGAGAATATTTTGGTTTTACTTTTTAATTGTACCCACGGAACAGAGGCTGGCCGCGAGCAGGTGAAATAATATGGTCAGAAAATCATGGCTGCATATAATATTGGGAATAATATTAGTTGAACGGATGGGGCGATTTTTCCCAGGACGTGCGAGGGAAATAAATTCAATGTTCCCACTGAGCTTTTCGAAACATCGATTTCTCGTTGGGGACATTTGCTTGCAGGGAAAAAATGTTAGACACGTCGGGAGTAAGGAGTACATGTGGAATAAAATTTATTTTTATTTCTTCGGGTTTATGAAAAATACTTGAAGGATATATAAAGTATACATTTAATGTATGAGGATGTATGACATGTAAGCTTGAGAATATACGAGAGATATAAAAAACATTGTTTATATGTCCTGTATTATTAAAGGAGGACACCACTGCAAAGGGTCGAAAGGGATTTTTTCAATTTTTTTATCTACGAGATAAATTTGGGATTTGGGATTTGGAAAAAATGTATGTTATTGAGCATACATTGAACTTATTTCGGGTAAATTTTGATTGAAAAAAAAATAAAAATTAACTACTTTATTGAGGTATAATAGAGCCGCTGTATAAAAAATGTGGTCCAACAGCCGGATCGCTAACTTTACAATGGTTAGTCTGAAAAATAAAAATATAAATGTTTTACAATCTATGTAGATGTACAGTGGGTAAAAAAAATAGTTGTACATCTCACACGAAACTGTTGTTAATTTGGCTTTATTTTTGTGTTCGTGTTTTCCCAAGATTTTTGAAAACAGACACCATGTATATCTAGGATAAGCTATCGAACACAAGAACTTCATAAAGTATTTTATTTTTTTCGAAGAAAAATTTGAAAAAGACGCCGTGTACAAATCCTTTTTTTACCCATTGTGGTTTTTGTTGTACGTAGCCATTTTTCGGAATTTTTTGTTTACAACATGGAGTGTGGTAAAAAATCTCATTTTGGTGAAATTTTTACTTATATTCGGGAGCTTAAAAATACTAAATAAAAAAAAGTTTACGTATAACGATAGCTAGTGCAATTAAGGATTTTTTTTCAAATTGAAAATCGGACAATTGTAGCTAGAGTTATGATTCCGGCTAGGCCGAGAAAAGTCGTGTCGAGAAAAACGCGATTGAAAGTTTTAGTATACGTAAATCGTTGCGCTACCTGTGCTCACTAAATTGTCTGTAACTCGGTCAATTTTCAAAACTTCAACTCGATTTTTTTCCCACACATTCTTAAATATATGTACATTAAGAGAAAGTAAAAAAATGTTTACTTTTTAAAAATTAATATTAAAAAAATGGTTTAAATAATCAATTATTAAAATTTTTTAATCTTGTAAATTTGTAAATTCATACATTCCATCTTAAAAAAAGGGCCCACGGATTCGGGTGAAACGGATATATATTTTCGCGGATGCAACAAAGCGATTCATCTATACATAGGCTTCACGAAAGCTCAATTGGAGCGTTGGACAAACAGCTTCATTTCTGCGAACCAATAATCTATAAATAATTCAACAAATCAGTCTCCGATTCTTAGATTATTAATCCCGATGACTTTGACATATGTTACGATCGTTGGAAACAACCCAGCAGAATGTGTCATCTTGCAATACCTTCAGGTTCATTTTACGGTACATCACCGCACACATACTCACAACCTGCGACCTCGTCTCATTGTCTTCTGTACACTCTGATTTTTTTTCCGTTCCTTCCGCGTGCACCAATTTTCTTCCTCTTGCGAAAGATGCTTTTGTCATTCATTTTTCTGTCGTCAAAATAACGGAACGAACGGCTGAGCTGAGTTGAGCTGAGTAAATCATAGGAATTAAATTAATGATGGAATAGTAATGAAAAGAAATTGATATTACTCATCACTAATTATATATTATGCATTGCCATTCATGTACTGCCAAAAAGTGTGATTGCAATCTTAACACCACCGTGTACGACAATGGATTTAATTCACGTTAATATTGTACTGTTATTGTTATTATTGAAATAAAAACAAAATGAAAAGCTGCTCGACGTCGAGCCTTAAAGACCTCACGCTGTGCTTGTCACGAATGTCAAACGGTCCATGACTGGACAATTTATCGCGCGCAGGAATGTCACATCTGTATATATATATATATATATATATATATATATATATATAAACGGTCCATGACTGGACAATTTATCGCGCGCAGGAATGTCACATCTGTATATATATATATATATGAGAGATCGCGACAGCAATTCAAGTGGTCCCACCATAATCGAATATTGATTGTGACTCAGACGTATTCGTCGGGGTCTCAAGATTAAGATACCATACGCGAGTGATCACGGACGTTAAATTTTCGGTAATAATAATCGAGAATCCTGTCGCTGCGCCTCCGTTGCCTCTTCCCGCTCGTCGAGGCGATCGAGCCCCGTAATATTTCGGTCGATCATTTATGACGCCTTGAATGCATTTTCAATCTTTGCAATGAACCGTAACCACGCATTGTAACGGATGAATTCGTCGGTGCACGAAATCGCCTCTGGTATATCGTGGTTTGAGTTTGTTGAACCAATTTTTAACGCCCATTGAAATCTGAAGCATCGTTCCTTTGTCGATAATAATTATGCGCGAAAAGAGAGCAATTTCGTCCAAGAAATGAAATTCCTTTGGTTTAGTGTCATTTTAATCGACGTTTCAATAAAATTAATTAATTGAACGATAAATCTACTTTATCAATATTAATGCGTTTCTTTTTAATTTTATGGATATGAGTTTTCGGAATTCATGTGGATGAGTAATATTTGAATTGAAGTTTCGGCAAAGGAAATTAATGTTGAAAAATAAAATTATTCTATTAATGTTGCTGAGTTATTGAGCGTTTTTTTGAATATTGCTACTGCACGTGTTTAAATTATAAGAACGTTCGTGTTGTGGAATAAAATTTTATTTCGAGCAAACGGATCGATTTTTTGGGGTATAAAAATCCCGTTCATGCCTATAGTAATGATAATATTAGAAAAAGTGCTATGGGCCGCCCCGCGATGGGCTTGCTGAGCCGAAAAGGAAGTGCTTTCTCTCCCTCTCTCTTTTTCTCTCTTTGGTTTTTTGAACCAATTTTTTACGCGCGTTGAAAACCAGATTAATGTTCCTTTGTCGATAATAATTTAATACCATTTAACACCATTTTAATCGACGTTTCAACTAAATTAATTAATTGAAAAATAAGTTTACTTCATCGATATTAACGAGTTTCTTTTTTATTTTATGGATATGAATTTTCGCAATTTATATCGATGAGTCGTATTTGAATTAAATTTTCGGCAAAGTGAACTAACGTGAAAAAATAAAACTATTTTATCAATATTGATGAGTTATTAAGGGGTTAGGCCACTCTAGAGGCCGAAAAAATAGGCTTTTTGGGGATTTTTTTTTCAGAAAAACTACAAAATAAACCGAAATTACAAAAAAGGGTGTTTATCATACATATCAGTGACTGTGTACAATAATTTTTTTGAAGCCATTAATTTTAAAATGGCGGCTGTGCAGCGTTTATCTCAAAACTGCATTTTTTAAGTTGGCCGGAAACATAACTCAGACAATTTTCGACCGATTCACTTGAAATGTTGAATATATCTTGAAAAATACATTGTCTATGGAAGTACGTAGGATTTTTTTTAAATATTGCATTTGTTATTAACAATTATCTGACGAAATTTTTCACTTTCCAAAAATTTGCCTAAAAAATCGTCAGATAATTGTTGATAACAAATGAACTATGTGATTTATTTTTTCGGCCTCTATAGTGGCCTCAGGCCTTAAGGGGTTTTTCCTAATATTGCTTCTGCACGTGTTTAAATTATGAGAACGTTGCTATAGTCGAATAAAATTTCATTTGGAACAAACGAACTGATTTTTTGGGGTATAAAAATCCGGTTCATACCTATAGTAATGATAACATTAGGAAAAGTGCTATGGGGCATAGAGAGCCGCCTCGCGATGGGCTTGCTGAGCCAAAAAGGAATGAGAAGTGCTCTCTCTCTCTCCCTCTCTTTCTCTCTCCCGCCGTCTCCCTCGCGGTCGCCCAACATTGATTTCGGCCTTAAGGCTCGTTATAACTGGAATTATCGACGAGCATAAGAGGATGAGAACGATCGCGGGTGTTAAAATTACTACCCAATAATACGGCGTCTGTATAAAAACACGAATCGGCCACAAAATCAGCCTTCGCACGGCTCCGATCCGATCGACTCGAAATTCCGATAATAAAGCCATTTTATTTTGTTTCGTCCCCCCACATTGTACAGTTCAAACGATAAATATTAAGCAGAGAATCCGACAGTGGCGGACGCGCCACGTCAAGCAGCGTCGAACCCTGCCAATACTCGGATGACGACCGTTTAGCTGCGCACTGGCTTGACTACTCAGTGGAACGGCAGTTTCACGCAGTTTCTAATTCTCACGCAACTAAAACTCATTGTCAGCGGAAAAATATAGTCGCCCGTGTCGACGCGGGTTTTTTTCAGTTTCCCTGTGCCCTCGTAAAAATGCGGTCCAAATCTGTGACGTACCAGAGAAGAAGGGCAATTTTTTTCTTCATTTTTTCCCTTCTAATGTTTCTAATGAATTTATTATTTTTTTTTCCCTCAACCATGGCCCTAAGCTATTTTCAGTTCCTTAGAGACGCCCCTGTGGGCAACACTCTGGAGGGTCTCTGAGCAACTGAAACGAGCAAGGGATCATCCCACTTTAAACCGCTGAAAAATTAGGCATTTTTTTGAATTTTTTGTATGGTTCCTTTGAAAAATATCAATGTAAATCTTTTCGGACTTGATAAAATAACTCTGGAAATGTATGAACACCAAAATTTCTCTTCATGTTGCGTCATTTGTCTATCGCTGGTAGCAGCATCCGCGTAGCCCCTCGAAAAAAGCGATGTCAGCTTCGTTGATGTTATTTCTGAGAACATTTATTTGAAACACAAAAACCAAAAAGATTTGAGTTCAGTATGGTTGTGGCTACTGTCCGAACTAGAATTATTATTTTTTAGGCAAAAATCACAAAATGGCGGCTGTTGAAAAAAAGTCTCCAAAAATAAGACTTTTTTGAGTGATATTTCGGTTAAAAACGTACTTGAAATCAAAATCAAATAATTCTAGTTCCAGCAGTAGCGATACGTGTGACGAATACGTGGTTAAAATTTCGTAAGGAACGGTTCAGTGGTCCCGGAGAAAAAAGCAACGAAGCAAGAAAAAAAAAGTGGTTTTGAGAAAACCGCGTTCAAAGTTCGCGCTCGAGTGAAAGCACGCCGGAGAGCGCGCTCAAATAAACGCGAAAAATAATACTTAGATCGCTTCGATCTTTATGAAATTTCTACAGAATATTTTTTAAGTGGTGTACTTTCGAAATTCATTTTAAAAAATCGATTTTGCGAAGTTGATGAAATGGGATGCTCAGCTCGTTTGCGAGTGGTCATCCCGTTTTTATTTTTATTATGGTGCGACAGTCGTATTAGAGTTCTCATGAAGCTTTTGCTATGTCGCCCGTGTATAAGGGCCTGACTTCAATAATAAATTGCTCAATAATCACGCAGACGAAGTACTTGAAATTTTACATGGAGTTGTAGCGCCTGTTCGCAAATACCCTCAATAAATTTTAACAAATTCCTACTATTTCGCGTCAGCTGAGCAATCTCCTTAAGGGACTATACCGTGAACGCTGAAAATTTGGGTGATTTTCGGGAATTTTTTGGAAGAAAAGTACTCAATGAAATGTTTCGGAAAATTAAGAATATATTTGGCTATATTTGACCAATATTACATAATTTTTTCATAGAAAAATATTGAGATCCAAGCGACTTATGCGCTGCCTTCGGATGCACCAAAAAAAAAGTTCCTCCACTACTGACATGATTCCGGCCGATTGAGTACCTGAAACCGAAAAAGGAAAAACTGTCGTTAATCTGGACGGTATTTCCTGTACAATGACGTAGGATTTTCGAAAAACATCAAAATCGAATGTCAAATCAATTAAAAATATCCTACGTCATTGTAGAGTAAATATATTCAAGAATACTCAGTTCAATTTTCAAGTCAATCGGATAATTGCTCTTTGAGTTACAATGTCAGCAAATTTGAAAAATCTCATTTCGAGAAAAACGCGTTTAAAGATTTACCTATCGATTTCTGCAGGATAAAATGATATTGATATAAATCATATAAATGATAATGATATTCTTGAAATTATAAACTGTCGAAAAAGGCCAAAGAAAACGATTTTTTGAAAGTGTTACTCTGGTATAGCCCCTTAAGGCCGAGGCCGAGGAAAAAAATAATAAATTCATCAGAAACATTAGACGTAAAAAATAAAAAATAAAAATCTCGAGAGAAATTTGCGTGCCGATTGCAGAGACCCTGCGATGAACGAACGAGAGTGTGTCAGTGCGGCAATGCCAATTCGCAGAAGTTCAATTGAGATTGCATAGTCCAATTGTCCAGCCTCGAGTACAGCTGTTTCTGAAATTTCATGCCTCCGCATATATTTATATATCATTGGGCACACACGAATACAAACAGACGGATATGCATGTTCGAAGAAATGCGTGCAATGGAAAACGAGAGTGCGTGGTCCCTTGATTCGTCGTTGAGCGCAGGCTTGTTCGGCTCAAGTCTCGGTGGTCGTGACTGTGAGAAACAGCACCTAATCGTCAAGTGCTCGTTATTAAATGTCGCGATAGGCCGTAGGAATTCCGATCTATCAAGAGGGGAGAGTATGAGAATGACGGAATTACGCCACTCTCGTTCAGCGTATCCAAACAACTTAACGGGATGATCATAATAGTGATTTTCTTTATCCGAAGAACATGTACTTCTTCGGTCGACTTGTTTTTATTAACGCGCTCGATGAGAAGCTGCGAGCTTCTCCCTCTACTTTTCGAAGTGCAAAAGTCAGCAGCTTTTTTCCAGCTGCGAATGTTCTTTTACATTTTTTGAAAATGACTTCTCTCGCGTGATACAAAATAATTGATCGCAGTGGCTTTAATTGAGTCGTTCGTATGAAAATGTACTACACGTAAGTTCTGGGACAAAAGTCTTATTTTTTTTTTTGTTGGAATTTCGGTGCCTGGTGATTTGAGAAAAAATTGAAAAAATAATTAGACATTTCGAGAAGTTGTGAACTTCAATCTGGAGGACACCACTGTCACGGGCCGAAATAAGGTCAATTTTTCCGATTTTTTTTGTCTACTAGATTATTTATTTAGGTTTTGGAAAAAAATATTTATTTTGTGTAAATTTGTATGTATAAAAATAAAAAATTAACGTTATTGAGGTATAGTGGAGCCTCTATATAAAAAGTGGTCCAACGACCGGATCGACAACTTGACAATGGTTGGTCTAAAAAATAAAAATAAAAAAGTTTCATAATCTATATAAATGCAGTTCAATTCTAGTGACAATGGTTGATTTGAAAAATGAAAATAAAAAAGATTCATAATCTATATAAATGCAGTTCTCGTTGTATGTAGCCGTTTTTTGAAAAAAATCACAAAATGGCGGATGTTAAAAAAAATGGAAGTTTGGCAATTTTTTTTTGACTAGGGGCTTTAAAAATACTGAATTTAAAAAATGGCTTCGCAGCTACTTCAATTACGGATTTTTTTCATGAAAGTCGAACAATTATAGCTAGAGTTATAATTCCGACCAGGTCTAGAAAAGTCGTTTCGAGTAAGGCGCGATTGAAAGTTTTAGTGTACGTAAACCGTCGCGCTCCTTACTCTCACGAAATCGTCTGTAACATGGTCAATTTTCAATATGTATTTTAACTGGAAATTTGTTTACATTCTTTAATATGTATACTTTTAGAAAATGCAAAAAATATCGATTTTTCTTACCCGCACAGTGGTGTCCCTTAATGGGATAAAGTTATTGACCAATTGCTCAAACGAATAATTGTTCAACAATTAATCGGTACAAAATATGCCATTGAAATGGATAGAAACCGTTCACTTTCCTAAAAGCTTAAAATTATGTTCGCAATTTCGCCCTTCCTTTAATTCCTCTTTTAGATGTTCGTTAAATGTTATATTTGTGGAGCTGTTCGTTCACTGGCTTCGGAATGTGAACATTTGCTACAAAAAAAAAATATATATATATATAAAAAATGCCCGACAAGTTACCAATAATTTTAAACTGGTAAAAAAAAACATTTCGAAGAGAAAAAAAATCGGAAAGAAATGCATAAGTATTCAAAAAAATAATCGAAGCCATTGCATATAAAGAAACCAATTTTTTTGACTGACTATTCGTTTGTTATCTGTTAATAGATATTCCCTACATTATTCAAAATCAATATCCATAAGAATTTCGACATGCCTAACATTTTTCTGATTTTTGTGAAATCGCGACGTACCGAGATTCTGAGCAATTGAAAATTTTGTCCAAGAATGTACGTCAGATGAGTTCTGAAATAATGCATAAAAACGAAAAATTCCACCAAGCAAGATAAAGTAAAATCAATTTAAAAGCGAATTATTTATCCTTGACGTGATTTCATTGTGTCGAATGAAGAATAATCGTCGAATAAAGAAAACGCAATAGTCCGATGAAGCGTCATCGTCGCGCAGCCCGACGATTTTTCCAAATCGCGATCTTTGACACGCATACAGAGAAGCGGATAAATTAATCAGCGTGAACATTGTTCATTCTTGGGCATCCGTGGAATGGCCTCATTACGCAATAATCATATTACAGCACCGACGGTATAGATAGACATATATGCGGATGCATTTAAGTACGCCAGAGCTTGATGATAGACATATGTGTAGCGTCCATTGTTTGAACGCGAGTGATATTGCCTAATGACACTACGCGGAGCTTATTCGTGGGCTTTTAATATCGGTTTGCGAGTCGATTACTATCCCGCGTATCTCGCACCCGTCGTCTTAGTCCCGCATATAGTCCGCATATACTCTTTCGCCTTCTTCGTCGGATGACAATTATAAGGTGGCCTATATTTTTTAAGGGCCTTGCACGGAGATCTTGCGACTGAGAAAAATATGATTTTTCATACTTCTCATATCCTCTTCGAAAAAAAATATAGCGTATTTTTGCGATGCGTAGTATTTGCCTGAAAAAAATTGTACATTCTGGAAAAACATGAAAATTCCGATTTAAGAAGGTTGGAACGATTCAGTTGAGTCAAATGACGGTTTATTCATTTTTTTTCAATGAACCTCACAAAATGCATACGAGGTACAGATTTATTCTGTATATGCTAACTTTTTTAAATATATGATTAAAGGCCAAAATTATGCATTTTAATATTTTTATTACGTAAACTAGAAAAACTTTTGTGTTACTACCAACTTGAAAAAGTATAACATTATCGATGATTATTATGAAAAAAATTACGACAACGAATGTTTTATAATAAAATGACATTACACAATGAAATGAAATTACACAATGAAATTTTGAGCAATTTATAATTATGCCTATTCATATTTACGTCCCGAGATTATTGGCCCATGGTTTACGATTGGCAAGATGAGGATTTTTTTTTCTAAATGTTTACAAAGGTTCAGTTTGTGTTAAACCATTGTTAGAAATGGTTTATCTTGGTGCTATATAACAAAAAAAATTACATAACCTTTAGTGTGAAAGTCTAACCGCACGTTAAATTACATACATTAAACTATTTTTTATCTCTGGTGTTTGGTGGTGAAAAAAGTTCAAATAATTCGTCAAGACTCAGTATTGTCTAAACAATAACATGTATTTTTTGTTAAATTTAATCTTCGATTGTGGCTAACGCTCCAACCTCCTTAAGTTCAGCAGAATGAAGACAATCAAATCGAGAAAAAAATTATCGAAGATGCATTTCAAAGTGCATCAATGGAATTTAATACAGTAAAAAAAATTTTTTGTTGAGTATTTTATATTCGGAATCAAATTATCTTGATTCTGTCCAACTCAAAATGGAATTATGATTTTTTTTCTTCAAAATACTCAATTTTTTTGGCAAATAGTACCCGTAAAAAAATACGGTATATTTTTTTTCGCAGAGGACTTCAAAAAACACATGACCACCTTATAACTGGTACCCCATATGTACATATATATATATTTCACGAGCGGGATAGCTGCTTAGGAGGCACTCGATAAGTCCCATAGACGTTTATAAGAGACAATACGAGCGTATGTCCGATACCTCCCTTCTCGTGTTCTACCCTTCCAATAAAAAAATATCTTGTAAGTATTGACCCACTTTCACGACCAGAAAATTCTACATCAAAAGGAAAAAAATATTATTTACAAAATTTGGGCACCACCAACATAATTTGTCGCTATTATTTTATCTTGCATTATACAGTTTATCAAATATAACATAATAATAATCCCATGTATCGTATATATCATATTTATTTATATGTTTGTTTTACAAGGAGCATCACGCCCTCGTCTTTGTTGAAACTCACATATGTGACGAAGATGTTCATTAAAGCTCATACGCAGAATATGAACCAAGACGAAGTTACAAATGTTGAAAATTAATGAAATGGTACGCTTTGAAACAAAAAGATTGAATTTTCCGAAAAAATGGCTACAATTTTCAATAAAAAAAATGCTTGTTTATCTATTTTCAAAAACATTTAGGCCCGAGTTTTAGACAATAAGGTTAGAAACATTCATTCCAAATTTCATCGGAATCGGTCGATTAGTTTTTCAGCTGTACGCCACGCCAGATTTTGAAATGCAGTCTTGAAGACCGTGCCATACCTCCGCCATTTTTAAAGATCAATTTTAAAAAATACCCTATGACAGCCAAAAGTAGTAATGAAACATACCCTGAGTCTCAAAAATGCTAAAGAAATCATTCCTTTGAAAAAAAATCATGAAAATCAGCAAATGTTTTGCTCGCCTACTCCCTTCTTGATGTTCCTTGTTAGATATTTCGATATTGTCTCGCGCTGTCAATCCGGCCAGATAATTTCTATAAAAAATCCAGAAAAATCTTTTCTATTCAGTCTGCTGTCACCCACTGTGTCCGGTCGCGACGGCACACTATATACGCTCTTCGTGCTAATAAATACATACAGATATATGTCTCGATTCATTCAAAGATCCCGGAACCATTTGGAACTTGTTTCATCGGCGAGAAAATTAACTTCATCATTTCGTCTATTCCACAGAATTGGTCATTATGGATCTCACCGCGCGTATACGCACGACAGAAATGCTGTTCTCGCATATCGCGTACAACTTTATCGCGTTAACGCGGTCATCGTTTGATTCCTTTGAGGCTTTCTTTTTTTGTTTATTTTATTTTTTATACTCTCAACGCTCGGATAACACGCAAGAAACGCGGATATGCGTGCACAAGGCGCCGCAAAATGTGCATATATATATATATATATATATATATATATATATATATATATATATATATATACACATATATATACATATATATACATATATATATATATATATATATATATATATATATATATATATATATATATATATATATATATATATATATATATATATATATATATATACACATATATATACATATATATACATATATATATATATATATATATATATATATATATATATATATATATATATATATATATATATACATATACATATACATATACATATATATATATATATAGCCACGAGGTACACGGCGCCATAGTGCGTAAGTGGATGTACTTAAAAGAGTAAGGCCTAGCAGCTGACGTTAATTATGGGGCAACGAGTGAATGGCCGCCTTGTTCGCGAGGTGGCACAGCCATGGATATTTTTTTCTCTCTTTTTTTTCGAATTCTCTTTTTTTTTCTCGTTTTTGCACCATCACGCGTGTATGACACCACGTAAACACGCACGATCGTACCGCGAACGAAAATGAAATTTCCGCCTTGCTATGCTTCATAATGACGGAAGTAGAACACACGATCTGTGCGATGTGCGCGCGAAGCGCCGAGATCAATTGACATCTCGAAAAAAACGCAATGCGACCGCACAAGTGGTCCATAAGTGAGCGAGATTGAAGAACCAAGTGCGGGATCGCTTTTCCTTTTTGTTTCGTCATTCGATCGCGCGGAGTTTCCATAGGGTTGTTCCGGAAATCGCGCTTCATCTAATGTTGGTGTATCACGTACGTGGAGAGTATAATTATCCCGAGAAATTCTGATTTTTCATTGAAAAAGTTTGACATCGAGGAAAAAATTTAGGACACCTTGGAATTGGGAGAAAATATGTTTTTTTATTGGGTCAGGCATTTGAAAAATTTACTTTGAATAATTGCAATATTTTCGGTCGCTTTGGATAATCGAAAAATTATATTGGAATGGTGCAAATCATTCTGTTTGTTAATTTACGAAGGTACTATGTAGCTCTAAAAGTAAACTATATTAGATTAATATAATTGTGTAATTATCCAAAGTAATCGAAAACTTTTGACAGGTACTGTATATGAAAAATACTGTCAAGGATATCCGATTTATATTTGAAAAACACGATTAAAGGAGGACACCACTGTGACGGGCCGACAAAAAGTTAGTTTTTTCGATTTTGTTCCCTATTGAATTATTTATGTGTGGTTCAGAGAATAGGCATGTTTATTAAGCATACATTGAACTTACATGGTGACGTACTTACGTGAATTTTTATTGAAAAATGAATAAAAATTAACAATGTTACGTTATGGTCCAATGGCCGGATCGATAACTTAACAATGGTTGGTCTGAAAAATAAAAATGAAAAAGTTTTATAATCGATACAAATGTAGTTCTTGTTGTACGTAGCTTTTTTGGAAATAAAATTCATACAAGTGTGGGTGTTCAAAGAAGTGTAATTTTATGCGACATTTTTACGTATATTCGGGGCCACAAAAAATACTAAATTTCGAAGAACGGCTACGTACAACAATACCTACTGCTATTACAGAAATTTCGGTTTTTAAAAAATGAAAATCGCGCAATTATAGCTAGAGTTCCAATTCCGGCCAGGTCGAGAAAAACGCAATTGAACACACATTTTCACATATTCATTTTTCCACATATTCTTCAATACGTATACTTCAAAAAAATGCAAAAAAAAACGATTTTTTCACTCGTCACTGTGGTGCCCCGCCTTAATATTTACTGTATCGATATACCAGCGATTGTTGTGTATTTTTAAATTTATACATTTGACGAGCTGGCGAACAAAACCGGACTTGTCCAGACTACGTCAAATTTTTGGGTGTAGTTTCGAAAAGGACATACCTCCGATCAACTCGGAATTTCGTGTACCCATTTATTATGACTCGCTGATTCCAAATATGATAGTGAAGAGACCCGCAAATTTGATTTTCAACGTCAAAACTCACAAAAACTGATTTTTCAAAAGTTTTTCTACTTTATTTTAGTAAATGTCGATCTTGGAGAAAAATGTTTGCCGAAAAAGTTGTAGTTTATAAGAACATTGGTCTTTTGTGTTCCATACAGTTTTTGTCTAAAACCATTCTGTTTCGAGAAAAATGGGATAATGCTCCAATAAGTACATTTTGCTAAACTCAATTAGTTTCGATATGATCTACTTCCGCACTTTACCGCGGGAAGGTTGGAGTATGTTTGGGTTCATTTGTTGTGTTGTGTGTTGTTTGGGTTTGGGTTTGTGTGATGTGCGTTGTTGGTTGTTTGGGTTTGTTTGTTATGTTGCGTGTTTGTTTGTTTGTTTGTTGTTTAGGTATGCGTAAAGTGTTGAAGATTAAACTGCAACCTCTCCGCGGTAAAGTGCGTAAGATAATATCGAAACTAATGGAGTGTAGGAAAATGTGCTTTCTGGCGCATTATCCCATTTTTCTCGCAACAGATTGTTTGTAGACAAAACTTGTATAGGACATAAAAGATTAACCTTTTTATAGACTACAACTTTTGTTGGAAACATTTTTCCCTAAGATCAACATTTACTACAATAAACTAGAAAAACTGTTAAATAATCAGTTTTTGTGAGTTTCGACCTTGAAAATTAAATTTGCGGGCATTTTGATTATCATATTCGTGATCAGCGAGTAAAAATACATGGTTACACAAAATTCAAAATTAATCAAAGCCTTTTTCCAAATTAATCGGAGCCTTTTTCGGAACTACGTGCCAATTTTTTTATTTAATTTTATTTTGTGCCGTTTCACTTGAAAAGGTAGTTCAGAACAAATGTTGAGGTGTTAAGCGTCGGATTTTATTAAAAATATTTTGGGAGCTAATAAAGGCGTGCTCGAAAAGACTCGAAAAATAAATAAAAAAATTCCCGTAGTGTGGACACGTCCGGATTCGCCAGTTCCTAATTTTATTTCGTCAACGAGCTTGAGAATTCTTACTAAGCGGGGTGAATCGTTTATTTATTTTTTACAGACCAAATGTTTGTCGAACGAGATACAAGAGTTACTGTTGTCCGGGCTGGACGAGAAAACCCGAGACGGGGCTCTGTGTGATCCGTAAGTACTTTAATGAAGCCTAATAATATGCTATTGGGAAAGGGGGTGCGTGATTATTATCCCTTTCCCATACACAAATGCATCACAAAATCAAACACTCAACCCCACTCAGAACCTACGAAATTCTCTCTCTTTGGCTTTGATTATTTGACGAGAATTGAGTTTCTTTAATTTTTCAGCTATTTGTTCAAGGCGATGTGGAAATCAGGGCAGATGCATAAGGCCAAATATTTGTCTATGCGACAGCGGTACGGTCGCGTCCGTGTGCGGATCGGCCCAAACGCGAGGTAACGAAATCTCCGCAAACATCTACGCAGGCGCTTCCCCTCACATGTCCGAACAATAAATAAAATTAATACAATCCATAACATACACGTAAATAAGATGAAAATCGTTAAAAAATATTGAGCAACATTCCGTTCGACGAAGAAAAAAAAACGAAAATATTCGAGTAACTTTCACAAGAAAGATATTGAGATATGTACGTATGTATTGAACGTGCAAAGGCACCAGGAACATAGCGAAGTGATTCAACTTGCGAGGCTAATAAAAAATAATTTTACGAGCAACGAGCGGTGAAATAATTTTTTCCAGGCGCCTAGACTATCATTTTCCTCAATCTGAAAAAAGAATAAAACGGCTGCGACTGATGAAAAATAGAGAAGCAGTCAAAAAGAACAATAATAAATAATAAAAAATATTAAAATAAGAGTTGTAGAAAAAATAATAATAAGAAAATAATTTTAAAAAATAAGAATAATATTAAAATAACGTTAGTTTAATATTATTATTTATTATTTTATTCATAAATGTGTCTCTATTTTTCTAGACCCGGAAATTATTTTTTTTTCCGTTAAGGAAAAAAATGGGTAACTTCCGAATTTTTTTTTCGGGGAAACGGTTTGTGAAAAAGAAACGCATATTTTTTTCAACACAAGGGTACATATATTAAAACCCTTTAAAAAAATCGCCAAATAATAGAGAAAAACAAAAAAAAACACACTCCAGCTTAAACAGGTTATCTGAAATCTAAAAACCAAACGGGTTATTCAAGTTAACAATAAATACGACTCGTTGACGATTGTCGATTTTTAAAATCTTTTCTTTTAACATCGTGGTGACGAATAGAAAATCGAGCATACAAAATCTATGGAAAAAGTCGTCATTTTTCGGTAACTATTAAAAAATGAAGATCACTTTGGAAAAGTGATATCGTCAACGAGCATTCAATGTGTCTCATTGTATCTCCTGTAAATTTGGAAACAATCCATCACGTGGTCCTCGAGATATCATGTCCACCGACTTTAAAAACAGTGTTTCGAAAAAACGCGCTTAAGGGGGGGGAGGAATTTAGAATAGGCCCTTTAGACGCCCGGCAATGAGTCATTTTTCATGAATTTTTTTAAAGGTGATAAAATAATCGCATCATTAAAAATTTTTGACATTATCTTATTACATTTTTCAAGTGTTACATTTTTTCTTTTTAAAACAAAACAAAACGGCTGCGTTATAAGGTATTCCTTTAGGCGTCTTAAAAAGTTATTGATCGATCTGGCTAAGATTTTGAGAGGTTTCCCACTATAACATTATTGGAAGGATATACCTAAAATTTAAAATGTCATCGAGTAAATAAATTACTTTTTTGAGGTGAAAAATGTCGAGAGAATGGTCAAAAATATGAAAATTTGATTACAGAGCCTACTTAATTTTCTATTTTATACTTTTTAATATTTTTATAGTTACATCCTTCCAATAATGTTATAGTGAGAAATCTCCCAAAATGTCAGCTAGATCGATCAATAACTTTTTCAGCTATAACACGAGCAGTTTTTCAAAAGACGCCTAAAACAATACTTTATAAACCCGCCATTTTGTTTTTTTTTACACTGAGATAAAGAAATCGTTGAATGTGCAAAATGCATTTTGTTGTCTCGAAATTTTGTTGTTTTAACAGTTGCTCAGACATGCTAAATACGCTACAGTTCACACCACTAACACTATCAGTTAGATTAACAAAACGTTTATTATGCCAATCAAAAATCAAGTTGAACGTATTTAAAAATACATTTTGTTAAACCACCTGAATTTTCGTTGGATGAACGAATTTTTTTTTTGTCAGTGTAAAGAAAGATACAATGTCAACACTTGAAAGTTGTAATAAGATAATGTAAAAATTTTAAAATGATGCGATTATTTTATCACCTTTAAAAAAGTGCATGAAAAATGACTCTTTTTTGGGCGTTTAAAGGGATTTCCCCCTTCAAAGTTCGAAGTATGGTGTGGTTCGACTGTGGAAGCTGTAGCTCATTCAATTGTAGGAATATTTTAATTAAATTTTCGGGGAATATAGCTAAAAGGTGATACTGGAATAAATAAATGCAATAAAATAAAAATATAAATAAATTTAATAGAATAAAAATATAAATAAGTTCAATAGAATAAAGAATTTTTGGAAAATTCAATTTTTCGACTCACCTAGGTAGTCTATTAAAGGACAACGATACTGTATACACCTGGAAAAAAATATTTCCCCCTCATACTCCTAGAATTATTTTTTATTTCCGTCGCAAACTGCATCACTTCACTGCCTATGTTCCTGGTGACGTTGCACGTTTGATACATACATACATACACGAAAAACGACCGTAAAATATTAACTACAATGAAATATGAGTGTCGGTGTAGGAAGAAACGTCATCGCGGTGAGAATGACAGCTCTTCCTTCCCCCGGGCGTAAAGCGTTTATGATTCGTCGTTATCGAGGGAATGGGGCAGTAATGACGTTGCAGATTACAAAAGGGGTGTCGGTACGGACTATCGAGGGAGCGAATTCGCGACGAAGGTGTAAATCAAGGCACTCACGGCTCGAGACGCACTACTCACCATTTTTTTTTTCTGTACTATATAGGCATATATATAAATACAGGTTTTAATGCGAATGCGTAGAAATAAATAATCACATTTTTCATGGGTCCTGGCAAAAGGTTTGTCACACGAGAATCGCAGCAATGCCGATGCAGGGAGTGCAGGAGGCGGAGGAGGTGGTCGAGGTGGTTCTCGCAACAGTGGAAGCTGCAAAGTCCATTGTATAAATGGCCACTGCGTCGACGGACGATGCCAATGCAGACCAGGATACCAAGGGGAATTCTGCAACGAACGTGAGCAACGATATCTAGAAGTTTTGATCTTGTTCTCGAGAACAGCGTAGGAAATAGGAAATTCAATGTGCTCGCGATCAACAAAATTTTTCGCCCGGTCATTAGTAGTTTTTTTAATGCGAAATAAAAATAAGTTCGATGAAAAAGTTCCTTAAGGGGTTAGGCCACTCTAGAGGCCGAAAAAATAGGCTTTTTGGGGATTTTTTTTTTCAGAAAAACTAAAAAATACATCGAGATTACAAAAAAGGGTGTTTATCATACATATCAGTGACTGTATACAATAATTTTTTCGAAGCGATTAATTTCAAAATGGCGGCTGTGCGGCGTTTATCTCAAAACTGCATTTTTTATGTTGGCCGGAAACATAACTCAGACAATTTTCAAAAGATTCACTTGAAATATTGAATATATCTTGAAAAATATATTGTCTATGGAAGTACGTAGGTTTTTTTTATTGCATAGTTCATTTATTATTAACAATTATTTGACGATTTTTTAGGCAAATTTTTCACTTTCCAAAAATTTGCCTAAAAATCGTTAATAACAAATGAACTATGCAATATAAAAAAAAATCCTACGTACTTCTATAGACAATGTATTTTTCAAGATATGTTCAACATTTCAAGTGAATGAGTTGTGACTGTCTGAGTTATGTTTCCGGCCAACTTAAAAAATGCAGTTTTGAGATAAACGCTGCACAGCCGCCTTTTTAAAATTAACCGCTTCAAAAAAATTATTGTATACAGTTACTGATATGTATGATAAACACCCTTTTTTTGTGATCTCGATTGATTTTATAGTTTTTCTGAAAAAAAATCCCCAAAAAGCCTCTTTTTCAGCCTCTAGAGTGGCCTAAGGCCTTAAGGTGGTTCGGAAGAAACAATTCAAAAATCGACTAACGTTTAACCTTCAGTTTTTGTTAGAAGGAGATAGTATGTCATTAACCACGTTGAAATAAAAAAAAATTGTATTTGATCCACCGTGTAAATGTTCACAATAATTTATTAAATTTTGCTATGTGGCATCTCTCTCTCTCTCTCTCTCTCTAAACGGTGATCGGAGCGTCAGCTGTGATTGCTAGGGGAAATTCCTAGACGGGAATTCACGCGGAATGCGATATGAATGTCGCCGAATGCCTACGCTGCAGATCATGCTAAATACAATAAGAATAGAATGAAAGTAATAATAAAATGAAGGATAAATAATGAATAAAAATATGTTGATTGTAGATCTTAATTTTTTTTAATTGATTATTACGTATACAAATATATATATGAAGAACGGCTGTAAACATTTTTATTTAGAAAACTTTAATATTTCTTTATGTTTTCGTTCTGTATATTTACCGGAAGATGAAACTTTAAAAACTGCCCACTCAATCTCTTATTATTTATCTGCGTGAACAAAAGCATATCCATTTTCTGTAAAAAAAAGAAACGACCACTTACACGTAATTGTGCCATGTTTTGACATTTGTCGAGTCGTTGAGAGGTGATGTTTGAATTCTTCTAAAGTGAGGTTATGTAGCGTTGCCAACTGCTTGAAATATGAACTTACTAGTAAAGTCGATAATGATCAACCGAGTGTTCAATGACCAATGTCGATTGTAAGTATTTATGAAAATCATCATAAATTTTCATTCTAATGGGTATCAAAATAAAAATACTTTTTGATGAGATTACATTCTATGTATAAACATTCGAAAGAAAAACATAAAAATCGTTGAAATTGCCAGTCTGACTTCCGATTTTTCTTCCGAACTACCTTAAAGATATACATTTAGACGGAGAAAAAGTTAAGCAATTTTGATGGATTTTTTAAACAAAGAAATAATTATTCTATATTTATCAAACTGTAGGTATACTTTGATAGTATATTTAAGTATACAAAACAATTATTTTTAATTCTTCTATCATCATAATGGCGTGCAGTATAGCTTCCAATAGACTTTGATTTGCAAAAAATTCAGAATATTTTTTCGCTTCGAACTTGTATAGTTTCTGTTTGACGGTAATTAAAACGAAGAAAATGGAAATTACGAGAATGGCACGCATTTACAAAAAAATTCAGATTTGCTGCAAAATTTGGATAAAAAATGTCGTTTTTTTCTAGTTTTTTAAAAACAATTATCGTCAAATAGAAGGTAGCGATATTAGCAATGTTCCAGCAAGTTTCAACCCAATCGGCTTAATGGTTTCTGAGCATTCCTGCACGCTGATTTCAAAAATACAGTTTTGAGAAAAACGCATTTAAAGTTTACATAGAAATTTAATTACATTGCGCTAGGTGCTTGTGGTAACTAATTACTTAAGTAATCTGTTCCAAAGTAATTGAATCGTCAATTACAGTAGTAATTGTAATGGTTAGTTATTAATTTAATTACTTTTTGCCCATGTCTGCCTGCCTACGTCAATAGTTCTATGGTTAGAAAAAAGAAGAATCGATTTTTTGGTCGCTGAAAATGTATATCCCGCCTTAAGGGAGCCTACCAGTCTCAAGCCCGGAAAAAGCTGAATTTCTACAATTTTTTATAAATACCCAGTTGAAAGAATGAAAATTCCGTTTGGCGACCTTTATTCTACATGTCATCAAGTATCTTTAGAAATTTTTTCACAATAATTGTAACAAAATGGCGGTGCCGAAGCTGGACGAAGTTTCAACGCTTCAGAGGCCTGATTTCCCCTTCCATTTTTCACCTCTAACGAAAATTCAAAATATTATGAGTTCTAAATAAAATCTGCCTTCGAAGTACGTAGGAAAATCGAAAAATATCGATTTTCGATCAAATGGTGCAAGTTAAAAAAAATTGTTTTTCTTGAAAAAAATCTCCGAAAATAATATTTTCCGATAAAGTTTTCAACATATCAAAAATCGCCTACGTACTTCGAAGTAAAAAGAGGTTATAAGGTTAAAAAAAAAATCAAGTTGATTGATGAGGAATTGGCAATGAAGACACTATCAGGCAAAGGTGAATGACTTCATTCAGCTTCAGCGCCGTCATTTTTTCGCAAAACCTTGTGAAAAAATTTGTAAAGATACTTGATTATATGTATAATAAACGCCCATGAACAGAATTTCCATTCTAACAACGAGGTTTCCATATTAAATTGTCGAAATTCACCTTTTTTTCGGTCTCTAGTCTGGTAGTCTTTTCCTTGAATACCGAAGCAAAGAGGATAAAGAGGAGGCGAATTTCACCCATTTGCAGCGATCTGTCGAGAAGCCTGCCTGAATCAGGGAAGATGTATCGGACCGGATCGTTGCGCTTGCATTTACGGCTACACTGGAAGACGCTGCGACACCGACTACCGAGTCGGGCCCTGTTACACGAAAGTCCGAAACGGCCAGTGTCTCGTTAATCTGCAGGGGGTCGTTTGCACCCGGCAGATGTGTTGCGCAACCGTCGGCAAAGGTTGGGGCCACCCCTGCGAGAGATGTCCAGCTAGACTGGATTGCGAAATCGGCCATCTGAAAACGAATCAGGGCAATTGCGTGGGTACGTCTTTTGCCGTTTTTAGGGTTCCGTACCCAAAGGGCAAAGCGGAACCCTATTAATGTCACCATGCTGTCTGTCGGTCTCTAGCTCGTAAACGGAATGAGTTACAGATTTGAAATTTGGATATTTCGTGTACAATGTTGACCCAAAATCGAATATTGAATTAGAAATTCAATTAAATTATTTTTCGTGGGGGTCCGCCATGAAGAAGGATGCGCAGTAACGCAACATTTCGCATTGTTTACGCCCCCCTCCCCTTATTCCGTTACGTAACGGGTGCTTTGTCCTCAATAATTGTGATTTTTTTCATAGATATAACTAATTATGGAAGGATTGGGTTCATACTCATTTTATGTAGGATATATTCATCTAGTTTTATACCAATATTTATGACAAAATTTCGAAAATTAACCGAGATATATGCCTTGATTTGACGATTGCGTTAATTTTGACGGATTGCGTTAATTTTGGGATACATGAAAAAGGAGCAGAATTTGTTTTCTTACACTGGCATGTGGGGTGTCATTTTTTAAAGCTCACTGAGTAGAGCACAAATATTTTTTTTCTTTTTTATCTTCAAAAATAAAGAAATGGGGGTCCGTCAAAGTTTTCAGTTTTAGACAATTTTTCTTACGGGTCTATCTCAAAAACTAAACCAGTTAGGAACTTGGAATTCCTGTATATTATGTACGATAGACTGTATTTAAACAACAAACACTGAAAACACCGTTTCATAATGTAGTATATATAATAATTTGGTGCATAGATAATACAAATGTCGATTCATAATGCAGTATATATAATCATTTATTGAATCTATAATACAATAAATGTAAAATGAAAATATATAAAATTATTGTTATTTAAATATTTACAATGCCAAATGAATTATTTTTGGAGTTGGTGCCAGACAAGAAGGAGAGATGACGTCACGGAAGAAACGAAATTGCAAATTAGAAAAAGACTGTCAATCGTATACATTGCGACCTCTATAATCGGCACAGCGGAGGAATCGGTTCCGCATCACACTTGCAAAAATAGTGATTGCACACCATTCATTTGAGGGGTCTTCTCACTTTAGACGCTGAAAATGTATAGACTTTAGACGCTAAAAATTATAGATATTGATATAAAAGTTGTTACACTTAAGGCCTTGGGCCACTCTAGAGGCCGAAAAATACGCTTTTTGGAGATTTTTTTCAGAAAAGCTACAAAATAAATCGAGATTACAAAAAAGGGTGTTTATCATACATATTAGTGACTGTATACAATGGTTTTTTTGAAGCGATTAATTTCAAAATGGCGGCGGTGCGGCGTTTATCTCAAAACTGCATTTTTTAAGCTGGCCGGAAACAGAACTCAGACAATTTTTAACCGATTCACTTGAAATGTTGATTATATCTTGAAAAATACATTGTCAATGGAAGTACGTAGGATTTTTTAATATTGCATAGTTTATTTATTATTAACAATTATCTGACGATTTTTTAGGAAAATTTTTGGAAAGTGAAAAATTTCGTCAGATAGTTGTTAATAACAAATGAACTATGCAATATAAAAAAAATCTTACGTACTTCCATAGACAATGTATTTTTCAAGATTTATTCAACATTTAAAGGGAATCGGTCGAAAATTGTCTGAGTTATGTTTCCGGCCAACTTAAAAAATGCAGTTTTGAGATCGCTTCAAATTATTGTATACAGTCACTAATATAGATGATAAACGCCCTTTTTTGTAATCTCGATTTGTTTTGTAGTTTCTCTGAGAAAAAAATCCCCAAAAAGCCTATTTTTTCGGCCTCCAGGGTGGCCTAACCCCTTAATAAATACACTTTCGAAATACATTTTAAAAATTAATTTTTTGGGTCACAATTTATAGACAGAAATGGTAGTTAAAAGAATATCCTAAAAAATGGTACGTCTGCGCTGTTGGTGAAATCTCGGAGATGGATCATCCGAAACAAAAAAATCAAACGGTTCTAGATTCAGTATGTTAATAGCTATAGCGCATATCATACGATTTTTATTATATGCAAAAATAACAAAATGGCGGACATTTGTCGAAAAAACAAAAAAAAAACGTGTTTTTCACCGTTTTTGGCAAAAAAATAGAAAATAACAAAATTAAAAAAAATCCTTGATATACTCGAAATCTATAGTTGTAAAGAATATGTGGTTTAAATTTCATAAGAATCGGTTGAGTAGTTTCGAAGATTTTATCAACAAGCCGTCAAAAAACGTTGTATCGAGAAAAACGCTTTTAAAGTTTGTTTGGGTTACATAGATACATAAAATTAAAAAAAAAATGTATTTCGAAAGTGTAACAACTTTTATATCAATATCTATGATATAGACCTATCAAAAAAATTCATGAAAATAGCCTTTTTTAGTGTCTAAAGTGAGAAGACCCCTTAAGCCGACTCTGCGCAGCTGACATGGCTAATAGCAGTACTCCTCAAACCCCTTTTATTATCTAGCATGCTTCAAGTTCACGCTAGTCCCTGCCGCTTCCCCCACCATGCTCCGCACCGATCGATATTCGGCACAGAGTGGGGGGCTGTTGCATCTGTGGAGGTCCCGATAATAGAGGGTGCAGTGTATTTCATTAATTTTTTTTCGCCTCCTCTTTTTCTGCGAAAAATGTGACAATATTGGCAATTCGCCGCTAATGACTCCGAAAATAAGTGATTTGGTATCATAAATACTCAAATAACAATAATTTTATATATTTTCATTATTACATTACAGCAGGAGTGTACAAACCTTTCATTAGCTATCATCACCCCATATGGTTTGCGTTTAGTACTACCTAAGAACTAAGACAGAAAAAAGCAATACCTAATGAAATAGCTAGTTAAAAAAAAAGTTAATAGACCATATGTACGGAACCTTACTAGAGCGAGGCCCGACTCGCACTTGGCGAGAGTTTGTTTAGTCTCTTGCCTAACCGGACGTACTTTCGTACCCAGACGATCGCAGAATCTCCACAAAAGATCTTTTTGAGGATGTGGATCAAAGATGACACTTGAACTTAAGGGGTTAGGCCATTCTAGAGGCCGAAAAATAGGCTTTTTGGGCATTTTGTTTTCGGAAAAACTACAAAATAAATCGAGATTACAAAAAAGGGTGTTTATCATACATATCAGTGACTGCGTACAATAATTTTTTTAAATCGAATAATTTCAAAATGGCGTCTGTTCAGCGATTATTTCAATTATCTGACGATTTTTTAGGCAAATTTTTGGAAAGTGAAAAATTTGCCTAAGAATCGTCAGATAATTGTTAATTACAATAGAACTATGCAATATAAAAAAAAATCCTACGTACTTCCATAGACAATGTATTTTTCAAGATATATTTAACATTTCAAGTGAATCGGTTGAAAATTGTCTGAGTTATGTTTCCGGCCAACTTAAAAAATGCAGTTTTGAGCTAAACGCTGCACAGCCGCCATTTTGAAATTAATCGCATCAAAAAAATTATTGTACACAGTCACTGATATGTATGATAAACACCCTTTTTATAATCTCGATTTATTTTGTAGTTTTTCTGAAAAAAAAACTCCAAAACGCCTATTTTTTTGGCTTCTAGAGTGGCCTAAGGCCTTAATGAAAATTCATCGCGTTGTTTTTCCAAATAAGCTCGCTAATTTTTGTCTTTGTTCGACTTTCGTCATGCCTCTTCGTGCTGTGATTCACGGGCTCCTCGCGAGTACAGATATCAACGAGTGCGAGGCAATTCCCGGTCTGTGCGAGGGTGGAAAATGCGTGAATACTTTGGGCTCCTTCACCTGCGAGTGTCCCGAGGGCCAGACGCGGGATCTCGAGACGAACGAGTGCACGGACAGGAACGAGTGCGAGGACGAGGGCATATGCGCCGATGGACGTTGCATCAATACACCTGGGGGCTACTATTGCGTCTGCAATCCGGGCTTCATACAGAGTCAGGACAGAAAATTCTGCATCGGTAAGCCGTTGATTCCTCCTTCGACTAGTACCACCACATTTGTAGAGAACCGAAAAGATCGGCTTCAAACAATCTAATTTTTTTTTACTGCCTCCAGATGGAAGGCAAGGTCTCTGTTACACGGCGGTAAATAGGAATGGACAGTGCAAAAATCGCTTGGCTGTGAGACTGAGCAAGAAGGATTGTTGCTGTGGAAAAAATATGGGTCGCGGTTGGGGCGACGAATGCTTCATTTGCCCCCACAGTGGAACTGGTGAGCATTGACGATCTCTGGTGGTATTTGATTATTGACAAATATCTCGAAATTGACAAAAGCATGATTGACGAACGGGAATTATAATTAAATTTTTATATAAAATTTTATATAAATTTATATAGCATTTTATATGATTAAACTTTTTCGTACGTAAACGTTTTTATAATTTAAAAAACTCTTTTGTAATAATTAAATAAACATTTTTCGAATAATTTTTTTTATAAGTAAAAAATCCTTTTTTAATTGAAAGAAACCTTTTTATAATTAAAAAAACCTATTTATGATAGAATTAACCTTTTTCTAATACAAAAATCTTTTAATATTTTTATATAATCTTTTTACAATAAAAAAACTCACTTTTGTACGCGCAAAATTGCAGTCCATTGTCCAACGTGAACAATAGACGTTGAGAGAACAAAAAAAAAAGAACCATGAATCTTATCGAGTTCGGCGGATCGGCGCAATTATTCGAGACCGATGAACCGTAAATGTTCGTATGGGAAAAACTTGCAGGGGACTACAGAAAATTGTGCTCCGAATCGCAACAATTTACGGTCAACGAGTGCGCTCTCAGGCCCGACATATGCGGCGATGGCAAGTGCATCGACACTCCGGAGGGCTACGAGTGCGAATGTTATCCCGGTTTCGTGAAGAAGAACGGCGGGAGATGCGACGACGTCGACGAGTGCCAGGAGGGCTATTGCCAGGGCGGCACTTGCCGAAATTTTCCCGGTAGCTTCACCTGCGAGTGTCCATCCGGCTTCGTTGTTTCCGGCGAAGGCCGATATTGCACTGGTGAGCTGCTCTTACGTTTGAATAATTTAGAATTTCGACAATGTGGAATTTAGTATTTTTAAACTCTCAAACTTTTCGAATTTTTGAGAATTCATTTTTTCAGAGGATATGAAACTTTCGAATTTTGATATATGACAGTTTTTGGTATTTTTGGAAGTGAAACAATGGTATTTTTCAGAATTTGAGAGTTAAACATTTTTGACATTTAGTTTTTTATAATTTTAGGATGTAGAATATTTTAAATCTCTATGGATTTTTTAATTAAAAAATGAAATAATTAGAGTTTGTGGAATTTTCTAAATTTTTTAAATTTTCAGCGTCTAGAATTTCTTAATTTTAGAATGACATTTTTAGATTTTTTCCATCTTAGAATTTTATAGATTTTCTATGTTATGGTTATCCTTTTTTGAGAAGTTAGGCTACTGTAAGGACTCGAAAATCAGGGGTATTTAAAAAAAATGTTTGGAGGAATAAGTAAGATGATTGACATTGGACAAATGATCATTTAGATTGGACAATGATTAATTGAATTGGACTATGATTAATGACATTGGACGAATGATCGTTTGGACATTTATGCGTATGTACATTAACAAATTGTGTACCAAATTGCCTAAAAAAATATTGATAATTAAAGAAGTTATAAAAAATCTCGTGAAGGACCCCTGATAGTGAGGGGCTCAACGGTATTCTTGATTTTGGCCACCTGGTTCAACTGAAACAAAAATCCAGTTTTTTTCTTGAATACACAATATTGGCGAAGACTTGACCGAGCTTATTTTGTTATCGTGTTAAAATCAACTTAAAAAATGGTATTCTATTCATTTTTTTAAATAAAAAATGACATCATTACAGCTGTGAACTAATGAAAAAAAAGATTACTAAGAAAAACGTCAGTCAAGAGTAAACTACTATTACACTGACTAAGTGTATCAAATTTCAAGTCAATCCGTTCATTAGATATTGAGAAATCGTGTACACCGTTTTAGTTTCGATAATAACGCGTTTTCAATTTTACTAGCAGTTCTATCGTTGTAATCATAAGTTTACCTTCAATCTGCGATTCCTGCACCATGTGTTGGACCTTCCCCCTCATTTTGAGTTGCCTCAAGCAACGAACGAGAGTTTTGACATTCTCACATGACAATTCTAACTTGACATACCTTCATATTAGAATGAAACATTTCGAATTATTAGAAGTTTATGACTATATAAAAATTGTCGACTTTCAACCATTTTTAAGGGGCCACCAGTGTGAACGCTGAAAATTTGTGTGAGTTTCGGGATTTTTTTGAAAAAAAGTAATCAACTAAATGTTTCAGAAAATTAGGAATATATTTGGCTATACTTGACCTATATTACATAATTTTCTCATAGAAAAATATTAAGATCCAAGCGACTTTGCGCTGCCTTCGGAGGCGCCAAAAAAAAAGTTCCTCCACTGCTGACATGATTCCGGCCGATTGAGTAGCTAAAACCAAAAAAGTAAAAAAAATGTCATTAAACTGGAAGGCATTTCCTGTACAACGACGTAGGATTCTCGAAAAATATCAAAATCTAACAAAATGGCGTAGTTATGGAAAAAAGTCTGTTTTCTTGCCCATTAAATGGTCGTTTTTTTCAATGCCAAATCGTCGATTTTAATCCAATCAAAAATATCCTACGTCATTGTAGAGTAAATATATTCAAGAGTACTCAGTTCAAATTTCAAGTCAATCGGATAATTGCTCTTGGAGTTACAATGTCAGCAAATTTGAAAAATCTCAGCTCGAGAAAAACGCGTTTAAAGATTTAACTATCGATTTTTGCAGGATAAAATGATATGTACCATAAAAACTGCTAATTACAGGATATTTTTGAAAGTATAAACTGTCGAAAAAGGCAAAAAGAATCGATTTTCGAAAGTGTCACACTGGTATAGCCCCTTAAATTTAGCCAACTGAGTGAGACACGTGAATTTTGTTTTTCCAGATCACGACGAGTGTCAGGACACGGGAATGTGCACAAACGGACACTGCACAAACATGAACGGATCATTCAAATGCAAATGCAATGACGGATACGTACTTTCACCCTCGAAGAACACTTGTATCGGTGAGTTGAGAAAGCAACGACGAGTACACAGACGTTTGATCCAAAAGTCAATCTATCAGTAACCGCACTTCTCCGTAATATCAAAAGCATGCGGAATAATAACGTCGAGTTCTTTTTCTTCATCGTCCAAAACGATTACCGATTCACCAATACTTGGCGCATTGGGTCGTTAGTTGCATAGCACAGCGGGACCGTGCGCGAAGGGCAAACATTTTCCTCATCGTTGGTTAACTCGGTTCATGCACTCTCGGCTATTCCTTTCACCACCGAACTACCGTAATTTACAAGTCAGCCATTTATCACTGGTGATTCCGATAGGGCGGGTATTAGAAGATAACAACCGGGTACACGAATGCGGAAGGAACGCACTTATATAGTATAACGCGATAAATGGTTTTGCCCCGCGGGCGTGTGTGTTCAATAGCTACTAGAGATCACCATATACAAACACCGTTGATGTCCCTTCCTTATTATAGTTCGATGACCAATTTTACTGCAAGTAAAAGAGACCACCGCAATCCAGCGATCAACGATTTTCCATTTCTCTCGCGCACTATTTCTAGCCATGACTCTCGGTGGTTTATCGGTATGGAACGAGTAGGGGACACCTAGGAGGGTTGAAACAATTTTCAGGTTTCACCCCATATCTCGCAATCGAAACGAGAGATTCGGGAAGAACTAAAGTTGTTTTGTAGCTCTTTTAATCGACTAATCGATTTTCGACTAGAAATTACGTAACGCAACGTTACGTAACGGGACTAGAAATTACGTAACGTAACGTTACGTAACGGGACTAGAAATTACGTAACGTAACGTTACGTAACGGGACTAGAAATTACGTAACGTAACGTTACGTAACGGGACTAGAAATTACGTAACGTAACGTTACGTAACGGGAACTATGTAACCTGTGAAAAAAGCCATTTATGTACAATAAATTGCTTTGTTTCAACTCTCCTCATATCGTGGTAAGTTGGAACAGCTATCGAGGTGAGTTGAAACCACGATCGGGCTTTACTGCTAAAAAAAGAACTGCTAAAAAAGTACTGCTTAAGGCTCTACTGCTAAAACTGTACTGCTAAACGGGCTCTACTGCTAAAAGCTCCCCTGCTAAAACTGTACTGCTAAAAGGCTCCACTGCGAAAAACTGTACTGCTAAATGGGCTCTACTACTGAAACTAGTTCCTGACAGAGGGCTTATATAAGTCCTATAAGTCATCCTGTAAGTCCCAAAAGTCCTATAAGTCATATACTGTAGTTTTTGCGGTTTTTTGACGATGTGTTGGGATTTTTTCCAGAAAACTTACCTTTCTGTCGGCGCCATTGTGCTGTACTCGGCGGAACGCGTCCGTAGACACCTCATTTGTACTCCTGTGACGTCAGGAACGTCAAAAGTTAGAAATACCAACCGCCAAAGTTTGTTTGGGTTTCTTTGCGTTTTTGTTTGAGTTTAATTGGGTTTCTTTGCGTTTCAATGATTTTCAATGATTTCCAATAAAAAATTTCAAAAACGTGCTCTTTTGCGTTTTAGCAGTTGAGACTCTTAGCAGTGCTGCTTTTAGCACTAGAGTCTATGTAGCAGTCCAGTTTTAGCACTAGAGCTTTTAGCAGTACAATTTTTAGCAGTGGAATTTTAGCAGTAGAATTTTTAGCAGTTCTTCTTTAGCAGTAGAGCAGTAGAGCCGTCGAAACACCTGGGAATTGGTACAAAATATGGGTATAAATTATGTCAAAACACATTATAATTAAAAAAAACTATATTAAAAATTTTTAATACTTCGCCTCGACATTAATCTAAGTCTCACTTCTTCATTCACTCTGACAAATTTTTATAAGTTCTAACCGAAACGAATATAAACTCACGAATCTTACGAGAGTAAATAGTGAAATATGGCAAACCAAACAAAATAAATTGAGAAGAAACTTTATGCCACGAAAGCAAATCAATCTCTATTCTGACATACAATTGTGACATACATATGAAAGTTTTCCACCAGTGCAGGCTTCGTGCAACCATACTTTGCACTCCAGGTAGTGCACGCACCTTTCATTTGGCCTGCTGTTTGAATACGATTCCATGCAACACACGCAAAAATACTCTTCCCTCGTCTTCACTTTCAACATTCTCTTTGTGCTTGATGTTGCGTCCCGTAGAGTAATCTCTTCAGCGGCAAGCTCATATATTTCTCGGCTCGCCATGCTTCTATCCGTTTTCCTAATATATTTATTCGGCATCTGAAATAAAACGGATGCAAGCCTTGCAAACCACACCACAAAATATAAACGTATGAAAACATCACTGCAACCGAGGTAAGTTTAAACACCTTGGTGTTTTCAACCCTCCTAGGTGTCAAAAATGCAATGCCACTCGATTCGGAACTCACTATTGATAAAGAGCATTGCAAAACAACAAATTCAATATGACAAATCGAATGTTGAGTTAGTAAGCTTTCAATCGATGCATATCACATACCGCCAAATATATAAACAAGGTTACTAAAGCTTCATCCCGGGAAAAAAAGTTCGTATCTGAATATATCTGAATCATATCTGTAGAATCAGATATGACCGGACAAGAAAAATGGCCATATCTGTTTATGTAGTATCATGACAGATCATGTATGCTTATATCTGAGCATGTATGATCATATCAGAGCCAATTTGATAACTTTAAGAGCAGAGTCGTCCATATCGCAGCAGGTCTGACCAGATCCAATCCCCAGGCAAGATCTGATCTTGTTAGACCAGATCTGATTTTATTGGGCCAGATCTGATCATGTCAGGCAAATCTAATCTTATTGGACCAGATCTGTCTGTCCGTATAAGAATAAAATACCGTGGATCCCAGTAGACCTGGACATCTATGAACAATAGACCTGCCCATATGATAGAATCATAGTTTATCTGAACTATCAGACCAGGTATGACTCCGACTATATCAGAGCAAATCTTACCCTGTTGAGGCAGATCAAATCTTGTTAGTGCAGTCATGAAGATATTCAAATGTTTACATATATAGAGCGGGGTTATTAACACGTCCTCACTTGACGTGTTAATAATTAATAATATTACAGTAACTCACATGATCACATATAATACAGTCAGGTGAGGTGCCATATCTGATCGGATATCGTCTCATATCCTCATATATCGTTTCATATATTCAGATGTTTTCATGTGTGAATAACTGAACTGCATATACGATAAGGTATGAGTGTATAAGACTTCGTATATTTTCCAGGTTTGGTATCGTATCTGATGGCATACAATTTTATATGAACGTGCCTGCTCATATATCACATCATATATGTTCAGATATGGTTTCACGCTGCCAACTCGCCTTGGTACCTGACCAGATAAAAACATATATGAGTTCTATATAGCGGAGTCTGGTACCGTATTTGATCGGATATGATCTTATACGAACCGATACGTTCACATATCACATCATGTATGTTCAGATACGAATTTACGGTACCAACTCGCCTTGGTACTTAGCCAGATATAAACAGATATGAGTTCATATATGGTCAGGGCAGATACTCTATTTGATCAGATATGATCTTCTATATGCATATGAGATGTGGAATATGATCAGACCTAATCATATATGATACTGTGAAATGTCCGATATAAATATATCTGATACATATATGACAATATCTGAAACATATATGAACATATCCACTCAGACATGAACTTTTTTCCCGGAATGAAAAATACGACAAATACTTACTTTTGCCAATTTGTTTCGGCGCGGGTGTCGGCGTGACGAAACTGCACTCGCAAGAGCACCGGAGCGAATTGAGAAGTGGCGCGCGTCGTAGCAATGGAAGAATGACATCATTGCCAACTCGCTAACAATCACATTTACCGAGACATTGACATCGTTTCAACTTACCTCTGTATCAACCCTCCTGAGTCTCCTCTATGTATGTTTTAAAAATTGTTATTCAGACATCAACGAATGTTCGGAAAATCCCCGCATATGTCTGAACGGACGATGCGAGAATACACCAGGTTCTTATCACTGCGCCTGCCAATCCGGCTTCACCCCCTCAAGGGACAACACTTTTTGCGTGGACATGGACGAGTGCTCCAACACCGGAATGTGCGCCAATGGAAAGTGCGTCAATATGGAGGGGTCCTTCAAGTGCGTTTGCGATTCTGGATTCCGGTTGGGTCCGGATCAGAGTCACTGCATAGGTAACTTAGCCAGCGTGGGCTGAACAAGGCAGCGCACATAAGTCACTATTTGGACAAAAGATTTCAGCGCTGATCATTCGTTTGATAATTGTTGTTCGAACGATCCAACATTTCCCCCCAGATATCGACGAGTGCCAGAGTTCGCCGTGTCAAAACGGACGATGCAAAAACACCCCGGGAAGTTTTCGATGCGAATGCAATCCTGGTTTCAATCTGGATCCTGATGGACGATCGTGTCTAGGTCTCTTTCAACTTCTTATTTGCCATCAACGGCGGGAATAGTGATTCGTAAGCCGTCGAATAGTTGATGATAACGAAACGCATGAATTTCCAGACACCAGAAGGGATCTCTGTTATTCCCAATACCGAGACGGACAATGTTCGAATCCCACATCCGTAGCGGTTACAAAGTCGAGTTGCTGCTGCTGTACCGTGATACTTGGTCAGCCGTTGGGTTGGGGAAGCAATTGCCAGGCATGTCCGACCCCCGATACCACGGAGTTCGAGGCACTTTGTCCGCACGGTGCAGGCATGACGTACAATGGCGATGGTAATCTCGAACGACAGCTTTATCACTCCTCGAATCAAAGTCAAACGACGTCAGTCTTTCTTACAACGCGCATATACGTTTTTCCCCAAGTTCCTACCACTTCCACTTTCACTCAAATGGAACGTCCATTTTGATACTACGTTATCACAATCATTGCCAATTTCCAGACATCAACGAGTGCGCCCAAAATCCTAATATCTGCGTGAACGGGGGTTGCGAGAATCTCATGGGTACGTATCGTTGCATATGCGACAATGGCTACGAGCTGGATTCCACAGGCAAGATTTGCAGTGACTTAAACGAGTGCGAACTGGAGGAATCTCTGTGCAGCGGCGGCCAGTGTAGAAACGCACCTGGCAGTTTTCAGGCAGGTTTTTTCCTAGCTCATTGTCGCTATAGCAAAGGATTCCAATGACGACAATTTCTGACCACGTCACAATTGTCATCGTTGAATGATGTCGTCCATGGATGTTTACCGATTGAGAATCATTGTTTCTTTTCGGTTCTTGAAAGTTTTGAATACAATTTCATTGAAAAGAGAATCTTCGTCCTTGCAGTGCATCTGCCCGACAGGAACAAGACTCAATGGTGACAACCAGATGTGCGAAGACATCGACGAGTGTTACGAGCTCGGTGCTGACGTTTGCGTCAGCGGGGCGTGCATCAACACTCGTGGATCTTACGAGTGCGAATGCTCGCCTGGCTACATCCTCGACAACACCGGACACGTTTGCATGGGTTCGTAACTTTCGAAAAAATTGCAACGATACATCGATCAAACTATTCCACGATTTAAGGTAGTTCTGTAGTTTTGGTCAAATCCTAGGAATTGGCTGAAATCTAAGTATGGTGTAGATATGACCTTCATGGACTGGTGCCCAAAAATTCAATTCGACTCACCGTTCAGTTCATGAGATAATTGCAATTGAATATGGGTATTTTTGTACGCGATTGTCTGGCTCACACGCGTACCTACAGAACTACCGTAAAGACCAGCTCATATGATGTTCAATCGGAATGAAAAATCACCGAGAATGTAGCAGCTTGATTCAAGTTCCAGCAAATGGCATTTTTTGTCATCACCTCCCTGTCGTCATGCACTCGAATACCATTTCATTTGATTCTTGGGCTGTTTGTCACGTTTTCTTTTGGCACAGACAATCGTCGAGGTTCCTGTTGGACGAAGATGGTGGAGGGACGTTGCGAGAACAATTTCCCTCGTCTGGCATTGAAGTCGGAGTGTTGCTGTTCCGTGGGCCTGGCCTGGGGCAGCCCTTGCGAGCCATGCGATCAATCGTTGTGCGAATGCTCCAAGGGTTACGCCAAAGTCGATGGCAAGGCTTGCGCCGACATCAACGAGTGCGAGCTCAATACTGGCATCTGCAAAGGTGGCGGAACTTGCGTCAATACCGATGGATCTTATCGATGCGAGTGCCCACCTGGACTCACCCTCGATCCAACACGTGAGAAGAAAAGCATTCTTATTTGAGGCGGGAGCCTGAATTAGAAGCTCCGAAAAATCGTTTTTTTTATTGCTTAAATGGATAGATAAACTATCCAGGAACATATTTACAAAGTTACAGAGGCCAATTGTAAATATTTTCGAAGATACAAGGCCAAAAGCAGAGAAGCGATTTGTATTTGACATTAATATTTCCTCCTATTGAAAACTTTGCAGCGCGCTTTCTCCAGTTTTCATTTTCACGATTTTTCCAAATTGGCGGACTTGATTGCCAAAAAAACTAAACGACCTATTGAATCAAACCAAAGTTTATTTTCTTCAGTATGAAAATCTCTTCTAAGGGAATTAAAAAAGTCGTTCGAAAAGTCTTTTTAAATCATTTTTATAGCACGTTAAAGTGTTTTTTAACACATTTTTTTTTTCAAAGCTGAGAAAAGTTATAATTTCACGATTTTTTCAGCTTTTTCTTAAGGCGTTACCCCCACTTGTAGCGCAAAAAAAGGCCTTTTTCATGATTTTTTTTTAAAGAAAACTACAAAACTTTTTTAATCGATCAATATACCATCTTAAAGAACACATCTTGAAGAACTTTCAGTAATTTTTTTATTGAAAAATATTACATTGTTTAGTGGCCAATGGCCGCCAATGAAATAATGTTTTTATATACACGGAAAAAAAACGGCCGTTTTTTGGCTATAAACCGACCATTTTTTTTTCGAAAAAAAAAAAAATCGAACGATTAAAGACTACATTTTTATGTATTAAATAAGCCTGCAAAATTTCAAGAAGATCGGTTAATTAGTGTTCGAGTAATCTTGGTCACCGACTTCAGAAATGCCATTTTGAGAAAAACGCGTTTAAAGTTTCTCTTTCAACGCTCTTTCAACGCGGATTCTTCTCTTTCAACGCTCATATCTCAGTCAATTTTGTTCGGATCGACTTGAAATTTTCAGGACATATTCTCAGATACTTATACTTCAAAAAAATGCAATAAAAAAAAATCGATTTTTTCAAAATCGCAAGTGGGGGTAACCCCTTAATTCACCCAAAAGAAAAATATATGAGAATTGAAAATTTTATTGCTTTATTTGGTTCAGTTAAGAATTATGAGCTGCATATTTCCCGCCGATTGGGGACTGCAGTGGCAAGACGCACATGGAATAGGATGATAAATCTGCAGTCATTTATTGTTTCATGTTGAAACATTTTTTTAATACATTCCAAATATACATGAAAAGATACCTCGATGTTCACTGGGCTAACTTGTTTTGTTCCACTCTAAAAAAATTCCCGAAAAGACGCTTCTTTGGACCTTCCAATTCAGACTCCCGCTTTAAGGGGCCAGTCCACTTGGGAGCCACGAAAAAAGGCTATTTTCCCGATTTTTTTTTTTTAAGATTTCATAAATGATATGAATACAAAAGTTGTTGGGCTTGATAAGTAGTCTTGAAATACATTTAAAAAAAATTATTCATTTTTATTCATTTTTAAGTACAAAGACTATAGATTAACGTAACGCCTCGAAAATAGGTGGGCTAGGTAGCTCCATTACAACTCGGCAACGGCTTGTCTGAAACAAAAAAATCAAAGTCCATTAGATTCAGTATGACACCAGCTACAAAATGACCCTCGGATATAAAGTTTTATCAAAAAATAAAAAAATGGCAAATGAAAAACAAAAAAGGTAAAAAAAACGCGTTTTTTCGCAGTTTTTCGCAAAAAAAGAGTAAAAATCAAAATTTTAAAACCATCGAGGGTCATCTCGTTGCGAATCATGTTTACAATATGTGGTTCAAATCGTTTGAAGTTTATACTATGAAAAACTCTTACCTAAACTCAATCAGCAATTCCAGCACCGCACAAAATCCCTTCTGACTGCTCATCATCGTCGATTTCTTCAAGTCTTGTTTGCTTTCAATTTTTTGAAATATTCAAAGTGGACTGGCCCCTTGAGGAGCGTCGAGCGTTTCACCATTGAAGACACTGTTCAGCATTGCTTGGATTTCATTTTATTTTCACGAAAACGATGCGACGGAACTTTTTTAAACTCTGGATTTGAACTTTGATTGAACGTATAGACGTGTAAAAAATAGCCCTTACCTTCTTCGGTGAAACACTCGACCTTCCTAGACCCTGCGATGTTTCAAGTATTCGGCACAGGGATTAAGCCATTTGATCAACTACATATGGAACATCGACGAATAACTTTGTTTGGGTTTGTTCGTTCGGGGTTCGTTTTTGTCGCCCCAGACACCACCTGCATCGATACGAGACAAGAGACTTGCTACATGGAGTACCGTCACGGTCATTGCACGAGCGCGATAGAGGGAAGATTCTCGAAGAACATTTGCTGCTGTTCCGTGGGACGCGCATGGGGCACCGACAAGTGCGAGGCTTGCCCGAAACCCGGAAGTCAAGTGTTCGCCGAACTGTGTCCAAAGGGGGATGGCTTCAACGAGAGGCAGGACATCAACGAGTGCATCGAATTCCCAGGGATGTGTCAGAACGGACGCTGCAAGAATACAGTGGGGAGTTACAGCTGCAGATGCAACCAGGGCTATGCGCTTGACGAGAACGGCCTCAAGTGCAACGGTGGGGCACTACAATATTCTCTTACCTACCTTGTCTTTTTTTTTCAACAAAATATTAACCCCTTATCTGTGACTCGAAAAGTAACTTTTTGTGCAACCAATGTTAGGAAATTGTTCTTTTTTAATACACAACATTTTTTATACTTATGTTTTTGGGCCGCTGAAGCCAAATTTGATATCGAATTTTGGAAATTCAAAATGGCGGACCAAAAATGCAAAAATTTGTATGATTAAAGTGAACGTTGGTACTCGGGGGTTTTTAGGGTCGCTGAATCCAAATCTGATACTGGATTTGTTAAGGGGTTGTATACAGTCGGGATGCCCAAAAAGATCGATTTTTCAAGATTTTTTCTTGAGAAGACCTTTAAATTTATTGACGTAAAAATTTGTACACATATTATGGTAACTTTGACTGTATTTTAACATTTTTCTTTGTAAAAATAATTTGCGGTGAGCACGACTCCGGACTGGATCATCTAAAATGAAAAAACCAAAAATCTTTCGTTAATATAATGGATTATCTTGTGATTGATCGAGGAAATGAGCAAAATAATATTTTTTGACAAAATGGCGGCTTCTCAAAAACAAAAATCGATTTTTGACAAAAATGTAGGCCTTCAATTGTTTATAAAATGGAAAATATTTATCGGTGAGAAAAAACCTTCGATTAGTTACTAAAAAATATACTTGAAAAGATTGTGTTAAAATTTGAGACTGATCGGTTCAGCCGTTTCCGAGAAATTTTGCTCACCGACTTTAAAAAAACAGTTTTGAGAAAAACGCGTTTAAAGTTTCAAAAGCACTTTCGAACGCGTCATTACAAATGTGCGCGTAACTTCGAGAATATTCGTCGGATTGACAAGAAATTTTCTGTGTGTGTATATATGTACGTTACGATTTCTTTTAAATCGATTTTTCGAAAATTTTAACTGCATATAACCCCTTAAGTTCAGCGAAAATAATGTGAAAGATGAATTTGATTCTAATTGGACTGTTTTCTAAATTTTAGGCACCTACACCATCAATTACAGAAACCACTGAGTACGAGGTTTTGTCCAAATATAATAAGCTTTTTCGGTCCGCCCTATTGGATTCACCGATTTGAATTTCGAAAATTTGACATCAAATTTCAATTCAGCGACCCCGACAACCCCCGAGTACAAAATTCCGTCAAGATAGAATAACATTTTGCATTTTGGTTCGCTATATCCCACGTAGAGATTGACCGTTGGGCCTGGGACAGGCCTTCACAGTTAGCCTTTCTAGAATATTGGGCCGTGAGTATTTACCAATGAGGTGCCTTTGTAGAAATGATAAGAACGGCCCGATATCGGCCAACAGAGCCTACAATTATTGGGCCAATGATTTAATTCATTGTAGCGGCAATGTTGGTGATTGCACTTGGCCCTATGTGGGCCCTCTTAAAGGGCCTATGTAGAAATTGACCACTGGCTATATGATGGGCCTTCACAGTTGGTCTATCTAGACGTTAGTTTATCTAAAATATTGGGCCGTGAGTTTTTTTGGGTTTGTTTGAGTGCGTGATAAATATTCAACCTATATCGGGCCAAGATTGGCCCGAAATTGGTCCTTATGGATGCATAATTCATGGAATAACCTTGAAATAAATTGTGATTTGCGTATATGACAGATTTGAAAATTGGCATATTTTACTTACTTATGTTGGTTATTTTCAAATGCCAATAATAGGCCAAGACGTGATTACAAAAACTGAACTACAAAATATAGACGATTAATATATGACGTACCAGTTATTTACCTATTCTGCCACAATATACAGATAATGAATAATCCAAGGCTTAAATAAAATAAAAGCAGGTATGGTCTGACCCACTTAGCCAATAAAGGGCTTAGATTAATTAAATGTAATTTCCAGTATTTTAGCATTGCCAGTTTTAAAATTGGTAAATTTCGATGAACTATCACGGCTGTTTACTGGTTTTAACGGATGGGCCCGGATAGGTTTTAGTAATGGGCTGATCTTGTGCCAGTTCTCAATTTATAACGGAACAATAATGGGCCAATGTAATTGGCAGTATTTCAGCATCACCAGTTTAAAAATTGGTAAATATTGTTTATCTATCATGACTGTTTAATGAATTTAGAAGATGGGCCATGATAGGTTTTAACTATGGGCCGATATTGTGTCGGTTTTCAATTTAGAACAAGACAATACTGAGCCAATGTAATAGCCAGTATTTTAGGATTGCTAGCTTTAGGATTGGCAAATTTAGTTTAACTATCACTGCTGTTTATTGGTTTTGAAAGATGGGCCAGGATAATCTTTAGTAATGGGCCGATATTGTGCCGGTTTTCAATTTATAACGGAACAATATTGGGCCAATGGAATTGTCAGTATTTTAGTATCCCCAGTTTTTAAATTGGCAAATTTAGTTGAACTATCACGGCTGTTTATTAGTTTTTAAAGATGGGCCAAGACAGGCTTTAGGGATGGGCCGATATTGTGCCAGTTTTCAGTTTAGAACGGAACAGTAATGGGCCCATATTACTTCTCTTTTGTTGGCTTATACGATGGTCCCAACATGGCCTGATCGTAACATTGGGCAACTCGTGGCAACCTCTACATGGGATTGGATCTGCCATTTTGAATCTTCAACATTCTGGTGATAAGGTCCGGAATGTTGGTTCCCTATTTTGATTTTGAAAATCTGACATCAGATTCGCATCCCTCCCGAAATACTCTCAGTATGAGGTTTCGGGCAAATAGAATAAATTTTCCTTTTTGAGAGCAACATATTGGATCCGCCATTTTGTATTTTCAGAATTCGACATCATATTTCGATTCAACGATCCCAAAAACCAACGAAAACCAAATTTTAACCAAATCGCGATATTAGGAACCAGTTTTCATCGGTTTTTCGTCATGACGCATATATGCGTCATGCACACTGAGGGCACTTTTTATTTTTGCGCATTGTGTTAAGGGGTCTTCTCACTTTAGACGCTAAAAAAGGCTATTTTCATGAATTTTTTTTGATAGGTTTATGTTATAGATATTGATATAAAAGTTGTTACACTCAATAAATACACTTTCGAAATACATTAAATTTTTTAAATGTTTTTATGTAACTCAGAGAAACTTTTAACGCGTTTCTCTTGAAACACCGTCTTTCGACGGCTTGTTGATAAAATCTTCGAAACGACTGAACTGATCCTCATGAAATTTTAACCACATATTCTTTACAACTACAGCTATAGCGCATATCAAGAATTTTTTTTAATTTTGAAATTTACTATTTTCTTTGCCAAAAACGGTGAAAAAACGTTTTTTTTTTTCGAAAAATGTCCGCCATTTTATTATTTTTGCATATATCAAAAATCGTATGATATGCGCTATAGCCATTAACATACTGAATCTAAAGCCGTTTGATTTTTTTGTGCCGGATGATCCCTCTCCGAGACTTCATCACAGGCCTACAATTTTTTAAACATTTTTTTAACTACCTTTTTCGTCTATAAATAGTGACCTCGAGAAATAAACATTTTTTTGAATGTATTTCGAAAGTGTATTTATTAAGTGTAACAACTTTCATATCAATATCTATAATATAAACCTACCAGGAAAATTCAAGAAAACAGCCTTTTTAGCGTCTAAGGTGAGAAGACCCCTTAATTGTTTATTGGTACAAAAAATTTACGACCCCAAGAAGTGAAGAATATTCTCTACGAATATTAAAATCAATAAATTCACATATCTATATAGATCTCCAAATAAATAATACAAAAATAACTAAATAATTTCGTGCAATGATTGTAAAAAAAATTGCAGACATTGACGAGTGCGAAATAATGCACGGCGTTTGCGGTAACGGTACGTGTCGAAATACCCCGGGAACATTTCAGTGCGACTGCAACCCCGGATATCGAAGCAGCGATATAATGAAGATATGCATGGGTAAGCAGAAGTCTCCGAAATATTTCGCGTCCGAGCAAGAGAGTCCCCAGAATGGGAAAATTGCTCTACCCCTTTGAGACACTTTCCCGTGATAATTGGAATTTTCCGAAATCACCGTAGACATCGACGAGTGCGACGAAACGCCGGGGTTGTGCAGGGGTGGCGTTTGCCGAAATACCGAGGGTAGTTTCAAGTGTGTCTGCCCACCGGGACACGAGCTGAGCCCCGACAAAGAGTCGTGCAAAGACATCGACGAGTGTTCGAGAACGAGCGGCATATGCTCGAACGGGGTTTGCGAAAATATGATGGGAACTTATCAGTGCATATGCGACGACGGATATCGACAGACCGGCTTGAAGTCACACTGCGAGGATATCAACGAATGCCTCGCTAACAACGGCGGTTGCGAGAACATATGTATCAATACACCCGGAAGTTTTTCATGCTCCTGCAGGTAATTCGTGATCTTGCAGTCCAGAAAACTTTTTGTGGCGCTAAATCTACTTAGAGGCCCGAAAAATGGCCAAATTCCAGTTTTTTGGAAAACCGTTGGTGAAAGAAAAAAACACATTTTTTTAAACACAAAGGTACATATATTGAAAGCTTTTAGAAAAATCACCAAAAAATACAGAAAAACATTTTAGAAAACATGACCGCCGGCAGATGTTGACATTTTTTCGCGACGTTTGGCGGTGGACACTCTCCACCTTAAACGGTCCATCGGAAATTTAAAAACCAAACGGGTTATTCAAGTTAACAATACATACGAGTCGTTGACGATCGTCGATTTTCAAAATCATTTTTTTTAACAACGTTGCGATGCATTGAATCTCGAGCATGCAAAATCTATGAAAAAAGCCGTCATTTTTACGTAACTATTGAAAAATGAAAATCGATTTTTCAAAAGTAAGATCGTCAATGACCTTCAAATGTTACTCGTGGTGTGTCCTATAAATTTGGAAACAATCCATCGAGTAGCTCTCGAGATATCATGTCCACTGACTTTGGAAACAGTGTGTCGAGAAAAACGCGCTTAACCCTTTCAATACAGCATAAACGATCCCATAACGACGCATAACATCCCATAACGCATCCCATAACGTCCCAGCCGAAATTTCAAGATTTTCCCAGACTGGGACAGCATATGTCTCGTCAGGTGTGAAAGGGTTAAGGGGTCTTCTCATTTTAGACGCTAAAAAAGGCTATTTTCATGAATTTTTTTCATAGGTTTATATTATAGATATTGATATAAAAGTTGTCATACTTAATAAATACACTTTCGAAATACATTTTTTTTAATGTGTGTGTTTATGTAACCCAAATAACCTTTAAACGCGTTTTTCTCGAAACAACGTTTTTCGACGGCTTGTTGATGAAATCTGCGAAACTCCTGAACCGATCCTCATGAAATTTTAACCATATATTCTTGACAGCTATAGCTATAGCGCATATCAAGGATTTTTTTAAAATTTTGTTATTTACTAATTTTTTTGCCAAAAACGGTGAACAAAACACGTTTTTTTTTGTTTTTACGAAAAATGTCCGCCATTTTGTTATTTTTGCATATATCAGAAACCGTATGATATGCGCTTTAGCCATTAAGGCGTTACCCCCACTTGTAGCGCACAAAAAAGGCCTTTTTCATGAATTTTTTAAAAGAAAACTACAAAACTTTTTTAATCGATCAATATACCATCTTGAAGAACACATCTTGAAGAACTTTCAGTAATTTTTTTATCGAAAAACATTACATTGTTTAGTGGCAAATGGCCGTAAATGAAATAATGTTTTTATATACACGGTTTGCGGTGACCAACATTGCGGTGAAGTGGATCATCTGAAAAAAAAATGCGGATGGATTTAGTCAAATATAAGTATAAACTAGTCTTTAATCGAAGGATTTTAAAAAATATTCATTTTTCACAAAATGGCGGACAGTCAAAGTTAATGGTTCGATTTTAACGAAAAAAAACGGCCGTTTTTTGGCTATAAAACGGCCATTTTTATTCGAAAAAAAAAATCGAACGATTAAAGACTACATTTTTATGTATTAAATAAGCCTGCAAAATTTCAAGAAGATCGGTTCATTAGTGTTCGAGTAATCTTGGTCACCGACTTCAGAAATGCCATTTTGAGAAAAACGCGTTTAAAGTTTCACTTTCAGTTTACACGAAGAAAATATTTTTTTTTGTAAACTTACATAGAGTCATCTATTCCGGGCCCGTTTTTATAAATTCCAGTCTATTATATGAACGTTGTGAATGCCAGGTATACGACCCTTTTCATCGAACAATGCATTGAAGGTCGGAGGGAGGGTCGAGCGCGCCAGACGGCAGACTAGCCGGTCGTTTACACAACGGATTCTTCTCTTTCAACGCTCAAATCTCAGTCAATTTTGTTCGGATCGACTTGAAATTTTCAGGACATATTCTCAGATACTTATACTTCAAAAAAATGCAATAAAAAAATCGATTTTTTCAAAATCGCAAGTGGGGGTAACCCCTTAACATACTGAATCTAAAACAGTATGATTTATTCGATTCAGCGCAGCCCTACAATTTTTTTAGGACATTTTTTTAACTACCATCTTCGTCTATTAATAGTGACTTAAATAAAGAAATTAAAAAAAATGTATTTCGAAAGGGTATTTATTAAATGTAACTACTTTTATATCAATATCTATAATATAAGCCTATCAAAAAAATAGCCTTTTTAGCGTCTAAAGTGAGCTTGCCCGGTCGACTATTAGAAGCTGTAGCTTCTTCAATTTCAGGAATATTCCAATAAAATTTTCAGGGAATATACCTAAAAGGTATATTCCCTGTATATATATACTATCGTATATATACTATCGAATTAAAATATTTTTGGAAAATGCCATTTTTTGGCCCACCTAGGTAGATGTAGCCTGTTAATAGTAATTCCGGTTTGATTTTCAGGGTTCTTAGCGCCAGTAGAGATAAAATTTCGTAGAGCCTGTCTAACGTCTTCCCCACAATTCACCCCCTGATTGAGATGAAATTCGACGTCACTTGTAGCGATACTTTTTTTTAATTATTTTTTTAATCATATTTTTCCATCCGAGCTTTTTTTTTTGTATTTTTTTTAATTAATAATTCCGTACGAAAAATGATGGAACAAATTTCGTAGTATCCGTCTGACGTCTCTCCAACGGTTCTCCCCTTTGGTTCACCCTGATCGAGATTAAATTTGACAGGCGGATAATTTGAAACATACGCTAATTCACTTGTGGCGATACTTTTTTCAAATTAATTTTTTAACTACATTTTTCCATCCATGCAATTTTTTGTATTTTTTTATTTGTAATCCTGTGCAAAAAATGATCACACTCTGAAACATTTCTTTCGATGCCAAATTGGCGCGCACTGAAAAATGTATTTTCCCTGGAGTGCACAATATACGCGTTGATAAAAAATCCGCGATTTTTGTCTGGCTTTACTCGAGTTACTCTGCGATTTTTTGTGCAGTGCCGGATTTGCGTTGAACCTGGACGGACGTTCCTGCGTCGACGTGGACGAGTGCAAGGAGAATCCTAGAATCTGCAACGGTGGCAAATGCACGAACGTGCCGGGGAGTTACGCGTGCAGCTGTACAGGTGGATTACTTCCGGGCAAGGATGGCACGTCGTGCATAGGTTAGTGACCTCTCAACCAAAATTCATCAAGCTCGACTTGTAGTTACAGAAAAAATGAATAAATAATTAGTAATCTATTATTTAAATCGCAACAAAGATTTCGAAAATGTCAAACAAGACGTTTTTCCTGTTTTTTTTTCGTCGTTTATCGTCATCTTAGGGAGATGATAAAGAAAGCGTTTTTAAGCTCCAAGTCTCTAGTTTTCAAATTCGAGTTTTTAAAAACATCCTTCAATTTGATGTACGAGTAGGGTCCATGTGATATCGACGATCGAAGACAAAAGTGCGATTTTTCAATCAACGACCGATACCTCAGCAACAAACTGCCGTACAGAGACCTTTAAAAAATCAAATTAAAGCTAAATGATGAAGCTTACTGACTCTGGTATTGGCATTGCCGGCCAAAATTTACCCGAGAACTCTTAAATTCGACGAAAAGATTCGATAATTTTTGTTTCGCCATGTTTCTCCTGATTGCGCAATAACCATGACTGAACAAACAATGTTGATAAACAATTTGAAAACTAGAGACTTCAAGCTTAAAAATGCTTTTTTTATTCTCTCTATACGACCATTTTTCACCCTGTAACGTATAACCCTGTAAGCGTATTGAAAATCGCTTTTAAAAAAGCAAACATTTATTTTCCGTTTAATTTTGGTGCTAAGTTTGTTATAATCGTTTTGCATTTTTTGGTACACTCAAATACAGTGCAAAATCGCAAATTGTCCCAATGTTTATTATTATTTTTTTTTTAAGCGTATTTGACAAGGAGACACTTTTTCGGAGCTCCATAGTATTCTAATCCCTTAAGGAGGTTAGAGCGATCCAGTTGAGTCAAATGACGGTTTATGAACTTTTTTTTTTTCAATGAACCTCAAAAAATGCGTGCGAGGTAGAGATTCGTTCTGTAGATGCTAATTTTTCATAAAAAACATAATTAAAGAACAAAATTATCCATTTTTATATTTTTATTACATACATAAGCAAAACTTTTGCGTTATTACCAACTTGAAAAAGTATAACATTATCAATGAATATTTAAAAAAAAAATTGCGCCAGCGGATGTTTTATACAACTCAGAATGACATTTTGAGTAATTCATAATTATGCCTATTAGTATTTATACCACGAAATTATTTATTATTACCATTAATCAGCTGACATTGAAGTTGGCAGCAATGCTCTTCATTCGCCAGCCAATATTCGTAATCTTTCATCATACCTTGATGGTTCAATGTTGAATATACAGTGTGTCCCTCTTATCTCTGCCACCTGAAATAACTCGGTAATTATCGACGTCACAAAAAAAAGTTCCAGACAAAAGTTGTACGGTGTGAAGGGGCCCATCAAATGCGACCATTTTTTTTCGGTAAAGGCGCAGACGCACAGTGAAGGTCACGTCCACTTTTTTTTAAATGGAATGGTACATTTTTTCAACCATCTTGTGGAGCACCTCAAGCCGCATAAAAAACATTAGGGGTCAAAGTCGTTCAAGGTCATTCAAGGTCAGTATCAATGATACGAAATCAATGATACAGTAGCAATGATACATTTTAATAGGTGACCTTGAATGACCTTGAACGACTTTGACCCCCTGATGTTTCTTATGCGGCTTGAGGTGCTCCACAAGATGGTTGAGAAAAAAATGTACCATTCCATTTAAAAAAGTGGAGGTGAGCTTCACTGTGCGTCAGGGCCTCCACCGAAAAAAAAAAAAAAATTGATCGCATTTGACGGCCCCCTTCATACCGTACAACTTTTGCTTGGAACATTTTTTTGCAACGTCGATGATTGCCGAGTTATTTCGGGTGGCAGAGATAGGAGGGACACCCTGCTTATAGTTCACGATGGGCAAGATGGGCGTTTTTTTCCCTTCTAAATATTTATATAGGTTTAGTTTGCGTTAATCCGTTGTTAGAAATAATTTATCTTGGTGCTAAATAGCAAAAAAAAATGAAATCACCTGTAGCGTGAACGTCTTGCCCATCTAACCGCACGTAAACTTACATACATAAAACTTTTTTTATCTCGAGTGTTTTGTGGTGAAAAAAATTCAAAAAATTCGTCAAGATTCAGTATAGTCTAGCCAATAACATATATTTTTTTCAAATATAATCTTGCATTGGGGCTAATACTCGAACCTCCTTAATTGTTCGAACTTCTATCAATCATCCAGACGTGGACGAATGCGTGACCCAGCCACGAATATGCGGATACGGTGAGTGTCACAACACGATCGGTTCGTTCGATTGTCGTTGCGACGAGGGATACTCCGTGAAACCGGAAGGTGGTCCGGAGTGCACGGACGACGACGAGTGCCTCTTGGACGCTTATTCCTGCAGCGAATTTGCCGAATGCCAAAATACTCCGGGCTCTTACGAGTGCACGTGTCACGAGGGTTTCACCGGGAATGGCATCGACTGTCGGGACATTAACGAGTGTCTGATCAACAACGGTGGCTGCGACGCGAACGCTCAATGTATCAATACCGAAGGATCCTTCAAAGTGAGCAAAGTTTATTTTCTTTCTCGTATCTCGAGCAACGGTAAGAGGAGAGTCCGATATGACGGGTTGGCACAAATTCGTTCGATGAGAGAAATGGCTCGTTTGAAACTAATAAAATGTGCTAATCTCGCCTTACTAGACTTTCGTTTGATGGCCGATGTAATGTAATACGTTACTGACAAAAATTGAGATAACAAAAAAATTTCCGAAATTTTTAGATCATTTTAACATTGCTTTATCTCTGCGAAAAATCATCGAAGGGAGAATATTTAAAAAAGCATTTTGAAGTTTGAAATCTCTAGTTTTCGAGCTTCCATGTCAATTTTTTTTACTCATTGTTACTTAAGATTGAAAAAAAATCGCTTCACTTCGAAATTCGATTTTTTTTTTCAAAAAGGTCTGCACACAAGGATTTTTTTTGAATTAATGACGCAATCACATAACTTTGCCTTGTTTCTTCTTAATTTGAGCTTTGAAAGAGGTCTGTACAATGATTTGTGGCAAAGGTATGGGTTATCGAAACGAAAAACGACACTTTACTTTGATAATCAATATCTCAAGAATCAATCACCGTATAGAAATTTGAAGGGCAGTTCCCGAAAGCTGTAAGTGTACCCTTTAAACGGGAAAAATTAATTTTCAATATAAAAGAATTCTGTGATGTGAAAAAATGTTTAAAAAAATGACGTTTGTTCCTTAAATTACAAAAGTTACGATATCTTCGCAGATAACCATCGCGACCATTATGTTTAAGCATTTTTTCCAAGTTCATATTATTCACAAAACATATGCAGAGCATTGAGTTGCTCCGACTTTTCCCCTGTGGCCCAAATAAACAAAATTTGAAATAAAAAAAAATATATTAAAGGAACGTCTTTATCGTTTTGAACCATGATTATTTCGTTTTTGCGGTGCAAGAAATTCGTTTTTCGTGATTTATTTCGTACTTTTGCTGATGTGAAGTGACAATTCAAATTCAAATCTCGTAAGCCAGGGAGTTCAAGCTTTGAAATCCTTTTTGAGATATTTTCTCCCGAAGATTTTTGCGGGGACAGAGCACTTTGAAATTGACCGAAAAATGTTGGGACTTTTTTTGTTCTCTTCAGTTTTGTCATGCAGTGTATGTTTACTTCGACTAAATGTTTCAATTGAGTTATCAATTTGACTTTAAGAAACTATCTGAAAATAATACATGTCAAAAAATATCTATCAAGGAACATCACTTTGGTGTCTGCTTTCGTGTGTCTTGAAATGAAGGCGGAACGATGCAGACTGCAACAACATTAAATGCATGATATATGATGATGTTGGAGTTTACACGGTTGGATTGCAACGGAAGTTAATTGTTCTTTTGTGGCTCACGTTTTTTCCTCCTATTTAGGGTACGAAAATCACTCAAACGTTTTTTTCTTCTCCCCATACGAGATCCTTGATCTTAGTCGGTAAAAAAATGTTTAGATTGTAATACGAAGGACTAAAAAAAAAATAAAAAGAATTTTTGTTTTATTCCATCAATGCAAACTTCAATGCCATTGTACATGGTGGAGCATCAAAAACTATTAATGACTTATTTTTTTTTATTTGCGGAAAAACTATTCAAAGTGGTTCAACCTTCCCTTAGAGTTAGGCATGTCAAGGCGTGATTTTACAATTTCACCCGAAAACAGTCCACCGACTCCAGAGAAATTTAAAAAAAATCGTCCGGTTTAAAAAAATATGAAGAAAAATCGTCTGTCTTCAGAAAATTTTTAAAAAAATCGTCCAATTTCGTAAAAATTAAAGAAAAATCGTCAAATTTCAAAAAAATTAAAAAAAAATCGTTCGATTTCACGAAAATTGAAGAAAAATCGTTCGCTTTCAGAAAAATAAAAGCAAAATCGTCGGATTTCAGAAAAATCTTCCGATTTCACAAAAATTAAAGAAAAATCATCTGATTTCAGAAGAATCAAAGAAAAATCGTCCGCTTTCAGCAAAACTGAGGAAAAATCGTTTGATTTCATAATAATCAAAGGAATAAGGTCCTTTTTCAGATTAAAAAAGAAAAACATCCCACGTGTGTTTAAATTAAAGAAAAATCGTCCGATTTCAAAAAATTAAAGGAAAATCGTCCGATTTCAGAAAAATTAAAGAAAATTCGTCCAATTTCGGAAAAATTAAAGAAAAATCGTCCAATACCAGAAACATTAAAGAAAAATCGTTCGACTTCACAAAAATTGAAGAAAAATCGTTCGCTTTCAGAAAAATAGAAGAAAAATCGTCCGCTTTCAGAAAAATTAAGGAAAAATCGTCTGATTTCATAAAAATCAAAGGAAAATCGTATTTCTTCAGCTTATAAAAGAAAAACGTCCCACGTGTGTTTAAATTTCTCCCAGCATACAAAAAAATACCGAATCATTTCAGTGCGTCTGCGACGCGGGTTTCCGCGGCGACGGTTACAGCTGTCGGGACATCGACGAGTGCGCGAACGATCCGAGCCTCTGCGAGAACGGTCACTGTCTCAATTACCCGGGCTCGTTTCGTTGCGAGTGCGAGATGGGTTTCATGCACCCGGAGGAGAACAATCAGCAGGCCTGCATCGACATAAACGAGTGCGAGATGTTCAGCAATCTCTGCGTATACGGCAAGTGCGAGAACATCTTCGGTATGTTTCGTTGCGAGTGCGACGAGGGTTACAAGCTCGACGGTTCCGGTGGCAATTGTACGGACATCGACGAGTGCGAGAGTCCGCAATCCTGCCAGTACGGAAGTTGCGTCAACACCCAGGGAAAGTATCACTGCGAGTGTCCGATAAATCACGAGCTCGTCGACGCGGGAAACGCGTGCGTTGGTAAGTCCGTTAAATAGAAATTCAAAAGCCCAAATAGAGTAAAACCAAAGACTAGCAAGGAAGAGAGGCAGGAAGATCCCGTGAAAAAATGGATATATATGAACATATATAATATGTATGAGTATAAAATACTAGGTGGGCAACTAAGTTTCCGGGTTTTTTTTTAACCAATAAAAAATCGAAAATTTCAAGACAAATACAAAAAATGGTTCATTCGAAGTATTGTCCCTCGCTATTTACACATTTTGCCATCTCTCTGGCAATACATAAATACCGCGACGATAAAAAGACGCGTCTTTGGACTGAAACCATTCGTCCAACCAGTTTTGTACTGCATCGTAATTGGCCAAGTGTAGCCCACCCAAGCCATGTGCCATCGACCGGAACAAGTGATAGTCTGAAGGGGCCAGGTTTGGCGAATACGGCGGGTGCGGTGGCAGATCCCATTACAGTGTTTTTATGGTGTCCTGGACGATGGAACTGCGTTGGTACGGAGCATTGTCGTGCTGCAATATCACACGTTCGTGTTCTGGCCGTTTTTCGAGCAATGCGTGGTTCAAATTGATTAGTTGTTATCGGTAGCGATGCCCATTGCCAGTTTCGCCCGGTTTCAGCAGCTCATAGTACACGATTCCTTTCTGGTCCCATCAAACGCAGAGCATTGTCTTTTTTCCGAAGCGATTTGGCCGTGCCGTCGATGTTGAGGCTTCGCCAAGTGAAAGCCACGATTTTATGCGTTTGGGATTCTCAAAATATATCCGTTTTTCATCGCCAGTAACAATTCGATGCAGGAAACTCTTTCTGTTCTGCCGCAAAAGCAACATTTCGGAAGCGGCTCTTCGATTTTCCATTTGTCTCTCAGTCAACTCATGCGGCACCCACTTTCCTTCCTTATAAATTTTTCGCATGGCATGCAAACATTTCGAAATACATTGCCGAGTCACATTTAATGCCTCGGCAAGTTGATCTTCTGTTTGAGTGTCATCTTCATCCACTAACGCATGCAGATCGACGTCCGCAAATGTTTGCGGTCTTCCCGAGCGCTCCTTGTCCCGAGTCTCAAAATCGCCACTTCTGAACCGCTTGAACCAATCTTCACACGTTGTTTTTGATGGTATGTGTTCGCCGTAGGCCCCCTCAAGTAACCGACGTGCTTCAGCTGCTGTTTTTTTTAGGTTGAAGCAGAAAAGCAATGCTTCCCGCAAATGCTGTTTATTTGGCACAAACTTTGACATTTTCGAGGTTAGAAAAAAAGGTCGTTGTGTTGCGATATTTGTTTATATTACGACTGGGTATTCTTAACAGATGTCCAAGCTATAAAGACACCTAATTTCAGACCTGTATGCCGACTACATGTGTCGCTAGCGCCATCCATGTGTGAAACCCGGGAACTTAGTTGCGCACCTAGTATATAACATTATATACAATGATATATGCCTTAACACATCATGAATGATCATATATATAGATATATTACCATGTATAGTATTTATTTTTTCTAGGTGTGGACCATACATGATCATGTATGTTCAAACGCTAGTACTCTGAACTTGTATATGAACATATATATTGTATATATGAACTCATATATGATACAACATGTACTATATATTATCATATATAATTGTATATGAGACCATGTATATTAGGGTGGTCCTTAATCGGGGTGTTGACGAATTTCGACGAAGGCGCCCCCCCAGATAGGTTCGAAATAAATAAATGAAAATGTGTGCGAAACCCTAGCGCTGTAGGCCAATGAGAAGACGTGCCGGTAAGCTCGTTTTGTTTCCCATTTGAATAACATGGGGTTTTCAGACTAATTCAGTCATTATTTTTTGGAAGTCCTCCTAAACATTGAAAAATAATATTATTCATATAAATATATTCTTAATTGGTATATCTACGTGTAAATTTTTTTACCAGGCGTTATCACAGCCCTTCCACCCCCTCCATATTATACACGACAGTTCATTTGGTGGAAGAATACAACAACATTCTTACACGGACCGAAGATCAGAAGCAGTATATTCTTCAGGTAGTCTCGGAATATCGTCAAAGCTTTCCCGATCCAAAAAAATATACGGCGATGCAAACATTTTTATTTTAATTGTTATTTAAAAAAAAGTATAAAGTGTAATCGATGTGTTTTGAAATGTGCTAATTGAAGGAAACATTTTTTCCTACATGTGCAATTATTATTTTTACAAACTTATGACGCAAATAAGACTGCCTTTTAATGAGTAAAATACCGTAAAGCACCAAGCGGCTAAAAACAGGTAGTGACCTTGATCAATTTGCCGTCGTGTATAATATGAGGAGGGTGGGGGCAGTAAGGGTTGTGATAACGCCTTGTAAAACATTTTACACGTAGATATATCAATTAAGAATAGATTTAGATGAATAATATTTTTTTTCCAATGCTTAGGAGCACTTCCAAAAAATAATGACTGAATTAGTCTTAAAATCCCATGTTATTCAAATGGGAAACAAAACGAGTTTACAGGCACGTCTTCTCATTGGACTACAGCGCTGGGGTTTCGCACATATTTTTATTTATTTATTTCGAACCTATCTGGGGGGCGCACTCATCGAAATTCGTCAACACCCCCATTAAGGACCACCCTAATGTATATGAACCTATATATGATGTACAAACTATTTTGGTGTCACATAAAATCATATATGTAATCGTAATTATCCGCAACAACCATATTTGAACGTATCTAATCACGAAAACATATATGACCATGGATATTATTCCGTATATAACACAACTACAGACTATTTTGATATCATGTAGGATCATGTATACTGCCTGTCGTTTTCATATAATACTGTCTATAAGCAGCAAAATTAGCATGTGATGCTGATAATATTTTATTGTTTTATTATAAACGTACTAAAATGGTGATTTGAATAATTGCTAATATATATACAAATAATAATTTTTTTTTATCGTTATTATTTATTCACCATCATAATATCACAAATAGGTCAACACGTATTGTACTCCTTCATATAATCATCCTTTACACTAGATTATAAAAAAAAGTATTCGTACATTTGTATCCGTATATATATTGACGTTTGTGTATATACACAAACAAGACATCACATACTCAGAAAACATTTCTCAGAGTGTTTGGTCGCTCGCAGACATAATCGCCAACTTTTACAAGCTGAAGAATCGATATTATGTCACCCGGGAAAAAATGTACATATATAAACATAAATAATCATGTATGATCTTGCATTGTGATTATTTATGTTTATATATGTCCACCTTTTCCCCGGGATATGTCGTTGAAAAATGGAATATTCACAGATAGACGGGAGTCGCTGTGTTACACCGGTTACGAGGCCCGTGGTGGTCGGCCCCAGTGCATATTCGACATGTCGTCATCGGTGACGAAAGCGACATGTTGCTGCAGCATTGGCAACGCATGGGGCAATCGTTGCGAGCAGTGTCCGGAATTGGGTAGCAAAGAGTTCGAGGATTTGTGTCCAGGTGGTTTGGGCTACAGGCCGAACCGAGTCACCGTCATCCTCGAGGACATTAACGAGTGCGATGAGCACGAGAACATATGCCAAAATGGTCACTGCACGAACACATTCGGGAGTTTCATGTGTTCGTGCAACGAGGGCTTCATCTTGGACGAGACGAAGACGAGCTGCGTCGACATTGACGAGTGCGCCCTTCATCCGAGCATATGTGGCGTTGGACGTTGCATAAACGACCAGGGCAAGTATCACTGCGAGTGCCCGGAGGGTTACATGTCGATGCCAGGTGGAAAAGAGTGCGTGGACATGAGAAAGGAGCTCTGCTACGTGAATTACGAGTCCGGCCAGTGTTACAATCCGATGATACATCCTCAAACGAAGATGCTGTGCTGCTGTTCGATGGGGGCGGCCTGGGGCACCCCCTGCGAGAAATGCCCGGGCGAAAGAACCCGGGAGCACGAGATCCTATGTGGCATGGTGCCCGGACAGATAATGAATCCAATAACGAATCATACGGAGGAGATCGACGAGTGCGCCCTGATGCCGACTATGTGCACTCACGGACGTTGCCTCAATACACCGGGTAGCTTCGAGTGTCAGTGCGATCGGGGCTACGTTTACGACGAGGATTCCCATCAGTGCATCGACGACAACGAGTGCCTTCAATCGCCCAATCCCTGCGCCGGAAATGCCCAATGTCTCAATCTCCAAGGCAGCTTCGAGTGCCGCTGCCCAGCTGGCTACAAACTCGGCATAAGCCAACGCAGCTGCATCGACATTGACGAGTGCTACGAGAGGCCCGGCATTTGCAGCAACGGGGCCTGCAACAATCTCCAGGGCAGCTTCCAGTGCGTGTGCCATTTGGGCTTCGCCCTTACCAGGGATCGCGACAGCTGCGTCGATGTCGACGAGTGCCAGAGGAATCCTAACATTTGCAACAACGGCACTTGCGTCAATACCCTCGGCTCTTACAAGTGCCAGTGTTATCACGGCTTCAAGCTCAGCCCCAACAACGATTGCGCTGGTCAGTACTGTTTCGTTACTTCTTCGGGATACCGCAGCCAATGAGAACCCTCCTACTAGGACTTGGTATTCATTCGTGGCGTTTTTTAAGGCCTTTGGCCACAGTAACGGGTATAAAATCATGGGCGAATTTAACCTTTTGTTTCGTATGGAAAAGTGATTCACTCAGAACATTAATTACACGTCCACAATTTTTTACCTGCAACAAAAAACCAAAAATTCTCGTCAATCTACATTAGAATGGCTAGAGATGTACGTACGGAATTAAAAAAATATTGTTCTATTCAAAAGTTGTAGGTATTTGAACTTAGGCCTTATACGCAGGTGCAAGGCCAAAAAGGTTGTTTTTTCACGATTTTCTTTGTGGAAAAGCATTTCATTTGGGCAAAACGAAAAGTATTAGGCGGTGCAGTGGCATCTTTTAGCTTTAGATTGGCATTTTTTATTTTTAAAAATATTCATCAACATTGCTCCTGTTGGAAGTCGATTTGAATTTTCGATTTGGAAGATCGATTTGAAATTTTCAGGGAATATACTCACATATCAGTACATTCCGAAAATGCAATAAAAAAAATCGATTTTTCGAAATTTCTAACTGCGTATAACCCGTTAAGGCCTTAGGCCACTCTAGGGGCCGAAAAATAGGCTTTTTGAGGATTTTTTTTTCAGAAAAACTACAATATAAATCGAGATTACAAGAATCGGTTTTTATCATACATATCAGTGACTGTGTACAATAATTTTTTTGAAGCGATTAATTTCGAAATGGCGGCTGTGCAGCGTTCATCTCAAAATTGCATTTTTTATTGCAATTTTTATTACAATTATCTGACGATTTTTTAGGCAAATTTTTGGAAACGAAAAATGTGCCTAAAAATCGTCAGATAATTGTTAATAACAAATGAACTATGCAATATAAAAAATCCCACGTACTTCCATAGACAATGTATTTTTCAAGATATATTCAACATTTCAAGTGAATCGTTTGAAAATTGTCTGAGTCATGTTTCCGGCCAACTTAAAAAATGCAGTTTTGAGATGCACGCTGCACAGCCGCCATTTAAAAATGAATAGCTTCGAAAAAGTTATTGTATACATTCACTGATATGTATGATAAACACCCTTTTTTGTAATCTCGATTTATTTTGTAGTTTTTCTGAAAAAAAAAACTTCCCAAAAGCTGATTTTTTTCGGCCTCTAGAGTGGCCTAACCCCTTAAGAAATGAATTTTCTGTGAAAAATTTCGTGATAATTGCTCATGAACTGCTCATGAAATGAAAAGCTTTCGATTAATCAGAAATTCCGTACGTACTTCTCTGCGAAATGCAATTAGGAACATAACTTTTAAATTTGAAGTAAATCGAGTGAAAATTGTTGAAGTTATTTGTCACGCCAATTGGAAAAAAGCTGTTTCGAGAAATTTCGAGTAGTCGGCCATTTTGTACATCGATAAAAAAATGTCTAACAGCTTGATATTCATACTAAACAGATGTGTAATTAATTTTATGAGTGAATCACTTTTTCTTACGAAACAAAATAGTTAAATTCGCACATGATTTTATACCCGTTACTGTGGCCTAAGGCCTTAATGAAATAAAAGAATATTTATTTTAAATGAAAATTTAAAAAATACGTTAATTTAAGTATTGCCCCTCGCTGTCTACTACTTTTGACCATCTTTCGGCCAGGGTAGGAATACCGTGTCGAAAGAACGCCTCGTCTTTACATGCAATCCACGAATCGACCCATTTTTGACAATCTTCGTAAGAAGTGAACTTCTTCTCAGACAGGCTATGAGCCATCGAACGAAACATATGGTAATCAGAAGGAGCATTGTCGTACAGAAAAATGACTTTGTCGTGTCTTTCGGAGTATTCCGGCCATTTTTCTTTCAAAGCACGGCTCAAGCGCATCAATTGCAGTGGGTAGCGATCCCCAGTTATAGTTTCATTCGATTTCAGCAGTTCATGATAAATCACACCCCTCTGATCCCACCAAATACAGAGCAGGAGCTTAGACCCATGGATATTTGGCTTTGCCACTGATGTTGATGGTTGGCCGGCCTTAAGGCGTTACCCCCACTTGTAGCGCAAAAAAAGGCCTTTTCCATGAATTTTTTTAAAGAAAACTACAAAACTTTTTTAATCGATCAATATACCATCTTAAAGAACACATCTTGAAGAACTTTCAGTAATTTTTTTATTGAAAAATATTACATTGTTTAGTGGCAAATGGCCGTCAATGAAATAATGTTTTTATATACACGGTTTGCGGTGACCAACATTGCGGCGAAGTGGATCATCTGAAAAAAAAATGCGGATGGATTTAGTCAAATATAAGTATAAACTAGTCTTTAATCGAAGGATTTTAAAAAATATTCATTTTTCACAAAATGGCGGACAGTCAAAGTTAATGGTTCGATTTTAACGAAAACAACGGCCGTTTTTTGGCTATAAAACGGCCATTTTTTTTTTCGAAAAAAAAAAATCGAACGATTAAAGACTACATTTTTATGTATTAAATAAGCCTGCAAAATTTCAAGAAGATCGGTTCATTAGTGTTCGAGTAATCTTGGTCACCGACTTCAGAAATGCCATTTTGAGAAAAACGCGTTTAAAGTTTCTCTTTCAACGCGGATTCTTCTCTTTCTACGCTCATATCTCAGTCAATTTTGTTCGGATCGACTTGAAATTTTCAGGACATATTCTTAGATACTTATACTTCAAAAAAATGCAATAAAACAAAAATCGATTTTTTCAAAATCGCAAGTGGGGGTAACCCCTTAATCCATGACTTTCTGCGCTTCGGATTGTCATAATAGATCCATTTTTCATCACCAGTGACAATTCAATGCAACATACCGGGAAAAAAAGCGGGAAGTAAAACTCCCCGCAAAAACACTTTATTCGGCACAAATGTTGACATATTCAATCAATTATAAAGTGTTGTTATTTACCATTCAAAAAGAGGTTATGTACAGCAAATGACATTCAATGATAGCTGTTTCACGATCAATACATTACTGTCGGTAACAACGAAATACCGTGCTACCTTCGCCATCTCTTGTAAAACGCCACGAATTAATTCCAACACCTGATAACTTCACCACGCTAACCCATCTCCGTGAAACTGATCAAGAATCTATACAGACCGATTATGATGACACTTTAGCACCTGTCGGTAACAACGAAATACCGTGCTACCTTCGCCATCTCTTGTAAAACGCCACGAATTAATTCCAACACCTGATAACTTCACCACGCTAACCCATCTCCGTGAAACTGATCAAGAAACTATACAGACCGATTATGATGACACTTTAGCACCTGCGTCGAAACGGAAGTGCCTCCAATCCTTCTCTCGAATGATTTACAGATATCGACGAATGCAGAGTGATGCCCTTCCTGTGCAGAAATGGCCGATGTAGGAACACGATTGGGGCGTTCAATTGCGAGTGCGCCGACGGTTATGTTTTGGCACAGGATGGACAGCACTGTCGCGACATCGATGAGTGCAAAGAAGTAAGAAACTATGGAATTTTGAAACAGTTTGAACGAAAGTACGAACCCACGAATGATCGTTGCAGATTCCCGGACTGTGCCCGACACCGGGGAAGTGTCAGAATCTCATGGGGTCTTACATCTGCAGTTGTCCACCCGGCTACGAATTGGACAACTCAAAGCGAAGATGCGTCGGTAAGGACGATAAGGGTGGGGATGGGAAATTCGAACGATCAATATTCAGAAGGACCGAAAATTCAAATTCAGTAATGACAAAAGTTCCAATATAGATAGATCAATTTTATGATAGTCTGTAAAATAGTTCATCGAAATTGTGAATACCAAAATCTCGAAGTTGATTTACAGCGAAAACAAATATCAAATTTAACAAACTAATGAGAGATATAATATCGATTCGCCTGTATATGAAGCATTCCACACCAAGTGAAACACTAACAAAATCATGTGACTTTTAAATGGGCTCATAATTTGTTTTTAAGTTCATTCGAATGTCAAAAGCAACTACAATTTTTTTCAGATTTTTAAATTGCATTTTACACTCGAATTTGGATAGCGGGAAATTCTTCTCGTTTTTTTTTCGATTCATTATACTCAAAAAGTGATGCATTGTACAAAAAAAAACGTCAAAGAAGAAAACTTAGGTTTTCGAATGTACTTTTCAATCATATATGTTCCGTAACTGTTAAAAATTCTGCTAATGTATTTTTCAACGAAATAAGGTAAAAATCATTTTTTTCGTCAAGTTCGCCTACTTTAATTTTTCTATAAATTTGAGAGAACTTTCGTTGATGTCATAACAAACCACAGAAAAATTGGCATGATGGAGAATTCATATCTTCCAATTATTTTTCAAGGTTAATTGATGAAGAATTTTATCGAACCATGGATATTGAATATCGACCATTGTTTTAGGCACAACAGTGGATTGCGACAAATATTTAGTGTTGTCTAGAACCATTTTGTCCTCCTTCTTTCAATTCAATTATGGTTTTGTTTGTCTGCCTCGAAATTTTTCATTTTTGAATATTTTTATCGTTAAACAATGAGTGAATCATAATATGGTTAGTCTACTAAGACTACTACTTATATATATATATATATATATATATATATATATATATATATATATATATATATATATATATATATATATATATTAACGATGAGCAAACCAGATTATTCAACAAACGAGAAGCAAGATTTCTTTTTGATACGAGAATAACGCTACGAGAACCGTCGAGTAAATGAAAAATTTGGAGGCAGACAAACAAAACCATAATTGAATTGAAAGGAGAAGGACAAAATGGTTCTAGATAACACTAAATATTCGTCGCAATCCACTGTTGTGCCTAAAACAATGGTCGATATTCAATATCCATGGTACAATAAAATTCTTCATCAGTTAACCTTAAAAAATAATTGGAAGATATGAATTTTCCATCATGCCAATTTTTCTGTGGTTTCTCATGACATCAACGAAAGTTCTATCAAATTTATAGAAAAATAAAAGTGGGCGAACTTGGCGAAAACAACTATTTTTACCTTATTTCGTTGAAAAATGCATTAGCAGAATTTTTAACAGTTACGAAACACATATGATTGAAAAGTACATTCGAAAATCTAAATTTTCTTCTTTGACGTTTTTTTTTGTACAATGCATCACTTTTTAAGTATAATGAGTCGAAAAAAAATCGAGAAAAATTTCCCGGTATCCAAATTCGAATGTAAAATCCAATTTGAAAATCTATAAAAAAATTGTAGTTGCTTTTGACAGTCGAACGAACTTAAAAACAAATTTAGAGCCCATCAAAAAATTACGTGATTTTTTGAGTGTTTCACTTGGTGTGGAATGCTTCATATATGTACCGAACAATCTGAGACGTGAAATCGTCGAACTGATAATATGACGGCAGTTTACAATTTCGGATTCATTAAAGCGAAGGACCAAAAAGTCGATCAGGTAAAATAGCGATGGGCCAAAATGGCGAACGGTCCGGATAGCAAAAACTTGGGATCGAGCAATACTACTTGGGCTTCAGAATGGAGATGGCAGATGGCGTTAGTGGTCAGGCAGCCATGCCATGTTCGCCATTTAGGCATTCGCCATTTTGGACCATCGATCATTTGCGTTTCTAAGATCTACAGATTCGAAGTTTTTAGTCTCGATATATGGCTTTTTGCCATAGACGGTATTACGAATATTAGATATCACGTACTTCCATAGACAATGTATTTTTCAAGATATATTCAACATTTCAAGTTAATCGTTTGAAAATTGTCTGAGTTATGTTTCCGGCCGACTTAAAAAATGCAGTTTTGAGATAAACGCTGCACAGGCGCTATTTCGAAAATAATCGCTTCAAAAAACTATTGTATACAGTCACTGATATGTATGATAAACACCCTTTTTAAATCTCGATTTATTTGGTCGTTTCCTGGAAAAAAAACCCAAAAAGCCTATTTTTTCGGCCTCTAGTGGCCTAAGGCCTTAAGGCGTTACCCCCACTTGTAGCGCAAAAAAGGTCTTTTTCATGAATTTTTTTAAAGAACACTAAAAAACTTTTTTAATCGATCAATATACCATCTTAAAGAACACATCTTGAAGAACTTTCAGTAATTTTTTTATTGAAAAATATTACATTGTTCAGTGGCAAATGGCCGTCAATGAAATAATGTTTTTATATGCACGGTTTGCGGTGACCAACATTGCGGCGAAGTGGATAATCTGGAAAAAAAAAGCGGATGGATTTAGTCAAATATAAGTATAAACTAGTCTTTGATCGAAGGATTTTAAAAAATATTCATTTTTCACAAAATGGCGGACAGTCAAAGTTAATGGTTCGATTTTAACGAAAAAAAAACGGCCGTTTTTTGGCTATAAAACGGCCATTTTTTTTTCGAAAAAAAAATCGAACCATTAAAGACTACATTTTTACGTATTAAATAAGCCTGCAAAATTTCAAGAAGATCGGTTCATTAGTGTTCGAGTGATCTTGGTCACCGACTTCAGAAATGCCATTTTGAGAAAAACGCGTTTAAAGTTTCAATTTCAGTTTACACGAAGAAAATATATTTTTTTTTTGTAAACTTACATAGAGTCATCTATTCCGGGCCCGTTTTTATAAATTCCAGTCTATTATATGAACGTTGTGAATGCCAGGCATACGACCCTTTTCATCGAACAATGCATTGAAGGTCGGAGGGAGGGTCGAGCGCGCCAGACGGCAGACTAGCCGGTCGTTTACACAACGGATTCTTCTCTTTCAACGCTCATATCTCAGTCAATTTTGTTCGGATCGACTTGAAATTTTCAGGACATATTCTCAGATACTTATACTTCAAAAAAATGCAATAAAAAAAATCGAATTTTTCAAAATCGCAAGTGGGGCTAACCCCTCAAGAAAGTACGTGTACTGAGCAATCAGGAGGCTGTTCGTTGATTTTCTTCTTCCTCCAATGCCACGAATCAAATTCGCTTGCTTCGAATCTCCATTGCTTACAGACGTCGACGAATGCTCGGAAACGAAGAACATTTGCGAGAACGGCAGATGCATAAACACCGAGGGTGGAGTCATATGCGAGTGTCCCGAGGGTTTCAGGCTGAGTGAGAGAGTGAATTCGATGAGGTGCATCGACTACAGGGAGGAACAGTGTTACGATCGTTACAGGCGTGGGCAGTGTCTGGCGCCTCGGGAGGGCGGCATGACGAAGAAGCACTGTTGCTGCACCATGGGCAAAGCCTGGGGTAGCAATTGCGACCAGTGTCCGAGGGAGCACAGCGGTAAGATTTGCTAATCTTGAAAAAGAAAACATGTTAATTGGCCATCGAGAGATCCATTGGCACAATTAAAAATGCCTTGTTCTTCCGTGCCAATGTCCTCAGAGGAATTCAAGAAGCTCTGCCCAGAAGGGCCTGGACGTGACGACACGGGTGTCGATCTGAACGAGTGCCTCTTCATGCAGGGTGTTTGCTCGGGTGGCGAGTGCATCAACACCGACGGCTCTTTCAGATGCGAATGTTCACCCGGCTACGTGCTCGACGACACCGCACTCAGATGCGTCGATCATAACGAGTGCGTGAGCGCCCAAAATATCTGCGGCAACGGCACTTGCAGCAACGTCGAGGGTGGCTTCGAGTGTTCCTGCAACAACGGCTTTGCACCCGGTGCTAATCAAGTCTGCGAAGACGTCAACGAGTGCCTCGAGCTTGGAAACCAATGCGCCTTTAGATGTCACAACGCGCCTGGCTCCTTCCGGTGTATATGCCCGTACGGTTACGTTTTAGCTGCTGATGGAAGACACTGCATAGGTTGGTTTTGTTCTTACAATGAGAAAAAAAAAATCAATTGAATCAAAAACATATATTGGTTGATCCAAATAAATGTGCTGCTGCGGAGTGCCACCGATATATGAGATTGGTACCATACTGTAAAACATTGAAAAATGGGATTGACTTAAGGCGTTACCCCCACTTGTAGCGCAAAAAAAGGCCTTTTTCAGGATTTTTTTTAAAAAAAAACTACAAAACTTTTTTAATCGATCAATATATCATCTTAAAGAACACATCTTGAAGAACTTTCAGTAATTTTTTTATTGAAAAATATTACATTGTTTAGTGGCAAATGGCCGTCAATGAAATAATGTTTTTATATACGCGGTTTGCGGTGACCAACATTGCGGCGAAGTGGATCGTCTGAAAAAAAAATGCGGATGGATTTAGTCAAATATAAGTATAAACTAGTCTTTGATCGAAGGATTTTAAAAAATATTCATTTTTCACAAAATGGCGGACAGTCAAAGTTAATGGTTCGATTTTAACGAAAAAAACGCCCGTTTTGTTGGCTATAAAACGGCCATTTTTTTTTCGAAAAAAAAAAATCGAACGATTAAAGACTACATTTTTATGTATTAAATAAGCCTGCAAAATTTCAAGAAGATCGGTTCATTAGTGTTCGAGTAATCTTGGTCACCGACTTCAGAAATGCCATTTTGAGAAAAACGCGTTTAAAGTTTCTCTTTCAACGCTCTTTCAACGCGGATTCTTCTCTTTCAACGCTCATATCTCAGTCAATTTTGTTCGGATCGACTTGAAATTTTCAGGACATATTCTCAGATACTTATACTTCAAAAAAATGCAATAAAAAAAATCGAATTTTTCAAAATCGCAAGTGGGGGTAACCCCTTAAGGCAGGATTCTACTTTGAAACCATGAAAAAAACGCTATTTTCGTGAATTTTTTCGGAGAATACTATTAAAGATATCGATATGGGGTTTAAACTGTTCAATATACACTCTTTAAGTACATTAAAAAAAAAATTTTAATGTATTTTATTCATTTTTTGTACACGTAAAATATGTTTAAAGCCAACGCCCCGAAAAGCAGGTACCGTTGCCGTGGTCGTGAAATCTTCCCGACGGATGGTCTGAAACAAAAAAATCAAATAGTTTCATGTTCAGTATGTCTTCAGGAACCGACCTAACTAGAATATTTTATATACGTGCAAAATTAACAAAATGGCGGCTAAAATACGAAAAAAATATTTTTCGTATTTTTTTTTTCGTATTTTAGCCGCCATTTTGTTAATTTTGCACGTATATAAAATATTCTAGTTAGGTCGGTTCCTGAAGACATACTGAACATGAAACTATTTGATTTTTTTGTTTCAGACCATCCGTCGGGAAGATTTCACGACCACGGCAACGGTACCTGCTTTTCGAGGCGTTGGCTTTAAACATATTTTACGTGTACAAAAAATGAATAAAATACATTAAAATTTTTTTGATGTACTTAAAGAGTGTATTTATTGAACAGTTTAAACCCCATATCGATATCTTTAATAGTATTCTCAGAAAAAAATCACGAAAATAGCGTTTTTTTCATGGTTTCAAAGTAGAATCCTGCCTTAAATAAGGGGCCGTCCATTAATCACGTGAGGCTCAAATAGGGGGGAGGGGGGGTTTGGATCACATCATGATTCATCATGCTGGGGGAGGGTGTGTGTTGTGACTTATCACGTGTATTTTTTTGTGTAATTGCGCGGACAATGCCATTTAAATATACTGACAATATAAGGTGGGGATATAAAAAACTGGAATATGGGGTATGTATCAAGGGGGAAGATCTCTGTGCAGATGGAAGTAAAAAAAAATATACTGCCGATATATATTATTTCGTTTTTCATAATAAAATATCGCACTGTCTATCGCTTGTGTCTGACGTTTCTTAAGGGGAGGTACCTGAGTAAACGGCGAGAAAAACAGGTAAACTTCGGGAATTTTTGTCTCAAAAACTAATGTTTCGATTAGAACCGGATTTTTTTTTAAATTGGAAAATATGTACATTGAGGTATGTTAGGAATTTTTTAAAATAAATTCGTTGACTGGAAGCGATTCAAACGCGATTATCTCGAAACATAGTTTTCAAAGTCGGTGCCAGATGTATCTCAAAAACGGCTTGTCCGATTTTATCCAAATTTGGATAGAATATTCTTCGATAGTTTTTCTCGTTCGCCACGTGGGGGTTTTTTCATTTGATTGAACCATTGCTTTTTTATGCACTGTGTATGCAATCCAAAATCGTCGGAAATTGCGAACGAAAAACGAATGTTACATTAAAACGGTCGCAATTCCGTCAAAAATGAAAATTTCAAAAAAAAATCCTTCGTGGCGAACGAAAAAAAACTATCGAAGAATATTGTATCCAAATTTGGACAAAATCGGACAAGCCGTTTTCGAGATGAATCTGGCACCGACTTTGAAAACTATGTTTTGAGATAATCGCGTTTGAATCGCTTCCAGTAAACGAATTTATTTTTTTTTTAATCCGAAACATACCTCAATGTACATATTTTCCAGTAAAAAAACCCAGATCGAATCGAAACATTAGTTTTTGAGATAAAAATTCCCGAAGTTTACCTGTTTTCCTCGTCGTTTAGTCAGGTACCTCCCCTTAACAAAAAAATACACGTGATGTTGGGGGGGGGGGCTGGAAACCTCACCACATATCACCATGGGGGAGGGGGGCTCAAAAAATGGCCTGAAAAACCTCACGTGATTAATGGACGACCCCTAACATATTATTTTATTTGAAAAAACTTTCCTGTTCTCTGAATATCTACATTATACTTCAAATAAAATTATATTCTATTGAAATCATTCTATACACAATTCGTAGATGTATGGATGAAATAATTAAGCGGTTGCTACAACAATTTTTAATTCGTACAAAAATATAATCAATAGAATTAATTATTTCTTTATTGCATCGAAAGGAATATGCCATGGGACGTAAGTTTTTCAATTTGTTTTAAATCTTAAATAAAAAGTGAGCATTAGAATGATCATCCACGACAATAGTGGAGAGAATATCAGATATCCAATGGAATATGTAGATAACATGGAGATAATATCAAATATTCAAGTGAAAAGAACGGGTACTAAACTTTGATCTTAGCCACAGGCCAAGAAGCGATACTCTTTAGAGTTTCTCCCGCGTTTAAGTAGATTTTCGGTTAGCGCTACGCTTACGAGAAACGAGCGCGCGTGCGGCTCCTAGCGGTTACTCCGAGAACTACGAGTTTCCTCACACCTATAATTTCCACGGCGCTCGGCCATGATTTGGTTGATTTTTATCAACCAAATGCGCAAGAAACCAATGTTATTTTCGCATTATTTTTAAACCAATTCAGACATTTGCTCAATACAGGGGTTCTTAACCTTTTGAGCTCTGTGGACCATCTCGCATTTCCTGTGGACCCCTTTCGAAACAATTTTTTGAAAAAATGTATTATTTTAATTGACATTTCAAGTCAAAGTGCAATTTCGTCAGAAATTGTAAACTGATGCAGAAAGTTTACCGGAAAACCGAAATTGTCGGAATAATCGTCTACGAAAAATTCGTCGAATTACAATTCGTTGAATTACGATAGGAATGTCCGCTTTCAGCCGCACCCGGAGTCAACGGACGGGGACGTAGCGGATATCTGACTCCATGTTTGATTTTTCCCAATTTTTTGGGGGTTTTTGTATTTTTTTTTTGAATTTCTACATTTTTCATTTTTAAAAAAAAATTTTATTTTTCAATTTTTTTTTGAGTTTATATATTTTCAATTTTATTTTGGGTTTTTGTATTTTTCATTTTTTTGCGGGTTTTTGTATTTTTCACTTTTTTTGGTTTTTATATTTTTAATTTTTTTTTTGTTTTTGTATGCAATCGTTGGTTACTTATCATGTAGGAAAAAAATACCCAACATCGTTAAAGGTCGCAATACCCTGGCAAACATTGTAATAATGCCGTGGACCCCCTGTGGACCCCCTGGGGGTCCATGGACCACACGTTAAGAATCCCTGGCTTAATAGTTTACAGTCAAAATGAAATATTAATATTTAACGAATAATGTACTTGGAAATCAATATCGGATATGGTGAAAAAAAAAAAACATATTTACTCAATAGAAATTTTATCTGAATGTAACGAAGGAAATTCAATTTTTCTTATGTACTCGAATCAACAATATTCATGTTATTAATTAAAACGCTTTTTATGTTCGTTGCAGAAAATGCATTCAAAACTATATAACTTGTTCGCGATAATGTTTAGATGGTTTCAATAATATATTGTTCTCAGCTAACAATATATCTTTAGAATGAAAAAAAAACTTTTAATTTTATCATGTTATTAAAGTCAATAGCGTTTTGTTTGGAATAATAAATCCGATTATTTACACCAACAATTTTACAATTGAATCAACGACATTTCATTCAATAACACCAATGATATTGGATCAATGATTTTTTTTTCTCAGTGTACACTTCCTCCGGATCCTCCTTATCCACCCATTCGGGATATTGTATTCCTATTTATTTGACTGTTCCGTAGATGTCGACGAGTGCTCTACTCCGGCCAACAATTGCAAGTTCCAGTGCAAAAATTTGATCGGTAGCTTCATGTGCATATGCCCACCGGGCTATCAACAGATCGGTATGACGGACGAGTGCAAGGACATCGACGAGTGCTCGGTCAATTCTGGCTTGTGCAGAAACGGACGCTGCATCAATCTCGAGGGAAGCTATCAGTGCTTGTGCCAGGAAGGCTTCGTACAGAGTCCCGATGGAAAAACCTGCATAGGTGAGTCAACGTCAAGATCGGAAGATACCTTTCGTTCTTTTTTCCTTCAATGGAAGTCCAGCGTTTCAGTGAACCATGTTAAAGGGAGCTTTCTTTGGACGTGAATACGAGCAATGAAAGTTCTGAAAAACCCCGTAATCGGAAAAAAGTAGAAGAAGGCTAGTTTTCTGACAGGTGATTTTGTAGGTGCCGCGGGTGCTGATTCCTAGTTTGCCTAAAAATTGGGGTGTAGCGTTTTTTAAGGGATGAAATGGGATGGGGGTGGATTAATGCCAAACTACAACCCCTACGCCGCCATGAGACAAAATGTGCAGAAAAATCCGGGCTTTAGTTATGTCCACAGCACCGAAGTCATGGAAGTTCATTTTGGGGTGAAATTTGGAAAAATCAGTTTTAATTCAATAACTCTTCAGAAAAAAATCGTACACTTTTTGTTCAAATGGGAACGTTGTAGCCCTTGAAAAGACGCGTCGATCGAGTATTTGATCATCACTCTCCGATAATAACTTCTCCCCCAAAAAAAATGGTTTATTGAATAACGGAAAAACCATCGATTTTTCGGGTAGGGTTCAAATGTACGAAATGTAGAGAATAATTTTCTCGATATTTTTGTTTCCATGGACCACCCTTGAATTTTGATTTTCCAACCCCTCTCGGCGGTTGAAAATTCAAAATAAAAGTCTGGGAAAACTATTGACCGCACGAATTCGCCGCCGTGGAACAATTTATAGCTTGAACCCTCAGCTACATTTTTGTCCACAGCGCCAAACTCGTATTTCTTGATTTTCGGTCAATAGCTTCCCCAGGATTTCATCTGGAATTTTCAACCCCTGACCGGGGTTCGAGAAAGCAAAATTCAAGGGTGGTCCATGAGAACGAAAATATAGAGAAAATTATTCTCTACATTTCATACATTCAAACCATACCCGAAAAGCCGATTGTTTTTGAGTTATTCAATAAACAATTTCTTTTTATACTTCAACCATTCTTTTGGGGTTGAAGATATCATTGAAGAGGGATGTTCGAATACTCGATCGACGCGTCTTTTCACGGCCTACAACGTTCCCATTTGAACGAAAATTGTATGAATTTTTCCTAAAGAGTTATTGAACGAAAACTGATTTTTCAAAATGTACCCCCCTTTTTCACCCCAAAATGAACTTCCACGAATTCGGCGCTGCGGACAGAAATAAGGCCCGAATTTTTCTCAACATTTTGTCTGCCGGCGCCGACCTCGTGGGGGTTGTAGTTTGGCATTTATCAACCCCCATCCCCATTCATCCCCAAAAAAACCCGGCACCCCGATTTTTAGGCAAACTAGGAATCAGCACCCGCGTCACCTACAAAATCAACTGTCAAAAAAACTAGCCTTCGGATTTTTCCCCATTCCAATATACAGCACGACTTTACTAAATGGGTCAACTGCGAATAAAATCAGAATGCAATCTTAGATCGAAGAGTGGGATATTGTTTCCTGAGAACGATCAGCGGACGATGCTCCGCGAGAACGTCGGACGTACGAACGGTCACGAAGGCAGATTGTTGCTGCACTATGGGAGCCGCGTGGGGTCCGCACTGCGAGATATGTCCATCGAGGGACTCGGAAAATTACAACGAGCTCTGCCTGGATAAAGGATTTTCCGTCGACGGTCAAGGTTCAGTATAATAATCACCGCTTCTTTAAAAAGCATACTACAACAGCGCTGGTTCCAAAAGTGTTAGCTCGGTGGCAATTTGCAGGATGTCGCATTAAAAAATTCCCAATTCTCCAAATGGTGTAAATTAAAATCAGTCGTCAGCTTGGTAGAATCAATGGTTGATGTCAACCAATCAGTTGAAATCAGTTGTCAATTAACAAAACGAAAAAATAAGCAGAATTTGATTACCGTAAAGCCTGGGGGCTACTTTGACATTCAGGGTAACTTTGACAGATTTTGGGGCTACTGTGACAGAGCGCCAAAATACGTTTTAAATGTGTGCGCAGCAAACCCGCTTGACCTTCCGTGGCGGGCGGCGGATGCGGGAAATAAACTTAAACAACAATTTGCTGTTCAAGTTTATTGTAATGTTGTTGAAGTTGATTTTGATCTCAATGACAATTATAAGACTCATCAAGTGCCTATAATAGCACCCAAGGAACTTGATATTTTTATGTACAATGTTTTCTTAAGAGAGGTCACCACTGTACCTGCCCATTTTCGACCGTTCTCTTTGGATTTTTTTTATGAAAGGAATAAAGTACACGTTCAAAAGAGCTTTCAGGTTTTATAAGGTATATATTGAAGTTTGTAAAAAAAAAATTATTTGTCCAAAGTATACAAAATGGCGGCGCACAAGTCACCACAGCACTAATCTTTTTCAGCCAACCCTCTCCGCGGCACGCGGTAGAACTGTCGTAAATTTAGTCCCGGAACTGAGAGTGAAATATTTTCGTCAACATTATTATTTTTAGCAGTCAAGTACGTGGGGAATTGAAAAATAATTAAAACGAAAATATAGACGAGTTTGAGAAAAAGTTCGTTTTTTCGACTATAATTTTCATCTCAAAAGTGATCTATTTTTTACAATTTTCGATTCATCGAAAAAAGCGCTCGTATTGGACTGTTGAAGCAATCTAAGAAGCTACAGTTAAAATTTCGAGTCTATTGGACGAAAACTGTTCGAGTTCTGCTGCCAATAACGATGACCAATTGGTTATAGAAAATCGTTGTTTTTCATTTAATTCCATGTATAATGCATAAAATATTACATTTTTTATCAAAGTAATTCCGAAGTAATCCTTAATCTTTGACACAAGTTGCATTTCAATGGCCTGTCAGATATCTACTCATCTACAAAGATCTACTCATCGACACTCGGGGCTACTTTGACACTGAAAAATGTATATATCAAATTGTGAGCGGATGGTAGAGCTTGACTTTCTTATACATTTGACAGCCAAGGGACATGCTGTTCTATTGGTGCAAGAAAAGTTGGTATCTAGGACGTTAAAAAAAGTGACGAGGGTTCGTTTCACCCTTTAAAACCGTTTTTCCGCCGATGAAAAAAAAAATACGTATCGCTTACTTTTCGGTGCTTTATAACATATCCAAATTTCAACAAAATCGAAGGGTGTCACCTGAGGGACGTTCCTGGTTAGCACCAGCGACCATGCCTTCAACTTCTTTCGCCATGCTAGCATTTCCGTAAAACACACGCTCAAGTAGCGCCAGCCATCAGGCCTCAATAGTGCCGATCTTCGATCGCGCACCCAATGAATCAACACAGAATGAACGACACGTCGAATTCTTTTGGATATTCGTAGATATCGACGAGTGCAAAGCGATACCCGATCTGTGCAGAAACGGCATATGCGTCAACACACTGGGCTCTTACCGATGTATCTGCAACAAAGGCTACAAGACCGATCACGGTGGCACAGCTTGCATAGGTAGGCTCGTAGACATTTGGCATATGTATCCATGTAACGCATTTGATCGTCTGGTATGGGAAAATCAATGAATTACACGGGGCACGAATCAACCAATTTGGCAGACGTGAACGAATGCGAGCTGGCGGTGAGGCCCTGCAAGTTCAACTGCCAGAACACCGAAGGCAGCTTCACCTGCTCCTGTCCCGCTGGATTCATACTGAATCCTGACGGGGTCAATTGTCGCGATCTCGACGAGTGCGCGACCGGCAATCACTTGTGTCAACAACAGTGCATCAATACCGAGGGAAGTTACACCTGCGGTTGCAGGGACGGTTACACCCAACATGGCGATTCTTGTCACGGTAATGTCACCGAGATGCGTCGCGACGAAGGAACTCAGTCGAAAATGAAGGCCTTAGGCCACAGTAACGGGTATAAAATCATGTGCGAATTGGACAATTTTTTTTCGTATGAAAAAGTGGTTCACTCAAAAAATTAATCACACATCTATTTAGTATGAATATCAAGCTGTTACAAAATATATATATATTTTTTTTTTCGATGTACAAAATGGCCGACTACTCGAAACTTCTCGAAACCGCTTTTTTCCAATTGGCGTGACAAATAACTTCAACAATTTTCACTCGATTTGTTTCAAATTTAAAAGTTATGTTCCTAATTGCATTTTGCAGAGAATTAAGTACGGAATTTCTGATTAATCGAAAACTTTTCATTTTATGAGCAGTTATAACGAAATTTTTCACTGAAAATTCATTTCTTAAGTTCACATACTTACAATTTTTGAATAAAACAAATACCCACAACCTTTGAATAAAAATATTTTTCGTGGACATTGCATAGAAATACGATGGTACGGGAAATACACACGAGTGATGACACTTATAATTGGCGTCGAGATGCTTGATATAAAAAAAATGTGGTATAAACGGTCATATCACTCTTCAACAATTAATTATCCAACAGTTTTTATTTAATGACTGTGCAAAAGTATTGGGCCATATACTATTGCGTATGAAAACAAAAAAAGAAACATTGTAAAAATAACGAAACATGGTTTAGTTTTCTCTCCAGAGTCAATAGTTTGTTGCCATGCCCTTAGCAGCGATTACAGCAGCACATCGTCGGAGTATAGACGCAATTAAGGGGGGATTGTCTTTTTTTTCGCAAAATTTACCGCTTTTTGGGAATTTTTTTGTGAAGAAAGTATACAACGGAAAACTTGTGAAACTTGGCATATAGTTTTATTGATCTGTTTACTACATACAAAAAAATTTTTAAACAATTTCATCAAAAAATCCGCCTCCCACCCCCCTCGACGCGCGATGGTCCTTTTTTGATGGTGTGCACGATTACAGCCTTCACGTTCATCCTGCAACAAAAACCCAAAAAGCATTTTACTTTAGACACATATAGCTATCGTTCGATGAAGGGAAAAAAAAATTGACGGTTTGGTGACGTTTTGAACTTGAAGTATCGATTTTTCGACAAAAATTGATCGATTTTTTGTTATAAATAAAAAACTATTGAACGTATTGCTTTTTTGCTTCATCAAACGATAAAAGGATGTCAGCTGAGCATTCTGTCCAAATTTGAAGGCAATCGGTTGAATAGTTTTTGAGAAATCGTGCACACCATCAAAAAAGGACCATCGCGCGTCGAGGGGGGTGGGAGGCGGATTTTTTGATGAAATTGTTTAAAAAATTTTTTGTATGTAGTAAACAGATCAATAAAACTATATGCCAAGTTTCACAAGTTTTCCGTTGTATACTTTCTTCACAAAAAACTTCCCAAAAAGCGGTAAATTTTGCGAAAAAAAAAGACAATCCCCCCTTAATTGCGAGATGCGGTCTTGTGGCATTTTTCCCCACTCATATTGCCAATGATCCCATAATTCCGTCTTGTTGGGGTGATTCTTCATTCCAACGCGAACCTTGAGCTCTTGCCACAAATGTTCAATCGGATTTAAATCCGGTGACTGCGAGGGCCAGTCGAAAAGGCGCACTTTTCGGCTTTCAAGGAAATTCTCCACAAGACGCGAAGCATGTTTGGGATTATTGTCGTGTTGAAATAACCACTCATTCGGCATATTTTTCTTTGCAAATGGGAGCATATGGTCTTGTGATATATTTGGATCCATTATAGCGTCCATATTGCCTTGGATTTCTATTAGCGGACCAATACCGTTATCAGAACATGCTCCCCAAACTTCAACATTTCCGCCACCGTGTTTTACAGTTGGGATTTGATATCGTACATCGTATCTGGTACCTGCTGGACGTCTTACGTACTTGCGACCATCACTTCCGAACAATTGAAATTTGGACTCGTCGGAAAAAAGAACTTTCCGCCAATTCGATACTGTCCAATGTTGATATTTTTTGGCAAAATTCAATCTAGCCCTCTTATTCTTTGTGCTAATGAGTGGTTTCTTTACACTGCCCAATCAATCCCACAGCCTTCAGACGTCGGGATACCGTATTCCGACTGATGTCAGCAAGATTTTCACTGCGTAATTCTCGCGAAATTATTGCTGCAGTTTTTCGCCGATCTATGACGCATTTTCGTTTAATGATTTTGTCCACGCGTTTTGAAGTTTTTCGTGGTCTAATGTTCGACTTTTATCACACAACGAATTTGTTGATTTATATTTTGCAATAATACGGTTCACTGTGCTTTTCCCAATAGATAGAGTATTTGCAATATCACGAGAACTCTTTCCTTTTTCAAATAGCTTTAACACAACTTCGCGGACCTCAATTTTTGTGTGTTTCGCCATTGCGGCAGAAATAGAACTGATTTTATCATGGTTCTTTATGCTTCGAACTAACGCGAAAGAGAGCGCGGAAGAAAACGTAAACAAACCGCGTGGCTGGAGAAGGTGAGACAGCGAGCCAATATTTTTGCACACTGACCGAACGCGTTCGACGCTGTACACAAACCATACACTATACAAACGAAATAATATACCAGGCTGTTATGCATATCATAGCTCCCTCAAATATTTGAAATGATGGAGAGGTTCAGGCGTTAAATATTAGGTGCGCAACTAAGTTCTCGCTGTTTTTTTTTTATGAAAATGCCACTTTATTGTGAAAAAATGGTTACAAATGAATCATTCAAAATATTGCCCATCGCTAGCGACAACTTTTTTCCATCTGTCTGGCAGAGCTCGAATACCGTCACGGTAGAAGTGTTCGTCTTTTGAGGCTATCCACGAATCAAGCCATTTTGAGATGTCTTCATATGAGCGGAACTGCTGATTAGCCAGACCATGTGCCATCGAACGGAACAAGTAATAATCGGACGGCGCAATATCTGGGGGATATGGCGGGTGGGGTAGGACTTCCCATTTGAGCGTTTCTAAGTAGGTTTTAACGGGTTTGGCAACGTGAGGCCGAGCATTGTCATGCTGTAAAATCACTTTTTCGTGCCTCTGTTCGTATTGTGGCCGCTTGTCGCGCAGTGCTCGGCTCAATCGCATCAATTGAGTTCGATACCGTTCCCCAGTGATGGTTTCGTTCGGTTTCAACAGCTCATAATAAATAACACCGCCCTGGTCCCACCAAATACACAGCAAAACCTTCGCAGCGTGAATATTCGGCCGAGCCGACGACGTCGATGCATTACCGGGCCGTCCCCATGATTTTGTTCTCTTTGGGTTGCTGTAATGAATCCATTTTTCATCACCCGTAAGAATGCGATGAAGAAAACCCTTCCTTTTTTGCCGCTGGAGCAGTTGTTCACAGACGAAAAAACGACGCTCAACGTCTCTCGGCTTCAAATCATAAGGAACCCAAGTTCCTTGTTTTTGAATCATTCCCAACGCATGCAATCGCTTGGAAATGGCTTGGCGGGTAACTCCTAATGCTGAAGCAAGCTCTTTTTGCGTTTGGCACGGATCCTCATCGAGCAATGCCTCCAATTCAGCGTCTTCGAAGGTTTTCGGCCTTCCTTCACGTGAACGGTCGTCAACATCGAAATCACCGTCTTTGAAGCGACAGAACCCATCACGGCACGTTGTTTCACTTAGAGCAGCATCTCCGTAAACTTTTTGGAGTTCTCGATGCGCTTCAGCCGCCGTTTTCTTCGAATGAAAGAAGAAAAGCAACACTTCCCGCAAATGACGATTATTTGGCACAAAATCAGACATTTTCACACAACCAAAAGTATACGACGCAAAAACAAAATCACTAATGTGTCAAAGCGGTTTGTTTACCATATGTCTAAGCTTGGTTCATGACGTTTTGGTTATGTCACAATCGACCAGCACTTACTAGTGGAGCCATCTCTTGAAAAACAGCGGGAACTTAGTTGCGCACCTAATATTTTATCGAATAACTGAGAAAAAAAGGTTTGCCCGCAACTTTTGCACACCACTTTATATTTGCTAACAGCTTGATATTCATACTAAATAGATGTGTAATTAATTTCATGAGTGAATCACTTTTTCACACGAAAAAAAATTGTTAAATTCGCACATGATTTTATATCCGTTACTGTGGCCTAAGGCCTTAGAACTAGCACGAACCAATTCATGAGGTGACCAACAATTTCCACAAAAAAACTTCATTTTAAGATATCAACGAGTGCGAGCAGCACGGCACGTGCCCCAAGCCTGGCACTTGTATAAACACACTGGGAAGTTTCCGCTGCATATGCCCGAGAGGACTCAAGCTCGATCACACCGGTACTTTTTGCACGGACAACAACGAGTGCGCCGACGATAGTAGCTGCGAGCACGGTTGTCAGGTATCCATTGACGCGCATTTTTTCTTCTCATTACAAACTTGTTCACAATCAAGAATCTGCAATTGTGCAAAAAAAGAGGAATCCGTAAAAAATCGCTGCCTCCGTGTTCGAAGGAAGATCGACGAAAAAACAAGAACGACAGATTCCGCTTTTGTTTAGGATTGACATAGATCGTCGGACATTTATTTCACGAGACAGTGTCTATTATCGTCACGATTCTTTTAGAATCTGATGGGAAGTTTCCGCTGCGGCTGTCCCGAAGGATTCGTTCAGCATCTCTATTACAATCAGTGCATTGACGAGAACGAGTGCACGAATTCGCCATGCGGCGAGAACGCTTGCATCAACACGATCGGTAGTTACAAGTGTGGCTGCCCCGACGGTTATCAATTCGACAACAATCTACAAATTTGCGTCCAGGTATGAATGAAGTTTGAACTGAAACACATACACATATGAGGGTGGTACAAATTTGTGCTCTATTTCTTTTCCTTTCTCTCACCATTCAATTATCTTATTTAAAGAAAAAAAAATTGTCGCCGAAACTGCGAGCGGTCAAAAATATTAAGAGGTCGCTCAAGTCTCCCAAAAATTTAAAGGTTCATTGAAAAAATCGTTTTTTTCGCCCACTTCCCACCCATGAATTTTACGCTTTACAATTTTTTTAATTAACTTCGCCAAAGCTCTAGCGGGCCAATGAATATTTAGTGGTCGCTCAAGTTTTCGAAATTTACTATTTCCGCCAAAAAATAAATCTCGCATGCGCTATAATTCCTTTTCATGTAGAGATTGACCGTTGGGCCTGGGACGGGCCTTCACAGTTAGCCTTTCTAGAATATTGGGCCGTGAGTATTTACCAATGAGGTGCCTTTGTAGAAATGATAAGACAGCCCGATATCGGCCAACAGAGCCAACAATTATTGGGACAATGATTTAATTCATTGTAGCGGCAATGTTGGTGATTGCACTTGGCCCTATGTAGGCCCTCTTAAAGGGCCTATGTAGAAATTGACCACTGGCTCTATGATGGGCCTTCACAGTTGGGATATCTAGAAGTTAGTCTATCTAGAATATTGGGCCGTGAGTTTGTTTGGGTTTGTTTGAGTGCGTGATAAATATTCAATCTATATGGGGCCAAGATTGGCCCAAGATTGGTCTTTATGGATACATATTTCATGGAATAACCTTGAAATAAATTGTGATTTGCGTATATGACAGGTTTCAAAATTGGCATATTTTACTTACTTATGTTGGTTATTTACAAATGCCAATAATAGGCCAAGACTTGATTACAAAAACTGAACGACAAAATATAGACGATTAATATATGACGTGCCAGTTATTTGCCTATTCTGGCACAATATACAGATAATGCATAACCCAAGGCTTAAATAAAATAAAAGCAGGTATGGTCTGACCTACTTAGCCAATAAAGGGCTTAGATTAATTAAATGTAATTTCCAGTATTTTAGCATTGCCAGTTTGAAAATTGGCAAATTTCGATGAACTATCACGGCTGTTTACTGGTTTTAACAGATGGGCCCTGATAGGTTTTAGTAATGGGCTGATATTGTGCCAGTTCTCAATTTATAACGGAACAATAATGGGCCAATGTAATTGGCAGTACTTCAGCATCACCAGTTTAAAAATTGGCAAACATAGCTTATCTATCATGAATGTTTAATGAATTTAGAAGATGGGCCATGATAGGTTTTAACTATGGGCCGATATTGTGTCGGTCTTCAATTTAGAACGAGACAATAATGAGCCAATGTAATGGCCAGTATTTTAGGATTGCCAGCTTCAGGATTGGCAATTTTAGTTTGACTATCACTGCTGTTTATTGGTTTTGAAAGATGGGCCAGGATAATCTTTAGTAATGGGCCGATATTGTGCCGGTTTTCAATTTATAACGGAACAATATTGGGCCAATGGAATTGTCAGTATTTTAGTATCCCCAGTTTTTAAATTGGCACATTTAGTTTAACTATCACGGCTGTTTATTAGTTTTTAAAGATGGGCCAGGACAGGCTTTAGGGATGGGCCGATATTGTGCCAACTTTCAGTTTAGAGCGGAACAGTAATGGGCCAATATTATTGCTCTTTTGTTGGCTTATACGATGGTCCCAAAATTGGCCTGATCGTAACATTGGGCAACTCATGGCAACCTCCACATGGGTTGTAGCATAAAAACAAAATAAACAGCGAACATTTTCGGAATAATTTATCATAATAATTTGTAACAAAAACCAGTCAGACGATACGTGTTATTGTGTATTATTTTGTATTATTGTATTATGGCGTCGTTCGTCACAGAGTACAGCTACGATTGGTCCGCAGTTTCGCTAACGAGACGAACTGTAGGACGCATTACGTTGCGCGGAAAACGGATTAATTATTTTGAAAAAAAAGGATTGATTGTTTTGAAAATTTTAGAAAATGTCAAATTTATGAGTGAAAAGAGTAAAAAAAATTGGCGAAAGTTGGAAATTCGAAGTTCTTGATCGACCACTAAATATTCATTGGCCGGCTAGAGCTTTCGCGTGGTTAATTTAAACATTATGAAGCGTAAAATTCATGGGTGAGAAGTGGACGCAAAAAATCGATTTTTTAATGAAAATTTGAATTTTTGGGACGCTTGAGCGAACTCTAAAAGTTTTTTAGTTACTAAATTTTTTTTTCAAATGTATTTCGAAAGTTTATTTATTAAGTGTAACAACTTTTATATGAATATCTATAATATAAACCTATCAACAAAATTCATGAAAATAGCCGTTTTTAGCGTCTAAAGTGAGAAGGGGGGCCACTATTTCCTTCAGAATTTTATCGAGGAACTGAAAATGAGTTGGCACACCGAATTTCAAAATGATCGATCACGATTTAGTATTAAAAATCGATTAAAAAAAAGAATTTCAATGTTTTAGCCGATTAAAGAAACCATGCAAACACTTACCCCTATAAAAAGTGCTGAAAGTGATGGCCACCACTTTCAATGCAGGCTTGTCATTTGATTTGCGTTGATTGTATTGTCTAACTAAGCACCTCAGTCTGTACCAACGAACTGGATCCAATTGAGGTTTGAGTAGTTTAACCCTTCGGGGCCGTCCATATATCACGTCATCGATTTTGGCTGATTTTTAACCCCCCCCCCCCCCCCCCCCCCCCCGAAATCATCCTATCCTTCCTATCGTCATAATCCAATTATCGTTACCGTCATCCAACGACCAGACCCCCCCCCCCCTATTTTAAAATGACGTAATTTATGGACGGCCCCTTTGAAGCGCAGTGACATACTGGTATGTCGCCTACTTCCACTCTGTTTTTCTTGAATAACATTTTTTTTGCGCATAACGACGAATGTAAATGTATATTTAGGATGTTAGGAGATCAATTGTTACTACGATATCACTATTAAGGGCTTATATTGCACTTAGTGGATGTTGATCATCACTACAGTACAAAAAAACACGTTTTTTAGACAATAAATGTAATTGTGCCTGATCTAGGAGGTAAACCGTACACAAAAAATGAATTCAGAGACGTTTTTTGGGTCGCTGATTACGAATTCGAGCTCAAAATGCAGAAATTCAAAATGGCGAATCCAATATGTCGGACCAAAACCGGAGATTTTACTGGAATTACTAAAACGTCGGAGTTGCTCAATATGTTGATTCTGTTATACTGAATTTCTAATAGAATTACGCTTTTAGCATTACTCGGAGCTAACGGCGAGGACGTAGCGAGTTTCTAGCCCCATATTTTTTTTAAACTTTTTTTGCTTTTTTATTTTAATTGGAACTGCCATTTTTATTGTTCAATTTTGAACTGAGATTCGAATTCAACGACTCAAAAAACCCCTGCATATGGAGTTTCATCTTCATCAAGCTACTTTGAGCCTTTTGGTCCGTCATATTGGATCCGCCATCTTGAGTTTCCAAATTTTGAGTGTAGATTTGTAATCAGCGGCCCCGAAAACCCCCGAGTACCAACTTTTGCTTTCATCAAGCAATTTCTGCATTTGTGGTCCACCATATTGGATCCGCCATCTTGAATTTTTCAAATTTTGAGTGCAGATTTGTAATCAGCGACCCCGAAAACCCCCGAGTACCAACTTTCGCTTTCATCAAACGATTTTTGCATTTATGGTCCGCCATGTTGGATCCGCCATCTTGAATTTCCAAATTTTGCGTGCAGATTTGCAATCAGCGACCCCAAAAATCCCCGCGTACAAAGTTTTGAGCTGATTGCACGTAAGGAAAAATGTATGCTTCAGAGGGTTGATACTAAGCAAAACCCAGGTTAGTCGTACAAAGTTGTACGATTTTACATTTACCAAATTTACAAAGTGTACGAAGTTTACAAAATTTACATAATTTACTAAATTTACTAAGTTTACAAAATTTACAAAACTTACTAAGTTTACAAAATGTACTAAATTCACTAAATTTACTAAATTTACTAAGTTTACAAAATTTCAATTAGACGCACCTAAGAATGTCATCAGCTTGTACTGGAAAGCAGTGAGAAGTTTGTGATTTCCATAATGATGTGTATTCTCTTCAATGAAAAGTACTACGACAGAATTCTCTTCCGTCAGTACAAAATCAAATTTCCCGCAAAATGTTCCACCCAATGGGAATCGAATTGCAAGAGTGCATTGAAAGTGGTGGCCATTACTTTGAGCACCTTTTATATGAGTAAGTGTTTGCACGGTTTTTTAAATCGATTCTCGGCTAAAACCATTGAAATTTCCTTTTTATCGTTTTTTTAAAATTAAAGCCTTGATCGATCGATCACGTTGAAATGTACGTAAAACGTAAAAACCCGCAAGGGTATATGTTGGAACGCAGAAAAAAATAAAAAATAATGCAGTAATGATGTATCATATTATTATTAGAAAAATGGTCGGGTGTAATAAAAAGAAGCGCAAAGCGTTGTGTGATAAAGAATAAAGAATCTACACATCTGATTATAACAACATTGTTATTCAAAAAAATTAAATAATCAAAAATGATTATTTAATATATATATATATTATGTACATTATATTTAATAATGAAAATGACACTCGGCGATATAAAAATAAACATACGAGGCGACAAAATTGAAGAGTGTTAGAAAAATAAGTGAAAACGCTCATGAAAGTTGCAACAGAACGGTTTTGTTCAAGTACGATCTTTCTTATTTCTTTTTTTTTCATTTAGGTGAGCGCCGGTTGCTCGGGCAGTCCCTGTGCTTTCGGTTGTACTCCAAACGGACCGAGCGGTTTCCTCTGCGGCTGTCCAACTGGCTACCAACGAATAGGACAGGGACACTGTCTCTCGACGATAAATCCCATGGCCCAGGGAGGTTACGGCGCCGAGATTGGAAACGTTCCAACCTTCTCCATCAACTCGGACGCTTACCACGTGCCACCGGGAGACGACAAGATCATCTCTACCGAGGGCTGCTTTTCTTGCAAGGTAATTATCTTCCAAGGTATTTTTATTCGTCACTAGCTTTCCGCCCGCGGTTTCGCTCGCGTAGAATTGTGTTGAATTCTCCTGAATGTGCTCCTGAAATTTCATTAAGGAGGCTTAACGCATATGCTTAAACACGGGCGCCTGTAACGGCTGCCAACCTCTAATAATCATATGTAGGGTTACGTAAAATAAACAAATTTCAGCTAATACATATGTGGGATGCACCCAACTGACTGTTTAACAATTAAAATATTTTAAATCTCCTCTTCCCCTCAAACGAAACACCAATCACAGCGTATGACGTCATTCGTGTGTAAACTACCGTTTCCATGGGCGTATTTTTTCTTTTTCTTGTTTACGTTTTTTGACACGGAATCAGGATTTAACGGAGGGTGTCCTTGGAGTGCCATATTTCAGGTGTTTCCATTTTATTTTTTTTTTAAAGGAAACGAGTAAAGCTTTTTGAGTGCGGTTTTTTTCTTGCTTTTATTCATGATATACAGAAGGTTAAAAAAAATTTTTTTTGAAAAAAAAAACCAAAATGGCGGCCGTTACAGCTCCGCGAAAACAGGTCCTCAAATCGCGGGAGGTAAACGGCTGACATCACTACCCCCTCTTTGTTGATCTGAAACACAAATTCAAAGCATATTATCAATCTGTGACCCTTTGGTCATGGAACGACGGATGGGTTTTTCGTTTAGTACAAATTTCGAAAAATGGCGGCAATTTAAAAAAAATCGAATTTTCGCGTTTTTTTTTCGCATAAAAAGATAAATAATAAATGCAAAAATGTATCTATCGAAAAAAACGATCCGTCATTCCGTGAAGACATATTTTCTGAGTATGCTCTCCAAATTTCAGGTCGATATGTTAATTACAACGGTCAGGAGAATGTCAACCATTTTTAAAAACGTGTTTTCGAGAAAAACGCGTTTAAAGTTTTGTAATGTGTTTACACAAATGTGTTTATAATTACCGCTAATCGGCAATGCCTGGTCCATAGAGGCATCCCTCCTCTTCTTCTAGCTGCTCATGTTGAGCCGCTAACATCTCCCACCGATTTCAAGGACAAAGTCTCCCTTAAGGTTGTTATGGGGTTGAGGGGTTAGGTCACAGTAACGGGTATAAAATTATGTACGAATTTAACAATTTTTTTTCGTATAAAAAAGCGATTCACTCGTAAAATTAATTACACATCTATTTAGTATGAATATCAAGCTCACGGAGCCTAGATACCAGGAGGTTCAGCGGCAATGCAAAGCCGCTGAAAAAAGCGTCCCCGAAAATGTGTCGAAGTGATGGCGCTGGGGTGCAGCGGCACCTACATATATAGCAATATATTGGTCAACGAGGTGAAAGTGATCGGATGAGTTGCTAACCTCACGACAGACCGATCGTGACATCAAACGTCGAAATATCCGCCGATTCGTAATTTCCTCATGACGGTTCGGAAAAAAAACGCAAAAGCGAGAAAAGATTTCAAACTCAAACTCAAAATGGCGGCGATTCAGCCCATCTAGAAAAACGTGTTTTTTTTTGCACATAGCTTCACGGGAGAACGGTTTTCTCGTAAAATATAAGACCTGAAACAAAAACCAAAAAAATGATAATTTATATATTCGTAGCTATGAGACTACCTAGAAATTTGCTTTCAAATTTTGAAAAAATAGCGCATTTGAAGGAAATAAATCGATTTTTTGCCAAAAAAAGCAGTAAATTGTTTATAAAAAAAAGTTTACATTTAATCAAGAAACGGCTACGTACTCCCATAGAGAATGTAATTGTGAAGCTGCTATTAAATTTTCAAATCGATGCATGCAAAGGTGGTCCAGTAATCCGTCTTCCGAGATTGGAAAAAGTGGTTTCGAGAAAAACGCGTTTAAAGTTGTACGAGCAACTGAGCGCGCGCTCCGAGGCACTGCGGCCAAATCGATAATTGGACCTTTAAATAAAAAAAATCGTTACAGGACTAATTGCATATTGTTTTTATAACACCAAAGTATTTTTAGGCATGAAAACGTCTTTCCAAAATCCTAGAGTGGTGTTATCCCTTAACACGAATGAGGGTTAGGTACACATCATCTGTGATCTGTCTCAGATCGTACCCATGTTTAGCGTATATCTATATACATATGGGTGCCTGAGCACCCCAGCGCCATCATTTCTCGTTCTCGTATGTGGCATGAGTTGAAAGGCCTTGCTAAACCTCCTGGTATCTAGGCTCCATGATCAAGCTGTTGGAATTTTTTTTTTCGATATACAAAATGGCCGACTACTAATATTTTCTTTTGTCATCTTTTTTTTAGGCTCTCCGATACATTAGAATACCTAGAGAAGTACGCACGGAATTTAAAAAATATTGTTTTATTCAAAAGTTGTAGGTATTTGAATTGAGTTGTAGGTATTTGAATGAATTTTCAGTGAAAAATTTCGTATAAAACCGCTCGTAAAATGAAAAGTTTTCGATTAATCAGAAATTCCGTACGTACTTCTCTGCGAAATGCAATTAGGAACATAACTTTTAAATTTAAAGTAAATCGAGTGAAAATTGTTGAAGTTATTTGTCACGCCAATTGGAAAAAAAAGCTGTTTCGAGAAAAACGCGTTTAAAGTTTTAGCTATAAATCGAATTCTTGCTATAAATCGAATAGTAACTTATTCTTATGATGATGAAGCACCGTGTTAGCGAGAAAAAAAATCGATTTTTTGAAAATTCTACTGTGGCCGTTTCCTTTAAGGCGTTACCCCCACTTGTACCGCAAAAAAAGGCCTTTTTCGTGATTTTTTTTAAAGAAAACTACAAAACTTTTTCAATCGATCAATATACCATCTTAAAGAACACATCTTGCAGAACTTTCAGTAATTTTTTTTATCGAAAAATATTACATTGTTTAGTGGCAAATGGCCGTCAATGAAATAATGTTTTTATATACACGGTTTGCGGTGACCAACATTGCGGCGAAGTAGATCATCTGAAAAAAATGCGGATGGATTTAGTCAAATATAAGTATAAACTAGTCTTTAATCGAAGGATTTTAAAAAATATTCGTTTTTCACAAAATGGCGGACAGTCAAAGTTAATGGTTCGATTTTAACGAAAAAACGGCCGTTTTTGGCTATAAAACGGCCATTTTTTTTTCGAAACAAAAAATCGAACGATTAGAGACTACATTTTATGTATTAAATAAGCCTGCAAAATTTCAAGAAGATCGGTTCATTAGTGTTCGAGTAATCTTGGTCACCGACTTCAGAAATGCCATTTTGAGAAAAACGCGTTTAAAGTTTCAATTTCAGTTTACACGAAGAAAATGTTTTTTTTTGTAAACTTACATAGAGTCATCTATTCTGGGCCCGTTTTTATAAATTCCAGTCTATTATATGAGCGTTGTGAATGCCAGGTATACGACCCTTTTCATCGAACAATGCATTGAAGATCGGAGGGAGCGTCGAGCGCGCCAGACGGCAGACTAGCCGGTCGTTTACACAACGGATTCTTCTCTTTCAACGCTCATATCTGAGTCAATTTTGTTCGGATCGATTTGAAATTTTCAGGACATATTCTCAGATCCTTATACTTCAAAAAAATGCAATAAAAAAATCGATTTTTTCAAAATCGCAAGTGGGGGTAACCCCTTAAGTCAACATGTTACCACCGAGCTGTTTTTTTTATGGACCTTCATAACCTCTTTGCTGACCATCCTGTGCAGTTTGAATACGATCCACAGTACTGTTCTTTAGAGAAAAAAAATCGGCAACTCGACGTATCTCGTGGGCTAAATACATTACGCTTATGGAAAACTCCCAATCATTTTTCAGTACCCTATTAATATCTGCTAACAAGGAACATCCCTCGGGTGACACCCTTCGATTTTGTTGAAATTTGGATATGTTATGAAGCACCGAAAAGTAAGCGATACGTATTTTTTTTTATCGGCGGAAGAACGGTTTTAAGGGGTGAAACCACCCCTCGAAAAAAGGCATCTCTAGGGGTGGTTCACCCGTTAATTTTTTTTTGCAATGTCACTATAGTGCATTTTTCATTGCTTCGGATTAAAAGAATTTTCGTTTTTGTTTCATTAAAATCGGTGGACTCCTTGTGTGTAAAACTGCTATATTACCCCTAGTGCCTTTTTTCGAGGGGTCGTTTCACCCCTTAAAACCGTTTTTCCGCCGATAAAAAAAAATACGTATCGCTTATTTTTCGGTGCTTTATAACATATCCAAATTTCAACAAAATCGAAGGGTGTCACCTGAGAGATGTTCCTTGTAAGTGAATGTTACCACGGAGGTAAAAAAATCGGTACGGTTCGACTAATTATCGGATTGCGTGAAATTTAATGTGAATAATCGTGAAATTTAACGGCGAGTTTTTACACTCCGGTGACTTTCGTAGATCAATGGCAAGGAACGCCACAGAAGAGGAACGAGAACGAGATCGTTATCCACGAGCAATAAAACTATAAGTGCGTCAGCCTCGTCGCCGAGGATGGGACAGTTGAGAAAATTATCCGCGCGAAAGCGAATTTCGCGTAAGGCCAAGAGGCATCATCACGGGGAAGAGAAAATTCTCAAGCTGCGCCTCCATCAGACGAAACACAAAATGCGTATTATCAAGCTCCAAACGGCTATTAAGGTAAAGTTGATCAAATAAAATTACTCATTAGCTAACGTTTGACAGCTGACATTTTAACAATAATCCTAGCAGCGCGATTGCGATAAACACATCGTACTGATTTTTCGACTCGGGAACATTTCTTGACAGTAAAAATGACACGCCAAACGAACGGTAGAGGGCGCCCGATCACTGCTTTGCGCGCCCACTGCCGATTGTCGATTTTATCAATTCCAATAAGCCGATAGCCCGATGGCAAAGATAGCAAAGAAATGTGAAAAGATACTCATTATGGGCATCGATAATTAATTGTTATTATTAGGTGTACAAATAAGTTCTCGGCCTTTTTTTCATGAAAATAATGATTTATTTACTTCAAATCAAGGTACATTTTATGGTAGTCCTATCGACAGGCTTCAATCCATAGGATTTTTGTTCGAGATTCGCTAGATATATTAATAATCGTCTCTGTAAAATTTCAGGGGCGGTTATCGACCTAATTACAGAGAAAAAAATATTAAAATTACGTATTTTTGTGAAGGAATTCCGAGACGACATGCAAAAACGCAATTTCCGGTCGCTACAAAAGTGTATATAATAGTGGGTATCCGTCAGATTCTTAAAAATAATCAGATTTACATACTCAACACTTGTAGTAATCCAATGCTCTTGGAAAAAATAACGCCTATTGACCTAATTTTTATGTAATATCAAGTTTAATTTGAACTTCCGGTATTGGATTTATGACCACTTGCTACGATAAAGAGACGTGACAGCAAGGCAACAGCTGACTGTAGTCCTAACCTCATCTCGCTCATTCGAATTGCCACACATATTTCATTTTTAACCGACATATTTCGCAGACACAAATTTTTCACGCTTTTTACCAGTGGTGGCCCGAATACAATGCTTTATATTTCCCCCCACCTGACATTGTTTTGACAGATCGACGTTGAAAAGCATGGAGGTTAAACTCGCCTGGTTGACTATAAAGAGACGGAGATAGAACCAATGTCGCCAAATGTCAAACCTAGAAATACTGCGCGAATCGTTGGAATAACTATTTTTTTCATTTTTCTAATACAATGTGAACATTCATTCAACTCAAGTAAAATTTTAGTTATTACAATTTTTTGTTACATAGGTTAAAATAAATTGTACAAGTCTCAAGTATGATCAGTGGTATGACTAGTGTAAAGCGATAGGATTACCTTGAATGACGCGTCTAACAAGCAGTAAATGCGCCACGTTGCCAGTTCGCTAACGGTCATAGGTTCCGAAAAAATCGACATTGTCACAACTCTCGTCTGTCACAAACGTCCTCGGTCTCCCCTGCTGTGCCTAATATGCGCGGTATTGCAACTCATTTTGCTCTCTGTATATTTTGAGGTTATGTTTAGCTATTATATGTATATTTTGAGGTTATGTTAGTCTGTTATGTACATTTTGAGGTTATGTTAAGCTGTTATATGTATATTTTGACGTTATGTTAAGCTGTTGGTCCGAAAAAATAGTCCACTAGGTTGGTACTACACGACACCAGACCTGGAGGGAAAATCTTTTCGTTTCAAATATTCAAAACAGCTGTTTTTATTCGCACGCGGTCTCCCCTGCTGTGCTTAATATGCGCGTTATTGCAACTCATTTTGCTCTCTGTATATTTTGAGGTTATGTTTAGCTGTTATATGTATATTTTGAGGTTATGTTAGTCTGTTATGTATATTTTGAGGTTATGTTAAGCTGTTATATGTATATTTTGACGTTATGTTAAGCTGTTGGTCCGAAAAAAATAGTCTAATAGGTTGGCACTACACGACACCAGACCTGGAAGAAAAATCTTTTGGTTTCAAATATTCAAAACAGCTGTTTTTATTCGCACGCGGTCTCCCCTGCTGTGCGTAATATGCGTGTTATTGCAACTCATTTTGCTCTCTGTATATTTTGAGGTTATGTTTAGCTGTTATACGTATATTTTGAGGTTATGTTAGTCTGTTATGTATATTTTGAGGTTATGTTAGTCTGTTATGTATATTTTGAGGTTATGTTAAGCTGTTATATGTATATTTTGACGTTATGTCAAGTCATATGTATATTTTGAGGTTATGTTAAGCTGTTGGTCCGAAACAAGTCCACTCGGTTGGTACTACACGACACCAGACCTGGAGGGAAAATCTTTTCGTTTGAAATATTCAAAACCGCTGTTTTTATTCGCACGCGGTCTCCCCTGCTGTGCCTAATATGCGCGGTATTGCAACTCATTTTGCTCTCTGTATATTTTGAGGTTATGTTTAGCTGTTATATGTATATTTTGAGGTTATGTTAGTCTGTTATGTATATTTTGAGGTTATGTTAAGCTGTTGGTCCGAAAAAATAGTCTACTAGGTTGGCACTACACGACACCAAAACTGGAGGGAAAATCTTTTCGTTTAAAATATTCAAAACAGGTGTTTTTATTCGCACGCGGTCTCCCCTGCTGTGCTTAATATGCGCGTTATTGCAACTCATTTTGCTCTCTGTATATTTTGAGGTTATGTTTAGCTGTTATATGTATATTTTGAGGTTATGTTAGTCTGTTATGTATATTTTGAGGTTATGTTAAGCTGTTATATGTATATTTTGACGTTATGTTAAGTCATAAGTATATTTTGAGGTTATGTTAAGCTGTTGGTCCGAAAAAATAGTCTACTAGGTTGGTACTATACGACACCAGACCTGGAGGGAAAATCTTTTCGTTTCAAATATTCAAAACAGATGTTTTTATTCGCACGCGGTCTCCACTGCTGTGCTTAATATACGCGTTATCGCAACTTATTTGGCTCTCTGTATATTTTGAGGTTATGTTCAGCTGTAATCATAGCTTATGATTATATGTATATTTTGAGGTTATGTTAGTCTGTTATGTATATTTTGAGGTTATGTTAAGCTGTTATATGTATATTTTGACGTTATGTTACGCTGTTGGTCCGAAAAAAATAGTCTAATAGGTTGGCACTACACGACACCAGACCTGGAAGAAAAATCTTTTGGTTTCAAATATTCAAAACAGCTGTTTTTATTCGCACGCGGTCTCCCCTGCTGTGCGTAATATGCGTGTTATTGCAACTTATTTTGCTCTCTGTATATTTTGAGGTTATGTTTAGCTGTTATATGTATATTTTGAGGTTATGTTAGTCTGTTATGTATATTTTGAGGTTATGTTAAGCTGTTGGTTCGAAAAAATAGTCCACTAGGTTGGTACTACACAACCCCAGACCTGGAGGGAAAATCTTTTCGTTTCAAATATTCAAAACCGCTGTTTTTATTCGCACGCGGTCTCCCCTGCTGTGCCTAATATGCGCGGTATTGCAACTCATTTTGCTCTCTGTATATTTTGAGGTTATGTTTAGCTGTTATATGTATATTTTGAGGTTATGTTAGTCTGTTATGTATATTTTGAGGTTATGTTAAGCTGTTGGTCCGAAAAAATAGTCTACTAGGTTGGCACTACACGACACCAAAACAGGAGGGAAAATCTTTTCGTTTAAAATATTCAAAACAGGTGTTTTTATTCGCACGCGGTCTCCCCTGCTGTGCCTAATATGCGCGTTATTACAACTCATTTTGCTCTCTGTATATTTTGAGGTTATGTTTAGCTGTTATATGTATATTTTGAGGTTATGTTAGTCTGTTATGTATATTTTGAGGTTATGTTAAGCTGTTATATGTATATTTTGACGTTATGTTAAGTCATAAGTATATTTTGAGGTTATGCTAAGCTGTTGGTCCGAAAAAATAGTCTACTAGGTTGGTACTATACGACACCAGACCTGGAGGGAAAATCTTTTCGTTTCAAATATTCAAAACAGGTGTTTTTATTCGCACGCGGTCTCCGCTGCTGTGCTTAATATACGCGTTATCGCAACTCATTTGGCTCTCTGTATATTTTGAGGTTATGTTTAGCTGTAATCATAGCTTATGATTATATGTATATTTTGAGGTTATGTTAGTCTGTTATGTATATTTTGAGGTTATGTTAAGCTGTTGTATGTACATTTTGTGGTTATGTTATGTTATATGTATATTTTGAGGTTATGTCAAGCTGTTGGTCCGAAAAAATAGTCCACTAGGTTGGCACTACACGACACCAAACCTAGAGGGAAAATCTTTTCGTTTCAAATATTCAAAACAGCTGTTTTTATTCGCACGCCAAGAACTTAAGTGTACACCTTATAATTTTCAACTAATCATCATCTGATCGAGACAGTCGTCATTGATGTCCATGTTCGATTGCAGGGTGAAAAAATGGAGTACGCGATCGTCCGAGGAAACAAGAACAATCATTTCCAGATAGTTCAGGAGCAAGGAATATCGGCCCTGCACTTCCGCAATCGTCTGAAGCGATCCGGCGAATTTCGTATCGTTATTCACGGTAAACCCTTGAACGGTATAACGGCGGAGAATGAAATTTGGGAAAAGCCATTGACGTTCAGGGTACACCTCGTAGTGACGGAATAATCAGCCCTTCCCCTCTTTTTATACTCGTTTCCAAAATTAACGCAATTTTCATAAGAGAGAATTTCTTTTTTTTTCGTCGTTTCTCCAAGCTGTCAAGCGCGTACACGCGATGACGAACGCAGATGGCAAAGTCGCGACTAGCTACTCGTATCTTGTGCCGTGCGTAGGTGTATCGATGATATTCAGTCGAAAAGCCAGAATTGTCTGGAGAAAAAAAGAAGAAAAATAATCACGTATCAACTCGCATGTAGAGCGAGAACAAAAAAATGTCCCTCACTGCCAACACGTGCCTTATCTCGCGTAGCGAGTATTCCGTGGCGAGTATCGCGTGTGTGTGCATCGTAAGTGTTCCGTAACGTTACAATTGATAGCGCGACATTAGAGAGAACGAGACGCGGGGCGAACAAAAAAAAAACTGATAGGAAGAAACTGCCAAAACATGTTCAATCTCTGTGTAAGATTAAAGTTAAGATATCTTGACGTCAATGAGTCCCGGTAGACTTTACGCGAACATGCGCTCTTTTTTCTTAGGCGAATTTTCAATATGGGCTATATCGTTTATTTATATCGGAAATTTATTACTTCGCATTACCAAAAGTTTAAATGTACGTCTTTCTACGATCTTTTTTGTGTGTAGTATTTGTGTCTGTTTTTTTTTTAAAATAATAATCGTGTGTGTAAAATGACGACGGGTAAATTCAGCGCTGTCTCGATTTAACGCCGAATTTGAAAGACATGTCGTGGACGAAGACTTCGCCAGGATGGAGGAGGCAACCAGATCGAACGGATCTTCCGGTGCAATGGTTCCGGGGTGAAAAGACAAATCCGCCGTGACGTCCGTACAGAGCACCGTCCTTCCCACGCACTTCCGGCCTGTCCCACATCCCGATTTCGTCAGCCTGTGGGCGCGGGTTTGTCGTAATCAAATTCAGGCGGTACGTGCACAGTTTGATATCGACGAAATCGTAGTATGGTGAAGTTTGAGGCCTTAGGCCACAGTAACGGGTATAAAATCATGTGCGAATTCAACGATTTTTTTTTTCGTATGAAAAAGGTGTTCACTCGAAAAATTAATTACACATGTATTTACTATGAATATCAAGTTGGTGGAAAATATTTTTTTTTCGATTTACAAAATGGCCGACTACTCGAAACTTCTTGAAACACACGGAAAAAAAGAAATAGTACAAAATACAGGGGCTACACAGTTCGCATTGGACTCGAGCGATTGCACAGCGATATTTACTGAAACGCAGTGCTCAAAATACAGTGGGCTCAAAGTAAATTATTACAGTTCCTATACTGTCTTCTTTGGACTCGAACCGCTCTACTGTATCTTTTACTGGGACACACAGTCCAAAATACAGTGTAGTCAAAAGTAAATTTTGACAGTTCAACACTGTAATATGAATTTAACAAAACTTGCAATTTGACAGTTGGTTAATCTGTATTATGTACAATGAATGCGCCAGTTATATCGACGGAGTTTATGTAGGTGTTTTAACAGTGAAGTCCTCTGTTCTAGAAACTGGTTAGCAACAGATATAGTTTTAGTTTTCAATCGTTGCTTTTTACAGTATAAACACGGGAAACGTTCTAGTTTTAATACTTTAATTCAAACTTGATGAACCCCGTAATTTAATAGTGCCACAAATCGTATATTATACAAAATTAGGGGTAAAAATAACATTAGATAGCGCTGAAAGAACTGCCAGTCCTTCGTGTCCTGGTCGCGCCACGCGTGAGACAAGTCCTAACCAGTGAATACCGTTTACAACGTCACACTGTAAATTTGATTATAAATTTTTTTTTTTAATTGGCGAAACCTTTGCTTACAATGTATATGTGTATCAAGAATAGAATGAAGTGAATAAGACACACAAAAAAAAGTTTATCCATAAAAAAAGTTTGAAAAAATGTGTAGAAAATATAAAAAAATCAGTCACATACACAAGAACGTATCTTTTTGTAAATAATTCTCTCTTTTTTATAATTTCTTGAATTATGTCGCACAAATTTCAACGTTCGCATCCTATCGACCACGCACTACTAACTGGCAATCCTTTGTGTTCTGGCCGTGTGCCTCACCCCACGCGCGAGACAAGTCCTAATTAGACAAGAACGTACCTCTTTTTTTAAATTCTTTCTTTCTTTATAATTTCTTGAATTCTGAGGCACAAATTTCGATGTCCGCGTCCCATCAACCACGCACTACTAACTGGCAATCCTTTGTGTCCTGGCCTCGTGCCTCACCTCGTGCCTCATTTGCGTACAGTATAAAAATCAGTGATCGCATTTAAATTTTACAGTTGAATATTTTTACTGAAATCACTGATGTATTCACAATATCAAACTGCAAATAAACCAGTGTAACTGTAAAAATCTCAGAGTGCACAGATAACGTCACGAACTGTCGAAAGAAAAGTAAAACTACCGTGGCACACTGTGAAATTAGATGAATCACTCTGTACTCAATACAGTGTACACTGTAAACCTTGCACTTTACGTAAAGTATAAAAATCAGTGACCTCATTTAAATTCTACTGTTGAATATTTTTACAGAAATCACTGATTTATTCACAATATCAAACTGTAAATAAATCAGTGTAACTGTAAAAATCTCAGAGTGCACAGATTACGTCACGAACTGTCGAAAGAAGAGTAAAACTACCGTGCCACACTGCACAATTTAATGAATCAATCTGTACTCAATACAGTGTACACTGTAACCCTTGCAGTTTGCGTACAGAATAAAAATCAGTGAGCTCATGTAAATTTTACAGTTGAATATTTTTACTGAAAACACTGATGTATTCACAGTACCGAACTGTAAATAAGCCAGTGTAACTGTAAATAAGCCAGTGTAACTGTAAAAATGTCAGTGTGTACAGGAAAATTCGTCATTTTTGTAGGACGGGATTTACATTACTGTGTTTTACTGTAAAATGAAATATGGCACCCTGTTTTTTTATCCGGTTTATACTGTGATTTTCGCCGTTTCTTTTTTTCCGTGCAGCTTTATTCCAATTGGCGTGACAAATAACTTCAACAATTTTCACTCGATTTACTTCAAATTTGAAAGTTATGTTCGTAATTGCATTTCGCAGAGAAGTACGTACGGAATTTCTGATTAATCGAAAATTTTTCATTTTATGAGCAGTATAACGAAATTTTTCACTGAAAATTCATTTCTTAAGTTCAAATACCCACAACTTTTGAATAAAACAATATTTTTCAAATTCCGTACGTACTTCTGTAGGTATTCTAATGTAGATGGGCGGGAATTTTTGTTTTTTGTTCTAGGTAAAAAATTGTGGATGCTAAATGTCACGTCGCGGAGCGCCTAAAAAAAAAGATAAAAGAAAATATTAGTAGTTGGCCATTTTGTACATCGAAGAACAAAAAAAATTCTAACATCTTGATATTCATACTAAATAGATGTGTAATTAATTTTATGAGTGAATCACTTTTTCATACAAAAAAAAATTGTTAAATTTGCACATGATTTTATACCCGTTCCTGTGGCCTAAGGCCTTAACCGGTCGACTGCACACTGGGTCGTTTTGACCCCATTTTGAGGGTTCCGTACCCAAAGGGACAAACGGAACCCTATTAAGGCGGGATTTAGACAGGAAAAAAATAAGCGAGTTTGAGGGATTTTCTAAACTGAGAAATAATTATTCTACAATGATCAAACTTTAGGTATACTTTAATAGTATATTTAAGGATAGAAAACAATTTTTTTAAATTAATTCATCATCAAAATGGCGGAGCTGTGGCAGAGTCCCAGGTAGCAAAATGTTATCTATTTGGCATCCGAAAGATATCGCGTAACGGATACGGATAACTTTTTGGTTGTCCAAAAAGACGCCGTTTTGTATTACAAAACGTATCACTTATGTCCGCTTGGCAGATAACTTATTTGTGTCCGATAGTTAACTATACGGCAACTTTTAATGGTTATCAATGTGTCGACAAAAGGTTAACTCTTTTCGGTTGGCGGTACGTTAGCGCAAAGTCATCAAATCGATATATCTTAAAGATATCTTCTTAAAGGCACAAAAATGCCAAGATACCACTGCCATCTAAAAGTCGTCCAATAGGCATCCGAATGAGGTTAACAAAACGACATCTAAACGGTATCGAAGAGTACTATCGAAAAAATATCTATTTATTGGCGATATATATGTATAACAATATCCTATCCATTTCTTTATAAAAATTAACTTATTAATAGTCTGGAATATTTAATACGGCTCAATAATCTAGACTGTTAACAAGTTAATTTTTATCATGAAGAAATTGATACGATATTGTTATGTCGGTTTCGAAGTGGGCTAGGTCATTATAAATAAAACATCGATAAATTCATTATGCGTGAAATGTAATTTAATATTATAAAAACGGTACAGTCGTTATTAGACGCCTCTTCCGTTGCAGTCACGTCTTTTGGTGGTTGCCATGCTCCAAGCGATCCCGTGGATAACCTTAAAAGCAGACATACGCTTTTAGAATAAAAAGATAGTACATTAAACACATATATGTACTCACAGAGGCGAAAAGAATAGTAGGATAAAAGGCACTCACGTGTATGTCTTTCAACACCTTTATTTTTTCAACTACTTGTTGTTACACACAATTTTTTGCCGGTGAAATGAAATGTGACACGCTACATTCGCACTATGATAAAAGTGATCCGTTCGATGTGATCTTTAGGACAACATTCGGATGACTTTTTACTATTTCCCGCCAATACCAAATATCTTAAAAGACAGCATATTACCAATATCTGAAAGATGTTTATGCTATCCTTTGGATAACGTTGAACTAGATACAATAGATAACAGTAAATAGATAACTTTTTGATAACTTAAAAAAGTCATCAATTAGATAATATTTTGGGATACCTTTTCGACATCCGTTTTCATCGCCGAAAGATATCATAAAAAAGATAACTTTACGGCAGCATTATACAAGATGTCGTTTGAAAGATGTCGAATAGTTATCTTACGGTCATGTCTTAAAGGTAACCTGACAACGGTAACTTATCGACGTCAATTGGACATTTATGCTGCCTGGGGTGTTACAGCAAGGTCACCGCGGGAGTTACGAATCGCCGTGCAGTCTAGCTTACCGTAGACTTTAATTTGCAAAAAACTTCAAACATTTTTTCAGTCAGAACATGTATAGTTTCTATGTGACGGTAATTAAAATGAAGAAAATGCAAATTTAAGAGAATGCCACGCATATACAAAAAAATCAACATTTCACGCAACATTTTTGTAAAATGTGCATTAAAAAAGTAGTTTTGTTTCCAATTTTTCAAAAACAATTTCCGTCAAGTAGAAGGTACCAATATTATCAATATTTCTACCAAGTTTCAACTCAATCGGCTTAATAGTTTTTGAGTAATCCTGCACGCCAATTTTGATAATGCAGTCTTCAGAAAAACGCGTTTGAAGTCCACGCCCGCTCCGAATCCGAGCGTCGAGGCACAGCGTTGACGGGCTGTGACGTTTGAAGTTTTTCGAATTTCGCTTTGAAACTTTGGAAAAATATTCTACATATATAGTTCTATCGTTTGAAGAGAAAAAACAGAAATCGATTTTTTATCGTTGTAAATGTATATCCCGCCTTAACGTCACTTTGCTGTCCGTCCGTATGTCACGGGTCTCTAGCTCGTAAGCGGAATTAGTTACAGACATGAAATTTGGATATTTTGTGGAGAATGTTGACCCAAAACTAAATATTGAATTAGAAATTGAATTAAATAATCTTTCGTGGGGCTCCCATACATGGAAAAGGAGCAGACATTTTTTTTTCTTACCTTGGCATGTGGGGTGTCATTTTTGAAAGCTCATTGAGTAAAGTACAAATACATTTTTTTTTCTTTTTTATCTTCAAAAATAAAGAAATAGGGGGCCGTCAAAGTTGTCATTTTTAGACCATTTTTGTTACGGGGTCTATCTCAAAACCCAAACTAGTTAGGAATTTCGAATTTCTGTATATTATGTACCATATACTGTATTTAAACAACAAATACCAAAAATACCGATTCATAATGTAGTATATATAATAATTTATTGTATACATAATACAATAAATTTATAATGAAAATATATAAGATTATTGTTATTTAAATATTTACAATACCAAATGACTTATTTTTGGATTCGGTGTCAGCCAAGAAGGAAAGATTGACATCACGGAAGAAACGAAATTGCAAATTAAAAAAAGACTGTAGATCGTATAATTCATTTATTTTTCTTCGCCTCTTCTTTTTCTGCGAAAAATGTGACAATATTGGCAATTGGCTGGTACCGATTCCAAAAATAAGTGATTTGGTATTGTAAATATTTAAATAACAATAATTTTATATATTTTCATTATTAGCTTACAGCCGGGGTATACAAAGCTTTCTTTAGCTACCATCACCCCATATGGTTTCAGTTTAGTACTACCTAAGAACTAAGACAGAAAAAAAGCATTACCTAGTTAAATATCTAGTTTAAAAAAAAAAGTGAATTGGTCATATGTACGGAACCCTAACAGAGCGAGGCCCCACTCGCACTTGGCCGAGTTAAAAAAAAATTTTTGAACCCCATTTTTCACCGCACTTTGACCGAATGCCTGGGCACTGAAGTTTTGTTTTTCTTAAAAAATATATTTTAGGCCATAAAATACGGATCGTTGACTACAAAAAACGTCTGCACGAAAAAAAAAAATGCATATTCACCGAAATACAATGATCTGAAAAATGTCTGGGGTCCGACCGACCCCACACGCAGTCAGAGTTTCGTGGCGGAAGTGTGCAGTCGAAGGGTCAATGGAAGACACCACTGTGACGGACCGAAAACGGCTCGTTTTCTCCGATTTTTTTTGTCCATTAGATTATTTATTTGGGATTTGGATAAAAGGTGTGGTATTAAGCATACATTGAACTTATTTTGAATTTATTTTTGTTTTTGGAAAATAAAGAATTGACTACGTTATTGAGTTATTATAGAACTTGACAATGGTTGGTCTGAAAAATAAAAATAAAAAAGTTGTATAATCTATATAAATGTAGTTTTCGTAGTACGTGGCTGTTTTTTTACACTTTTGTGTAGTTTTGGCAAAATGTTTACATCTATTCGGGGGCTTAAAAAATACTATGGGAAAAAAACGGCTACGTACAAAGATAGCTACTGCAATTACGGAAATTTTGGTTTTGAAAAATTGAAAATCGAACAATTATAGCTAGAGTTATGATTCCAGCCACGTCAAGAGAAGTCGTTTCGAGAAAAGTGCAATTGAAAGTTTTAGGATGCGCTATTTGCTCTCACTAAATCGTCTGTAAGTTGGTCAATTTCCAATTTTTTATCTTGAATTTGTTTTCCACATATTCATGAATATGCATAATTGGAGAAAAGGCAAAAAAATGATTTTTTGACCCGTCACAGTGGTGTCCCGCCTTATCGAGCTAAATATTCAGATGGGAATGGTTTTTTTCCGATATCATTTTAATCCTCGAAATCTTTGGAGAACGTTACGTTTTTATTTAACAATCATTTATTTGCGAAATAAGAAAAAAAATGATCACGTTAAATTTGGCAACTTTGGATTTATTTACTTAGTCTAAACAGCTGGCAATCTGGCTTGAGTTTTCAAAAACCCGCGATCATGTGTCCATGACGTTGAAATTGGCATCGGTAAAATACACCGAATCTTATTTCAATTTTGAATTCTTCATTTTTGTCAAAACCAACAACTTTTTCGCATATTAAGGTCGTGAATTAGAATAGGTAAAAACGGTCGAATGGTTTTTGGAGGCTAAATCGGTCAATGAGAAAGTTTATCAATGAAAAAGAATTAGTTTTTGTATGGTATCAAAGTTCGCATCGCTGGAATGCAACGAAATTATTATTTTTTCCGTATAGCCATTTTTTGTTCACTTTTAGACTAAAAATATCACTGGAATATTTTTGGAGATCGTTATTAGGTATCCAAAATCTAAAACTGCAAAAGCGAAGTTTAGATAGTAGTCGAAATAAAGGAATGAAAAAATAAATAAGGATTTCCGTTGCATTCCGAGGATGCAAATTTCAACGCCACGTTTTCGTTACCTCCGAACGATGCATGGTCTTGAAATTTGCATCGTTGGTCTGCAACGAAAATACATTTTCTTCGTATTGGCGATTTTTCTGGCCCATTCAGACTACAAAAATTAGTGAAATATTTTTGAGAATGCTTATTAAAAATGTATAACCAAAAAAGGCAAAAAAGATTTTGGATAATAATAAAGATAAAGAAATCAAGAAAATCAAGAAGAATTTTCGTTGTATTCCAACGATGCAAACTTCAGCACCATAGCGATCCAAGCTTCATCATCTTTATGGGCCCAATCTTTCGCCTGTAAAAAGGATCAAGAGTCCTCCTTCGTACTCCTTCAAATGCATACCAAGATAGAATCCAGAGGGGTGTTGGGTGAACAAACACGTACCGGATTTTTTTGCTCGTCGGAATAAAAATCGCCACCAGCCAATCGGCACTTAAGATCCTCGAGGACGGGTGAATATTTTCGCCGCTCGGAAAAATCAGGAAACTCGTTCAAAGTGGAGAATTGTGAGTTGGCTTTGTCCGAATAAACTTCCACGAATCTTCCAGACTCCGGATGCAAAATTCTTCCAAAAAAAAAAACAAGCAATGCGGTCATTATCGATTGTATCCAAGTGTCCTAGAATCAACCGATTTTCTTTCACCAAATCAAAGCGACCCATCAGCAGAGTCGCATTCAAACAAGCGAAAATCAATATGGTGTTGAAGTTGGTATCGTTGGAATGCAACGAAAATCCTGTTCGATTTTTTCATTTCTGTATTTTTATTATTATCTATTGAGATGTTGAGTAAGTTCTCGTTGATTTTCGTGAAATGTAATGCTTTATTTAAAAAAATCTTTTCTAATACTTTCAAACGTTTCAAAACTATTGTGTGATCAACTCCTAATGATTCTGCAAGTTCCGCTAGCGTCTGACGTGAGCCTTTATGAAGTAATGCCTCCAATTCATTCCTTACTCACCTTCCACTACCTCCCTTCACAACGCTGAAAAATAAATTTAAAAAAACCGATATAAAAAAATGATTAAATTGTTTATAGCAAAATGCTTGTTTATAGCAAAAGCATTTTCCATGTCAGATTTCAAATCGATTACTTTGCCTCAAAGTTTTTCATCCCCTAATTTTTCATTTTTTTTGCTTATAACTCTTTTATTATTAACATTAACGCAAAAAGTTATAGGAAAAAGTTATGGATAATTGTATCAACTACAAAAAAGCTCTCTACAAAATTTGTGTCAGCCTCACGGTTACGGAGATTAATTACAAAAACGAATTCATCCTTAATTAAAATATGGCGGCCGCTCTAACACCCCTAACGTCCCGGAAACTGAGTTCTACACTGATGGCCGACCCCCTACGGAAGGAAAAATAGCGTTCTACCCAAAACTTTTACGAGGCCTTTTTGAAGCATCATTTGACCATTGGATAAAGGGAATATCAGAAGAAACGGGAGGAGTACGCGGCTCGGCCGCTGTTGCATTGGTCGCCGGCTGGCGTTCGGTTTGACTATCACATACGTTACTACTATTATCGCGCCAAAAGTTAAAAAAAAGCAGTTCGTCGTATCTTTTGGTCCCCAGCCCATGCTTGCGGTGTTACGGCAATCAAGTAAGTACATTTTGATTTTATAATAGTGTATTGATACGATGACAATAAAAAATAATCTAATATTAATAGTCTTAGGGTGGCTCGGTCCGATTAGTGGAAAAATGGGGAAGTCATCATTTGAGCCAAAACAAGCGGAGTCTCTTGAGCATGTATAACTAACATTATTACAGCATTATAGTACCTATGAATCTTTCTACGAAAACTATTTCTTTATTTCGGGATGCGAAAGTACAAGAGAAAACATGAACAACCTGTAGTCTCCAAAGATCTGATGAAACGTGCCGCAGAAGAAGTCATCAGCGTCAAAAGTCTCCGAAAAGCGGCAAAAGATAACAAATTAGATAGAAGTACGCTTTCTTCTTCTTTGTTATGTTTCTCTTGCGAAAAAACATGTTTATTATACGACTGGCTAAACTTGCCCCGTGGGGTGGCTCTGTTAACCCAACCTAGTGGGGTCAACTGAGCCATCTGACTTGGGGGCTCTACTACTCTACTGCTAAAAAAGAACTGTCAAAAGTTCTACTGCTAAACGGGCTCTACTGCTAAATCTGTACTGCTAAAAGCTCTACTGCTAAAATTGTATGGCTGAAAGCGCGAGTGCTAAAACTGGACTGCTAAATAGGCTCTAGTGCTAAAAGCAGCACTGCTAAAGAGTCTCAACTGCTAAAACGCAAAAGGGTATGTTTTAAAAAAGTTTTATTGGAAATCATTTAAAATCATTGAAAAATTAATAAAACATTGAAAACAAAGGGAACCTAAACAAACCCAAACAAATTTTATGATTTTTCGTCAATAATGCAGCCCTAAGGTAAACTTTGCCGGCAGGTTTTTTTAAATTTTGACGTTCCTGACGTCACAGGAGTACGAATGTGATGTCTACGAATGCATCCCGCCGAATGCAGCACAATGACGCCGATAGCAAGGTAAGTTTTCTAAGAAAAATCCCATAAAATCGTCAAAAAGCCGCAAAAAGTACAGTATAACCTCCATCAGTGGGACTTATATGAGCCCTCTGTCAGAAGCTAGTTTTACCAGTTCAGTTTTAGTAGTAGAGCCCATTTAGCAGTACAGCTTTTAGCAGTGGAACCTTTCAGCAGTATAGTTTTAGCAGTGAAGCGTTTAGCAGTACAGTTTTAGCAGTAGAGCATTTAGTAATACTTTTTTAGCAGTAGAGCCCTACCACGGGCCAGGGTGATATTCATATAAGTTTAGTCTAGTAAGCAACGTTTTTACTACAGTTTTTCGATGGTGTCACATAGCCAAATAAACAACCTATCTATTTTAAAAGATATCATCACTTATCACTTCATTAATTCGGAGCTATACTGCTTAGAACAAAATCATAATCAAGTGACCTCGCTCTGCCCTAAACTGAATTTCAAGCTTGCTTATAGTATTTCTTTATAGATGCGTTACCATCTTAAACTACACCCCCGCAGTTTCGATAACGCTATCTGTTCGAAAACAGCGAGAACTTATTCAACGTCCTGATAAAATCTTTTTTCCAACTTTCGGTTGTAAATGTTTAATAAGAATTCTCACAAAGATTTCAGGGACTTTGGTAGCCTAAATGTGCCAAAAAAATCAGGAATAGGAAATGCAACGATGAAAACTTCAGGACGACAAATCAATCACCTGCCGTGAAATCGATAACACCAATTGCCGGGACTACTGATGCGCATCGCGTGATCGTATCCACCACCGGCAATTTTTCCCAAGCGATCTTTTAATCGAGTCGGATTGCGGAGATCGTAAAAATGCGCGTCGACTTTAGCTGTCTCGTTGAACCATTTTTGTCCCGGATTCATTGGAACACGATTGTCCGAATTAATCGTCACAACGTGATTCCTCAATTCGTCTGCACCCGTTGCCTGTTTCGCGTATCGAATGTAAAGTATTTAAGGGTCGCCCAACGGCCCCTCGTAGGCAACAAGAGAAAAAAAAGTTTCTTACATGACCGGCAAGATTCATGGGACAATAAATGGTGAAATTTGCTGGCGTAGATTCGGTGGTGGTGGCAAGTATACTCGCGTTCAATTCGTTCTTATCGGTCCAACTGTATTTTACATGAATCAGCATTTTGCCGAGGCGTTCCCTTACGCCGGCTCGGCTGACGTAAGACATTATCTATTTGTGGGACACTATCACGGTTTGAATCAATCAATAATAATCTCTACATCGAAAGCTTCGACCTTATTGAGAAGAACGAAAATCAAACCTCAATGACATTGTCGGCTTCCAAAAATGAGTTCCAAAAATAAAAACAAAAAATTTAGCGTATAATTTCGCGTTTGTACATCATTCTTGTGATATTTATGCATCCTTTAAATAAAATAACTTTTTTCTACTCAGATGTAACGCCTTAAGGGGTTAGGCTACTCTGAAGGCCGACAAAATAGGCTTTATGGGGATTTGTTTTCAGAAAACCTGCAAAATAAATCGCTATTACAAAAAAGGGTGACGATTTTTAGGCAAATTTTTGAAAAGTGAAAAAATTGCCTAAAAAATCGTCAGATAATTGTTAATAACAAATGAACTATGCAATCAATCCTACGTACTTCCATAGACAATATATATTTCAAGATATATTCAACATTTCAAGTGAATCGGTTGAAAATTGCCTGAGTTATGTTTCCGGCCGACTTAAAAAATGCAGTTTTGATATAAACGCTGCACAGCCGCCATTTTGAGATTAATCGCTTCAAAAAAATTATTGTATACAGTCACTGATATGTACGATAAACACCCTTTTTTGTAATCTCGATTTATTTTGTAGTTTTTCTGAAAAAAAATCCCCAAAAAGCCTATTTTTTCGGCCTCTAGAGTGGACTAAGGCCTTAAGGGGTTACCCCCACTTGCGATTTTGAAAAAATCGATTTTTTTATTGCATTTTTTTGAAGTATAAGTATCTGAGAATATGTCCTGAAAATTTCAAGTCGATCCGAACAACATTGACTGAGATATGAGCGTTGAAAGAGAAGAATCCGTTGTGTAAATGACCGGCTTGAGAGAACTTTAAACGCGTTTTTCTCAAAATGGCATTTCTGAAGTCGGTGACCAAGATTACTCGAACACTAATGAACCGACCTTCTTGAAATTTTGCAGGCTTATTTAAGGGGGGATTGTCTTTTTTTTCGCAAAATTTACCGCTTTTTGGGAATTTTTTTGTGAAAAAAGTATACAACGGAAAACTTGTGAAACTTGGCATATAGTTTTCTTGATCTGTTTACTACATACAAAAAATTTTTTAAACAATTTCATCAAAAAATCCGCCTCCCACCCCCCTCGACGCGCGATGGTCCTTTTTTGATGGTGTGCACGATTACAGCCTTCACGTTCATCCTGCAACAAAAACCCAAAAAGCATTTTACTTTAGACACATCTAGCTATCGTTCGATGAAGGGGAAAAAAAATTGACGATTTGGTGACGTTTTGAACTTGAAGTATCGATTTTTCGAAAAAAATTGATCGATTTTTTGTTATAAATAAAAAACTATTAAACGTATTGCTTTTTTGCTTCATCAAACGATAAAAGGATGTCAGCTGAGCATTCTGTCCAAATTTGAAGGCAATCGGTTGAATAGTTTTTGAGAAATCGTGCACACCATCAAAAAAGGACCATCGCGCGTCGAGGGGGGTGGGAGGCGGATTTTTTTATGAAATTGTTTAAAAAAATTTTTGCATGTAGTAAACAGATCAATAAAACTATATGCCAAGTTTCACAAGTTTTCCGTTGTATACTTTCTTCACAAAAAAATTCCCAAAAAGCGGTAAATTTTGCGAAAAAAAAAGACAATCCCCCCTTAATACATAAAAATGTAGTCTTTAATCGTTCGATTTTTTTTCGAAAAAAAATGGCCGTTTCATAGCCAAAAAACGGCCGTTTTTTTTCGTTAAAATCGAACCATTAACTTTGACTGTCCGCCATTTTGTGAAAAATGAATATTTTTTAAAATCCTTCGATTTAAGACTAGTTTATACTTATATTTGACTAAATCCATCCGCATTTTTTTTTTTTCAGATGATCCACTTCGCCTCAATGTTGGTCACCGCAAACCGTGTATATAAAAACATTATTTCATTGACGGCCATTTGCCACTAAACAATGTAATATTTTTCAATAAAAAAATTACTGAAAGTTCTCCAAGATGTGTTCTTTAAGATGGTATATCGATCGATTAAAAAAGTTTTTTATTGGAATGCAACGAAAATCCTGTTCGATTTTTTCATTTCTGTATTTTTATTATTATCTATTGAGATGTTGAGTAAGTTCTCGTTGATTTTCGTGAAATGTAATGCTTTATTTAAAAAAATCTTTTCTAATACTTTCAAACGTTTCAAAACTATTGTGTGATCAACTCCTAATGATTCTGCAAGTTCCGCTAGCGTCTGACGTGAGCCTTTATGAAGTAATGCCTCCAATTCATTCCTTACTCACCTTCCACTACCTCCCTTCACAACGCTGAAAAATAAATTAAAAAAAACCGATATAAAAAAATGATTAAATTGTTTATAGCAAAATGCTTGTTTATAGCAAAAGCATTTTCCATGTCAGATTTCAAATCGATTACTTTGCCTCAAAGTTTTTCATCCCCTAATAAATTTCAATGTTGGTCACCGCAAACCGTGTATATAAAAACATTATTTCATTGACGGCCATTTGCCACTAAACAATGTAATATTTTTCAATAAAAAAATTACGGAAAGTTCTCCAAGATGTGTTCTTTAAGATGGTATATCGATCGATTAAAAAAGTTTTGTAGTTTTCTTTTAAAAAATTCATGAAAAAGGCCTTTTTTGCGTTACAAGTGGGGGTAACGCGTTAAAAGGACGCCTATAACGATTTCAACGCTCTACGGGATGATTGATAATAATGTGACCTTTTGAAACATGTCTTATCTCACCACGTATTGCCCCGAGACGTGAGACTCCCAATTAACGTTGTCATAATCGTGAAAATGCTCATTCGCAGGATAAGTGCTGCTTTTGAGGTCGAAAGAATTTTTTACCTTCGTATGCCGGAAATTGTCTTTCACACTATTTATCACACGTCCTATGTTTCTGTTTCTCAGATAACCTGGTTGGCAGTAGTCGCGTTTAAGCACAATGTTTTACAATTGCAAATGTTTCGCTCGCGATATTCGTACCCTCCATGTCGTCGAAACCAAACGCGACGTCACCGAAAATTCCTTGACTGTTTGGTATTCTGATGGACTGTATTCCGGCTCCCCAACTTATCAGTCGAACCATGCCTTCGTTCTTGTTGGTCATCGTATATCTTGACGATTGGAAATCGAGTTTATTTTTATTCCCTAGACACAATAATTCCCCACACACGAGATGCAATGTTCCTCGTGGTTTGGGAACGGTGGTTCGCGCTGGTATTTTGTTTAAGGGGGTATCTCTCTCTGAAAACTTCAAGAAATCGGTTTTTTTTTGCATATTGTTATGGTGCGAACTTTCAAGAATATTTGAAGACCAACCGGACCCTGCAATTCAAAAAATTGACGAAGTTACACCTATTTTAGTGGCACAGTGTGCGTCGGGTTTACCGCGATCCGTCGAGTTTGAACGCGATTATCTCGAAACTACATGTCTTGGCACGGCGGGATTGATATCTTGAGTAACTTTTACACTATTGACTTGAATGTGCACAGTTAGCGTTCAAACAGTGGTCATCTTCGGTTCACGATCGCATTTTTTAAATTGGATGAACCATTTGTCAATAACAATGACTTCAGCATGCTGTTTTTCAAGAGAAAAATGAGGTTTTCTTTGGAAAAGCTGTCATTCGTCGTATTTTTCGAAATTTCGCAAAGTGGATCGTGAACCCATAGCCATTTTGTTTGTTTTCATTTCAAATTACATTTGAGCCTGGTAGAGATCCCGCCGTTTGGGGCCTCGCCGCTGGAGGACTACAACGCCAACTGCAGCACCACGAACACTGAAAGATTTTCTTCCGAAATAATTACATTGTAACCACAAACATGTGTACTACATGCTGGGAAAAAAATAATTTGTCCCAACCGATGTGTTACTAGGAAAAAAAAAATCATCATTCTGACGCTTGAAATTGGGCTTCCATAGAGGGATACCCCGTTGAATAATTATCCGAGTGTGTTACGCCCTCCAAATAGTCCGTAGCACTTTGGTACCTTCGAACGATCGTGAACGGTTTTTCCTGCGATTCATCGGCTCCGAGGTTACGGGGCACGAAACCGAAACCGTCCTCTTGAATAACGGTATCCTCACTCGCCATTATCAATTGCGATTTTTCATTATTTCACTCTCACGCTACGGAAATAAAAAAACGTTTTCAAAAATCCAAAGTGTTTTATTTTTCTCAAAGTCGTCGGGGCACGATAATTTTGATATAAAAGTTTGCAATGACGACGCAGCAAAGACGGATATCGCACTTGAAGTGGTCTGCGAATGATTTTGAGGAAAGAATAGCGAAATATCGCGTCTTATCGCAACGTCGTCAGCTGTTTTATCGGATAAACAATCACTTTTTTACGCTCTGTCGTCTGATAGTGCAACAATAAATTGAACGTTTAAAAATCATTCGGAAAATCGTAGCACTCACATTTGTGTTCGCCGAGACAAACCAATCGTTACACTGTATTGTGAAATTTCGATTGTAATGATCGAACGGATATTCTCCACGTCTGTAAAGTTATCGATAAAAACTATCGGCTCATGTTTGTAAAAAATAACAACTTTATTCCAACCACAATTGCCAAAAAGCCCTGAATATTGTAAATAATAAAATCAATAATAAAAAGCCTTAAGTATCGCAAATAAAAAATAATAAATAACAAGTTGGAACTAAAAAATACTTTACTGCAAAGAAAATTAACAAATAGCCCTAAATATTCTAAATAATCGAATTTTCTCTACGCCCGTAAAGATTTCGATGAAAAATTGGTTTAGGTTTGTAAAAAAAACTTATGACTCAAAAACAGATTTAAAAAAAATTGCAAAACAGCCCTACAAGGTCCAGTGGCCACTGTTTAAAGCGGTCCTCTAGTTTCTCGGGTCGAAAAAATCGAATTTTTTTTTTCATAAATCACATCTACAACATTTATAGAAAATGTGTGCCAAAGGATTTTTCGATATTCGAAGTGGTTCACAAGTTACGGCCCTGGAACGGAGCAGGTATACGGAGCGCGCGCCGGGAGCGCGAACTTTCAAACGCGTTTTTCTCGAAACACCATTTTTCGAAACGGTGACCACGATATTTCAGAAACTACTGCACCGATATTGTTCAAATTTATACAGCATCTTTAATATGTTATAAGCCAGCGATTGAACTAGGATTATCATGATTGCTTCGATAGTTTTTTTTGTACGAGCGAAAAACTTAAGAAAAAAATGAGTAAAAAATAGAATGTAATTTTCAAAAGTGCATAAAAAAGTCAATTTTTGTAATTTAGAATTCACTCTAGTTGAATCGCTGGTCTTAAATATGAAGATTAAAATGCCGTTTGGTTTTTTATTTCAGATAAGCAGCCGCAATATTGGTCACCGTCAAGCACCTCTTTTACTTGATGTCTTCCTGTCGGCCGCTATAACGTTTATTCTATTATATATTTTGACTTCAAAAAATTTGTAAAGCTTATTTAAATGTTAATAAAGATTATGCAAAAACAATGAGATTGATTATTTCGATGCTTTGCCCGTAAAAAATTATTGAAAAAGCCGTAAAAAACAGCCGAGAAACTAGAGGACCGCGTTAATAAATATACACACACACACACACGCACAAAATCAGAAGCACAGCACAAGATTGCTGTGCTTCTGATTTGCTGTGCTTCTGATCCAAGATGATCAGTGAAATAAAAAAAATTCAAATCTCTTTTTTCCAATTAATTTCGAACCTCGAAGAGCTGGCGTCCGATTTGGTCCATTTGAATCAGGTGCGAACTTTTGTCTGAGATCCATTATTTCGAAGAGGGAAACATAAATAAACGAAGATCCACGAATTCGCACGAATAGTCACGTAGAATTTCTTGCACGTGTGCGCGATGTACACACGGACGGATTAACGTCTATGCCCCACTCTTAACAAGTGACTATAGCACGCAAGGGTTATCTTTAGTGGCGTAGTTGAATTTCACGAGGAGTATCCCGTCTCGTTTGGTTCGCACGAGCGTTCGACGTATATATAAGATCGATCTCTGCAAAACTCCCACCGAAAATTTCATTCCAAGCCGGCCGGCCCGAGCTGAAGGTTCAACGCTCCGAGTAACGTGCAAACATCAGGGTATCATGGGCAAAAACGTCGCTATCAAGTACACCCAGGTATGACATTTTCTCAAACTATACAGGAGGAGCTGACGAACAAAACCGAACTTGTCCAAACTGCGTCAATGAAAACAAAAAAATTATTTCATGTTTGCCAACCACACCTTCATTAGCTCCCGAAATATTTGTAATCAAATCCGGCTCTAAACACCTCAAAATTTGTTAAAAACTGCCTTTTCAAGCGAAAAGGCAATTTTCAGACACTAAGAAAAATACAATTATACAATTTACAAAATTTGACGTAGTATGGACAAGTCCGGTTTTGTTCGCCAGCTCCTCATCTATTCGACCATTTCTACCATCAAATTCTACCATTAAGGGGTTACCCCCACTTGCGATTTTGAAAAAATCGATTTTTTTTAATTGCATTTTTCTGAAGTATAAGTATCTGAGAATATGTCCTGAAAATTTCAAGTCGATCCGAACAAAATTGACTGAGATATGAGCGTTGAAAGAGAAACTTTAAACACGTTTTTCTCAAAATGGCATTTCTGAAGTCGGTGACCAAGATTACTCGAACACTAATGAACCGATCTTCTTGAAATTTTGCAGGCTTATTTAATACATAAAAATGTAGTCTTTGATCGTTCGATTTTTTTTTTTCGAAAAAAATGGCCGTTTTATAGCCAAAAAATGGCCGTTTTTTTTTCGTTAAAATCGAACCATTAACTTTGACTGTCCGCCATTTTGTGAAAAATGAATATTTTTTAAAATCCTTCGATTAAAGACTAGTTTATACTTATATTTGACTAAATCGATCCGCATTTTTTTCTTCAGATGATCCACTTCGCCGCCATGTTGGTCACCGCAAACCGTGTATATAAAAACATTATTTCATTGACGGCCATTTGCCACTAAACAATGTAATATTTTTCAATAAAAAAGTTACTGAAAGTTCTTCAAGATGTGTTCTTTAAGATGGTATACTGATCGATTAAAAAAGTTTTGTAGTTTTCTTTTAAAAAATTCATGAAAAAGGCCTTTTTCACAAGTGGGGGTAACGCCTTAATCACGACAAATCAAAGTATCAGGATCGAACTATTTTGCGATATCCACGATCCATACCAAGAAAGATCTTGGGCACTTATCGTCTCTAATCAGTTCATGCAATTCAATGATGTTAAAAATTGCATAGTTGGAATGCAACGAAGCTTAATTTTTTTGATTTTGCCAAATTTCTTTGTTGGCTTGAAGCTACGAAAATCACCCAAATATTTCTTACAATCCTTATTTAATAATTTGCAATCTAAATCTTCAAAATATGATTTTGGTTAATGATAAAAATAAGGATAAACAAAATTGTTGTTACCGTTCCAACGATGCAAAGTTCAACCCCATGCAATTCGGCAGCACCAGACATGTAAAATTATTAGTGGTAAATTTCAATGTTATCATAATTTATAAATTCACACTATGAAGATGCGCCACTGGACGCTAACATATTACACCTTGTACCTTGTAAATACATCCCAATTACTTATTGTCAAGAGTATAAATGACAGTTTGTAATTTTACGAAAATAAAAAAAAAATGTATAAATTCTTAATAATATTTTCCCTATTCTCCGCGTATGAGCCATTGAGGCCAGACAATTCTCCTTCTCCATATTATACACATAGCAAGCGTCTAAACTTTTTTTTCTTTCGGTTTCTCGTCACAGTTGTTCATCAACAATGAATTTGTGGACTCTGTGAGCGGCAAGAAATTTCCCACGATAAATCCAACGAACGAGACTGTCATTGTGGAGGTAGCAGAGGGTGATAAGGTGCGTACGTTCATGTAGGGGCACAAATACAATACACGTCGGGTTATTTATGCACAGACACACATACACACACAACATAGAAACACACGCAATACATTTAAAGATAATTTCAACGATAGACGATGATTATGTAAAATTATTATCGTATTGATTTATTTCGCGCGCTAGATTGACGTCGATAAGGCTGTTGCTGCAGCTAAGGCTGCATTCGCGCGAGGCTCAGAATGGCGAAAACTTGATGCGTCAGCGCGTGCTAGTCTGCTAAACAAGGTAATTAAAAAAGTCGTTTTCCGACATGAACGGATTACCCCATTTTATAATGGTCAATTAACATTTATGATATTTATATTACGATTTATGATCGTGACACGTTTATTCATTAATTATTATACTAATAGTGCATCCTGTTATGTATGGATAATCCTGTAACTGCCGATAGGGCAGATCTTGTCCTACTATATGCTGGAATTTCAGTGTGGTAAAAGTCCCACGGTTTTCGAGACTCTGAGCTTTATGTTATTTATTGAAAAAAATTATTCGCCTTTGGTTTTTCGCATGCAATTTCTACTAATGATATGAATCGATAATAATTAACCAATTTTGGTGAGTAATTGGCACGATATGCGTAGTACATTTTTTTTAAACCGCAGGCTATCAAAAATTCTGCATAAAATCCTTCTTCATACAGTTTCCTTAACATTTCAGGTTAAAAAGAAGACTTTTCTGGATAAAACAAATAACCAAAAGTATTTTTTTTAAGCGGGCAAAAAAGGTTTTCATTTGTAGAAATGGCATGCGAAAACCCAAAAGCAGACGATTTTTGTCTCGAAAACCGGGGGGGGGGGGGGGGGATTTTACTAAACTGGAATTCCAGCATATAGTAGGACATGATCTGACCTATCGACAATTGCATGAATATCCATTCACAACAGGACACCCTGTATATATATGAGGCGTTCCATACCATTTCGAACGGTCAAAAAAGTGTCCATTCTCAAAAAAATTGAAATTTTGTCAAATTATTTAATTATATGAAAAAGACAGTGTAAATTTTTTCAAAATTTTTGGATCGCATTCACTCGATTTTTTTTAAATTTCAAAATTTCCAAAATACCGTTATATCTCGTGAGCATTTGATTTAACAGAAAGATGTTTGAGACAAAAAAGTTGCATTTTTACATGAACTTTGTGAAAAAATTTTGTTTTGAATTTTTCGAGTTTAAAAAATGCCTATTTTCACCAAAATTATCCAAAAATATTTTTTTTGATCAGTATGTCCTTTTTGATTTTTCTCAAAAAATTCCAGAAAATACTCTGAAGTGTGTACAATAACACCTATTTTTTTCAGAGTGGCTCGATTCGTTGTTCCAAAGCTGTGCTTTGTTTTATTATTATAAGATTTTTTTTTGACAATTCAATTATTATTAAAAATTATTCTCTCCCAAATTTTTCTCACATTTTTCAGGTAATAAACATCCATAACAATAATAATTTTTTTCAGGTTATACATAAATTATCGGTAAAGTATACAAAGTTAACCTTGCCATACAAAGTAACGTTCGTCGTCCAACATGAAAATTGTGATACAAATTAACGTCGTCGTGCAATATGGAAAATGTGATACAAAGTATCGTTGACCGCCCAATATAAATATTGTCATACAAAGTAATGTGCGCCGTGAAATGCCTTCTACATCCCTCAGTTTGCCAACATTCCCCCTCCATGCCAAAATACAAACTACACTTTGTATTCCTTACCGATAATTTATGATTAAGCTCAAAAAAATTATTACGGTTATGGGTGTTTATTACCTGAAAAATGTGTGAAAAATTTGGGAGAGAATAATTTTTAATAATAATTGATTTGTCTTAAAAAAATATCTCATAATAATAAAACAAAGCATAGCTTTGGAATAACGAATCGAGCAACTCTGAAAAAAATAGGTGTTACTGTACACGTTTCAGAGTATTTTCTGGAATGTTTTGAGAAAAATCAAAAGTGACATAACGAACGAAAAAAATTTTTTTTGGCATAACTTTGGTGAAAATAGGCATTTTTTAATGTCGAAAAATTCAAAACAAAATTTTTTCACAATGTTCATGTAAAATTGCAACTTTTTTGTCTTAAACATTTTTCTGTTAAATCAAATGCTCACGAGATAGAACGGTATTTTGAAATTTTTGAAATTTTGAAAAACTTGAGAAAATGAGATCCATAAATTTTGAAAAAATGTACACTGTTTTTTTCATATAATTTGACAAAATTTCAATTTTTTGAGAGTGGACAACTTTTTGACCGTTCGAAATGGTATGGAACGCTTCATATATATATATATATATATATATATATATATATATATATATATATATATATATATATATATATACACACACAAACTTATGTACTCATGTATGTGACGATAATGCGAAAATCTTCGTTGCTTATACGGTGAATATAAAAAACAAGTCATTATTCTTTTTTTGTTATGAACAATGTTAATATTGAATCACTCGATACCTCCCGCAACACTGTGGAATTTTTATCGTGCTCAATGAACCACAGAAAAATTCATATACGTGATTAAGGCGACGACTATTAGCAGTAGAAATATTTCTCAGGAAAAGTTTTCTCCTGAGTCTAATAATCAGGAAAAAACATTGCCTACGAAATTTGCACAGTTCGGAGGAGGTAATCGAGTGGTGATTGCGAGGTTCATCTAGGTGAAGGCGCTTCGGAGATTCCAGGATCATTACTGTTTTTTTAAAGGGGACCACAATTTTATCGAGGAACTAAAAATAAGTTCACGCAACAAATTTCAAGATGGTTGATCAGATTTCACTGAAACATCTGAAGACATCACTGAAACATCACTGAAACATCACTGAAACGGGAATTTCGATGTTTTTAGCCTTAAGAAGATTAAAAAAGCCGTGCAAACACGTACTCTTTTGAAAGAGGCTCGAAGTGATGACCACCACTTTTGCGCATGCTTGTAATCTGACGCTTATCGATTGAATCGTCTTATCAACCACGTTTGTATCAACGAACAGGCTCTAATTATTCGTTGTTGCGAACAACCCAAACAAGCCGGAACAATGTATTAACAATCACTTTGAGGATCTCTTACCCGAGTAAGTGTTTGCAAAGTTATTTAAAATCGATTGTAGGCTGAAAACATAAAAACTCCCGTTTTATCGATTTTTTAAATATTAAATCTAGATCGATCTTCTTGAAATTTCGTGTGTAAACTTAAGTTTCGTTCTCAAAAAGATTTTAAAAAAATTATGGTCACCTTAAAAAAAATAGCGTTGACCTTGAAATCTCCGAGGCGTCTCCACCTGGATGAACCTCGTAGCGACCACTCGATCAACCCCTTTGGACTGTACAACTTTTGTAGGAAAAGTTTTCTCTTCAGTCTGATAGGTTTTAAAATATTTCTACTGCTAATAATTGTTGCCTCACCCTGTATAACGAATCAAACGTGAGTCAGTATTTTGTTTATGAATGCTTCCGAAAATTCGATAGTTGGCAGATCTGATAGAGCGTGATACCGACTACATCGCCCGTCTGGAAACTCTCGACAATGGTAAACCTTTGTCGAACGCTCTCGTGGACGTAAAACTGGCGGTGGCCGAGATTCGTTACTATGCAGGCTGGGCTGACAAGATACGCGGAGAAACCATTCCTGTTCGTGAGTAAAAAGATCGTTTGGCAGTGGCGAAATCGATATCTTTGGGAATCCGGCATTTCTTTAAAATTCCGGTTGCGCTAGTATGATTAAAAAAAAGAAGCGGAAGTAGAGAACAGTTTCTAGAAAACCGAAAATAGTGAATCGTCACTGAAGCACTGGAAACAGTGAACTGTCATGAAAGAAACGGTAGTATTGAACCGTCACTTAAGAACCGGAAGTAGTGAACCGTCACTAGACAACCGAAACTAGTAAACCGTCACTAAAGAACCGGAAGTAGCGATTCGTCACCGAAGAACCAGAAGTCGTAAGCCATCAGTAGACAACCGAAAATAGTGAACCGTCACTAAAGAATCGGAAGTAGTGAACCGTAACTAAAGAACCGAAGGTAGTGAACCGTCACTAGAGAACCGGAACCAGCTAACTGTCACTAAAGAAACGGAAGTAGTGAACCGTCACTGATGAACCGGAAGTAGTAAACCGTCACTAGCGAACCGTCAGTAAAGAACCGAAAGTAGTGAACAGTCACTAAAGAACCGGAAGAAATGAACCGTCACTAGAGAACCGGAACTAGCGAACCTCTACTAAAGAACCAAAAGTAGTGAACCGTCACTAAAGAACCGGAAGAAGTGAACCGTCACTAGAGAACCGAAACTAGCAAACCGTCAGTAAAGAACCGAAAGTAGTGATACGTCACAAAAACCCGGAAGAAGTGAGCCGTCAGTGGAGAACTGTCTCTAGAAAACCGGAAATAGTGAACCATCTTTAAATAACTGGAAACAGTGAACCGTCACTAAAGACCCGGCAATAGCGAACCGTTAGTAAGAAACGGGAAATAGTGAAACGTCAGCATTGAACCATCACTAAAAAACCAGAAGTAGTGATCCGTCTCTAAAAACCCGGAGATAATGAACCGCCGGTATAGAACCAGAAATAGTGAACGGTCACTAAAGAACCGAAAGTAGTGAACCGTCACTAACGAACCAGAAGTAGTGAACTGTCACTAATATACCGAATATAATGTACCGCCAGTAGAGAACCGGAAATAGTAAACTGTTACTAAAGAACCGGAAGTAGTGAACCCCCTCTAAAGACCCGGAAATAGCGAACCGTCGTTAGAAAACCGGTCACGGTAAACTATCACTAAAGAACTAAGATCAGTGAACCGTCATTAAAAAAACCAGAAATAGTCTACTGGAAGTAGTGATGCCGGGAATATAATATTCTAAAGTATCTCAACCATCTAAAAAATCTAAAGTATCTTAAAAACCGTCACTAAAGAACCGGAAATAGTCTACAAGAAATAGTAAAGAACGTGAATAAAGCATTCTAAAGAACCGGCAATAGTAAGATGGGCTTCCAAAGAGTAAAGGAATAATATATGGGATCGTGAAAGCCCACTAGGACATACGAAGGAATATTAGAAACAAAAGTAAAATGAAATCAAAACATTCAGATATTGAAGCGGAAATGGCAGAATTGCATTTTTAATCTTCAATGGACGATATTAAAGACAATTTGCAGTTGAGATTCTGCTTTCTCTCCTGATATTCTGTCCTTTCATTCCGTACAATCTTATGCTTCTCGCGGTGGATAGTGGACGAGGCAATGAGGAGCTACGCTGATTTATTCTTTTGAGTACCCTGGCGTATGTTTTCTTTTCTCACAGTCACAGCATTTTGATCTTTGCAGCTGGAGGTGATTTCGTCTTGACGCGAAAAGAGCCGGTCGGTGTCGTGGGTCAAATAATACCGTGGAACTTTCCAGTTGTCTTGACCGCTTTCAAGTGGGCACCGGCCCTCGCAGCCGGTTGCACCCTCGTCACCAAACCCGCCGAACAAACGCCCTTAACAGCTCTCTATCTGGCTTCCCTCGTCAAAGAGGCCGGTTTTCCACCGGGCGTCGTAAACGTCGTCACGGGTTATGGGCCAACCGCAGGCGCAGCGGTATCCGAACATCCGGACATTCGAAAAGTTGCGTTCACCGGATCCACCGAGGTGAGCGTTTTTAGAGTTCCACCAAAAACCAGTTATTAATCCCTAGGAAAGCAACATTCATTGTCATTTGTTCATCCCGTAATTTTTTCAAAGGACCATTCTAGTTTGACTAGCTTGAAAATGGTGTTCATGATGTTAAAAATAAAATTCCATAATCAGTCCAGTTTTTCGTCTATTCAAATGACTTCTGTTGTACATAAAAGTATTCTTCAATGTTTTAGTTTTGTTTTTTATATATTTTGGTTTGGGCACAGATAATGATTTTTAGGAACGGGGGAAAAGGAAGGAAGAATGAAGAATGGGGGATTTACGGGGACAAAATCCAGATAGTGAAGGAGTTTAAATATTTAGGGTATTGGTTTAGAAGCAAAAATTCAATTTGGGGACATGGTAAAAAGCTGGCCGAGAAAACGCAAAAGGCAGCAAATATGGTTTGGGGGATTTGGAAGAGAGCGGAAAGACATATGATAGAAGAGAGACTCTATTTATTAGAAACAATAGTAAAAGCAGGAGCCATGTACGGAGTAGAGATTTGGGGAATAGGGGAAATTGGGGTGTTCGAAAGAATACAGAGCAGATACTGCAAAATGGCGCTAGGAGTAAGTAAAACAATCCCGAACTATATACGGAGAAGGGAGCTGGGTGTTCCAACTTGATGGTCTATTTGATGAGAGAAAGAGTGTTTAGGTCCATAAGAGAGGTTTTGAGAATGGAAGATTCAAGATGGCCAAAAATCTGTTTGATGGAGAAGGTAAGGACAACTGCTAATGGAATGCCATCAAAGTGAGGAAAGAACTTTGAGAAAGTGTTAAAGGATATGGGGATAGAGGACGTAGTAACAACGATAAGAGAAAAAAGGGAAGAGGGTAAAATAGATAAAAAGGGGAAAAAAGGTTTAGAAAGCCTGAAAAAGAAATTTTTGGACGAGGAGGAGGAAAGAATAGGAAAATCGTCATGTAATGGCAACTACAAAAATATCGTGGAAAATGAGGAAAGGCCATGAAGTATTGGGCGGAAGAGGGAGTGAAGGATAGGGATAACGAAATGTGGGCAAGACTAAGATGCGGAAATATATGGAGGGCGGGGAAGAAGGGGGAAAAGTACTGGAGATGCAGAGTTTGCGAGAAAGAAAATGAAACAATGGAGCACCTGCTGGTATGTGGAAAAGGATGAAAAATTATAACGACGAAAGCGAGAAAGGAAGCTGAAGAGTGGGTGCAAAGAGTGGATAAGGTGGCGATCAAGGGGGAAATGATAAACATGTTAAGTCGAAAGATAAATATAGGGATATGCCAGTATTTCAGAGAAATAGAGGAAGTATGTAAAAAAATGCGCAAGGAGGAACAGGGCGTTGAAAGCGATGGAGATGAGGAGTAGAGTGACAAAAAGAGAGCAAAGATATGCGGGGTAGAACATAAAATTAAGGTAGATGTAAGAAAAATGTGTATAAACAAATCGGAAACTTTTTGTAAAAAACTTGTAAAGCAAGTTGTGCAAATAAAACTCTATTATTATTACTATTATATTTTGTTTTGGCCACTGGAAAATGATGCCTAAAAAATAGCACCTGATGGTGGAAAGTCCTACTCGTTCAAAAATGGTCTGAAAGAAAAAAACAAAAAGATTATTAATCAGTGTGAAAAACTGTAGAGGCATACGAAAGATTTTTTTTTCGATGAAAATTAACAAAATGGTGGCCATTTCAAAATTACGGCTTTTTCGACGGTCTTTCGTTTTAAAAAAATGTGAAATTCAAAAATAAAAAAAGAACGCTTTCGTACGACGTTGAAGAATGGCGCGAAGAATCACGTGGCAAAATTTTAGAGGGATCGCTTGAAAACCCTTCGTTTAAAAACTTCCACCGTTTTGAAAAACGACATTTCGAGAAAAGGCGTCCGCACCGGGTCTCACGCAGCTGGTCGGATCCCTTTTACTAAGAAAGGCCGTCGCGACAGGAATAATTCGAATTTCGCGACCAAAATTTAACGGCATGTTTATGAAAGTCTATATTTTTGGATAATGCAAAAAAAAACCATTTTCAAGAAATTTCACACAATTATCTGTCGTCCTAAATGAACCCAAACAAAACCGTGATGTGGTTAGATAAGAATGGAGTAAAAGAAGGACCTTACCTTTAGGGAAACGCCTGCAAAACATCTTGATCTCGAATATAACGCAACACTTGTCTCAGGTCGGACATAAGATCCTATCGGTAGCGGGCAAGACAAATTTGAAGAGGGTCACCCTCGAGCTCGGAGGTAAAAGTCCCCTGGTCGTATTCGACGACGCTGATGGTTAGTACGAATCAATAATGTCTGAAAGATTTGTTTGTGAATAATAATCAAAAGATTTTGAAAAAATATACTTTTCGATCTGTAAAAATCAGTGCACATTAAGCAGACCAATCGATTTTTTTTCATCAAACTATAGAGCTATATGTGTAGAATATTTTCCCAAGGTTTCAAAGCAAAATTCGAAAAACTACAAACGTTACAGCCAGTCAACGTACAGGGAGAGATGGACAAAGAATAATGAAATTAACAACTAACAAGTAATTCACTTAAGTAATTAGTTGCCACAAGGAACTAGTGGAATTCAACTAAAATTCTACGTAAACTTTAAAAGCGTTTTTCTCAAAACTGCATTTCCGAAATTGGCGTGCAGGATTACTCACGAACTATTAAGCCAATTGAGTTGAAACTTGATTGAAATATTAATAACAATGCTACCTTCTACTTGGAGAGAATGGTTTGTGATTTTTTTTAACTACTGTTTAAATACAAATTTTACATAAATTTTGCGTGGAATGTTAATTTATTTGTAAATGCCTACCATTCGCTTGATTTCCCGTTTTCTTCATTTTAATTACTGTCAAATAGAAACTATACGTGTTCCAGATGAAAAAAAAATTGGATTTTTTTTGCAAATCAATGTCTACACGAAGCTAAACTGCACGCCGATTCGCAACTCCCGCGGCAACCTTGCTGTACCACTCTGCCACAGATCCGCCATTTTGGTGATAAATAAATTTAAAAAATTGTCTCGTATACTTGAATATACAATTAAAGTATACCTATAGTTTGATAAATTTAAAATAATTATTTCTTAGATTCAAAAAATCCCGCAAAATTGCTTAATTTTTTCCCGTTTAGATGTATATCCCGCCTTGATATGAACGAAATATTGGTTAAGGAGCCAGTCCACTTTGGAGCCACAAAAAAGGCTATTTTCGCGATTTTTTTTTTGTTGATGATTTTATAAAAGATATGAATATAAAAGTTGTTGAGCTTGATAAATAAGTTCTGAAAATACATTAAAAAATTCTTTTATTCATTTTTAAGTACGAAAAAAGTTTTTAGCAAAAAAAAGAGTAAAAATCAACATTTTAAAACCATCGAGGGTCATCTTGTTGCGAATCATGTTCACAATATGTGGTTCAAATTTCAAGAGAATCGGTTTATTAGTTTTAGAGATACGATGGAGCTAGATTTTGAAAACGTTGTTTCGAGAAAAACGCTTTGAAGTTGATACTATGAAAAACTCTCACCTAAACTCAATCGGCAATTCCTGCAACGTACAAAATCCCTTCTGATTGCTCATCATCGTCGATTTCTTCAAGACTTGCTTGCTTTCGATTTTTTGAAATTTTCAAAGTGGACTGGCCCCTTGATCTCAAAAGCAAAATTATTCAATATTTCGTTCACATTCATAATCGTTTTTTTCCTAAAAAATTGTAACACAGTCGGTGTGGCTGCTCAACTGGCGCACAACGCGCTCTTCTTCAACGCCGGTCAAGTTTGCATCGCCGCGTCACGAACGTTCGTACATTCCAAGATATACGATGACTTTGTCAAGCGCTCGAAGGAATTGATACAGAAGATCAAGGTTGGCGATCCATACGACGCGAAGACCACCCAAGGACCGCAGGTCGACCAAGCCACATTCGACAAAGTTCTTGGCTTGATAGAAGCGGGAAAAGCGGAAGGTGCAGTCCTAGAAGTCGGTGGGGGACGCGATGGATCGGTCGGTTACTTCATCAAGGTGAATTGCGTTTACTTTTTAAACAGTTCGCTATTATAAGTTGCGGCCGCATTATTATCTATCAAAGATAACGAATAATCGGCGAAAAATTATGAATCATCTGTTATCGATGTAGTATACATTATTATCTCTATTATCTTTATTCTTGAGATACCTACATAGTAGATCACATATGATCTAAGATGTAGATTTTAGATGATACATCATAGTTTATGTAGAAAATAGTTTAAAGATAATAAATTGTCGATTATCTATTATCAATATAGATCATTATGTATCATTAATTACATTGATGAAAAATAATTGGCAATGGATAATGGAAAATTACTTATGTAAATTACCTATTATCCAAATTATCTATCATTCAAGTGATCTGAATAATCTATTATCTAAATGATCTATAATCTGAATCATCTATTATCTAAGTTATCTAGAATCTTAATGATCTAGTATCTAAATTATTCATTATCTAAACTATACATCATCTAAGTGGCCTATTATCTGAATGATCTATTATCTAAGTTATCTAGAATCTCAATTATCTAATATCTGAACTGCCTATCATCTAAGTGACCTATTATCTGAACTATCTATTATCTAAATAATTTATTATCTAAGTAATCTATTATCTAAATGATCTAGAATCGAAATTACCTATTATCTAAATTATTCATTATCTATACGATCTATCATCTAAGTGATCTATTATCGGAATCATCTATCATCTGAATTATCTACTCTCTACATTATCTATCACTTTTATAACCTATTATGAGGATCATCTGTTATCTGAATTCCCGACTATATAAATGACCGAGCAACTCATTATTAGTATTACTATTATTATCAATATATTAAATTATTGAATACAATTTGAAGTTATTGAATAGTGATGAAAATGTCAATGATGATTTAAATATTGATTGAGTCTCCTTTCACTATTCAAGCCCACGTTATTCACAAACGTCAAGGACAGCATGAGAATCGCGAAAGAAGAAATATTTGGGCCTGTCCAATCGATCATGAAGTTCGATACATTCGAAGAAGTAATTGCCCGTGCCAATAACACCTCTTACGGACTCGCCGCGGGCGTTGTCACCAACGATATCAACAAAGCGATTCATTTCGCCGAGGGCATAGAGTCCGGCATCGTATGGTAATAATCGTCAAGTACATAGCTGAACATTACCAGTCTTAGAATGAAAAGACGATGTCGATAAATGAAAAAAAAATCACAAGCTTGCGTTAGTGGTTGCAACTTCGGACATCAGTGGAATCAAAGATTGAAAGTAATTTTCAAATGGTCGCTCGTTGGTGTGCTAGTACGAATGTCAAAGCCCGCTCTCGATCTGTTTCAGGGTGAATCACTACGGCGCGGTCACACCACAAACGCCCTTCGGCGGATACAAAAATTCCGGTATCGGTCGTGAAAAGTGAGTATACAATTATGAATGCATTCGCGGGAGTATACTCGATTGACTAGCAGAAAAAAAATATTATTTTCTCTTAGACAATTTTTAATAATTATTTTCTTGATTAAAAAAAAATCATTTGTTTATGAGTATTTTTTATCATCGCTCTTCGAAATGTTGCAGCGGTTACGAGGGACTCGAAAGTTATCTGGAAACGAAAACAATCTCGATCAAGGTCGCCCCGGTTAATTAGTATGCAGGAAATTGCCGATAATCGTTTCACATCTTCCATTGAAGGCACAAACATTGGCGATTGAAAAAAATCGCTGAGATTCATTCATCTACAGGAAAATGTCGAAAATTGTATTGACACGTAGATTTAAAAAATATACATTATTTACATCGCTATTTGTTAGATTTACAAAATTCGACAATTTGATGAGTATGCATGATTTAGATTTAAAAATAAAATAAAAATTGTCGAACAATGGTCGAAAATATTTATTGCCTGAGTATAAACGTATAACCTTAGCGGGTTTTTACGTAATGCCCTTCCCAATTAAACCTTCATAATCCAACGCAACTTCCGTTGCGTCCACAGTTGTCTTGAGGGGTTATGCCTATGGTTGTCGAAGTGGAAAAATCATTTTTCAAAACCAATATATATTAAGGGCATGTACGAGATCAACATAACCTCACAAATTTATCAACTCTATTTTCTCATAGATGGTTGGATTTTTTAGGAAAAACAAAGTATTAGGCTCTGGAGAATTCCCTGACGCAGAGCTTGATGATTTCCTTTTGCCCTAAATATTATTCATCTCTGAGAAATATCTGTTCGAAAATTTCAGCTATCTTTCTCGCACTCATATGTCACGTGGTTCATCTTCTACTTCGTCTTAACAGTATTGGCTCCGTGCAGAGTATACGCCTCCGAAGTAACTTTCGTGGTGGCGCCGCGCAACGGCTGCCGGCGGCAAAACGTAGATTCGCGCATGGCGGTTAATTCAAACCAACACAAACACGAAAGAGAACAAACACAAATTATTTTTTTTGCCATACAGCAAAATTGCTGTTTAAATTATTGTTTGCATTGTACATTCATATAAAGGATGTTGTAAAATAGGCAGAAAACTTTACGATAGTCATCGTGTATCGGAGGTTGTATTTATAATATTTGTTTACTCTGTTTTTACAACATAAACATATATCACACGCGGTACTGTCATGCACGCAAACACCTGATTTGAATGGCGACCGGCATACTGCACTAGCAGACGAGAACCCAAGAAGACTAGAGCTAAGAAGTACGAACGCTTACGGCGATCACGGACCAAAAGCGTCCACGGAAATCCAGTTATTAGTGGTTGGTGGTATCACCGCGTGCGTCGCTGCTTATCACCGAACCGAAATGAACTGAGCGACAAGAACGCAACCGACGTCATCCCTCATCGATGATTCCCGCTTGTCATCCATGTTGGAATAAAGCGTGTGCGGACCGTGCGGACTAACGAATTTGGCGATTAATAAAAAATAATTGTGTCTCGTTGTAAAATATATTTATCGTGATCTGCGGCGAAAACTATCGAAGGCGTGTTATGTATTGTCTGATGTTTATAAATAAATTTTGTTTGTTACTGCTTCCGCAACGATAAGAAAACATACCGACTGAATTTCGGTATTTCGTTATAATTTTTTATCTGTGCAACGTATAGTATCATAATATGGGAATATGATGTGTGATAATTTGTAAAACTTTTATCTGGATTAAAAAATTCTTATGAATGTTCTTGTGTCTATAAATAAATTCTGTTACTGCATCCACAACGAAGAAAAAATATTATCTTAATTTATTTATTTCGTTATTATTCTCTAACTGTACAGCGTATCATCAGTATGAATATGATGTGATTCAAAATTCGTATCAATTTTCTTGTGTCTATAAATGCATTTTGTTAGTTACTGGTTCCGCAATGAAAAAAAATATATTTGTCTTAATTTCTGTACTTCGTTATTATTCTCTATCTGTACAGCGTATCATCGGTGGGAATATGATGTGTGATAATTTGCAAAACCTCAGTCGTGATTGAAAATTCTCATCAATTTTTCTTGTGTCTATAAATGTATTTTGTTAGTTACTGCTTCCACAACAAAAAAAACCATATTGACTTCATTTCTGTATTTCGTTATTATTCTTTATCTGTACAGCGTATATAATATGTGAATATGATGTTTGATCATTTGTAAAAGCTTTATCTGGATTCAAAATTCTCATGAATTTTCTTGTATCTAGAAATAATTTTTTTTGCTACTGCTTCCGCAATGAAAAAAAACATATTGACTTAATTTCTGTATTTAGTTGTTATTCTTCGTCTGTACAGCGTATCATAATGTGTGATAATTTGTAGAGGTTTTGTCTTGATTCAAAATTCTTATGAATTTCCTTGTGTTTATAAATGAATTTTGTTTGTTAGTGCTTCCGCAACGAAAACAAAAATATATTGACTTCATTTCTGTATTGCGTTATTATTATTTATCTGTACAGCGTATTATAATGTATAAATATGATGTGCGATCATTTATAAAAGTTTTGTCTGGATTCAAAATTCTCATGAATTTTCGTGTATCTAGAAATAAATTTTGTTTGTTACTACTTCTGCAACGGAAAAAAAACATATTGACTTAATTTGTGTATTTCGTTATTATTCTTTATCTGTATAGCGTATCATAATGAGTGATAATTTATAGAAGTTTTATCTAGATTCAAAATTCTTATGAATTTTCTTCGGTCTATAAATGAATTTTGTTTGTTACTGCTTCCTCAGCGCAAAAAAACAATGACTTAATTTCTGTATTTCATTATTATTCTTTATCTGTACAGCGTATCATGATGTCTGGTCATTTGTAAAAGTTTTGTCTGGATTCATAATACTCATGAATTTTCTTGGGTCTATAAATAAATTTCGTTTGTTACTGCTTCTGCAATGAAAAGAAACATATGGACTAAATTTCCGCATTTCGTTATTACTCTCCAAAACAATCTATATTATCTATATAAGACTTCTATCTATCTAATATATAGAAATTTCCTGCACCAACTGGTTTCACAATTAATTTGATCAAATTACCGTTCCATATGAAGAAGCAAAGGGTGCTTTTTGCATATCGTACGGCACTGGTTCGTTCCTGATTTCAATTCGGTTCGGTGGAGGGCAGCGCCACCCTTCTCATCTGGATTTGCATGGACGTTTCTTCAACACTGCGTTCGTACTCCTTACCTCTAGTCTTCTTGCGAAAACCAATCTTAGTTTAGCCAAAACTCCGCCACTAGAGTTACTTCGGAAGCGTATACGGTGGGGGCACGGTCTTACATGCAGATCTGGAAACTCCGGCGTTTTTGCATGGTGGAACGTGTCATTGTTACTGCGGCAAAAACGTAGTTCCTCATTTATCCACTGCAAGCGCTGTCAAGTCAAAGTAGTCTTGTAGATACAGATATACAGCAATGAAAAAATAACCTCCTGATAGCCACTACACGTGTTCACAATGTTTCTACAAATCTAATTGTAAACTACCTGAAACGCTCCGGCAAAACCGCATAGTGTGGACCCGGCTTTATCCTTTGCTATATTTTATTATATTCGTTTGCGGATGCGCCAGTTCGCCTATCAACAAAACCAAGAACGGCAAAGACAATCTTTTGTAAACAACAAACTCGCCAAACTGACAAACCAATGAAAACGGTGCCTTTTAAACATACACAATGCGTTAATTTCTTTTTTTTATTCCTCTTTCATTATATTTATTTTCAGGTTCTTATTAACATTGTTAAAAAAGCAAGAGCAAAAATAAAAGTTGTAGAAACAAACAAGCAGTGCAGTATATTAAGAATAAACATAAATTATAAGGAACAAAAATTTAGATCGCACAAATTAGTTCATACCCCATCTACACAAATGGCGAAAGACCAAATAAAAATATTACAGAAGTTTAAACATACCAGAAATACAGTCTACTGGAATAATAATTTTCATTCTGCCTGGGGATTCAGGAGTGAAAAATACTCAATCATTTTCCATTTATATCGCTCTTACAAATATTGGGTCTGTTCGTTTTGGCTACACTTTTCTACACTTCTTACCCCTTCTGAGGACTTTCTATTACTGAATCTATTGAAATTGTAGAAAGTATAGCTAAACCGAACAGTCTATATTTGTTTTGAAAAATCTGCGTCTTTGAACAGCAGTTCGGACTTGCGTTTGATTGGCTAACTTCTATCTACCAGCGCTTCGGGTGGCAGAAGCGAGAACTGCCTGTTTGCCTCATTATCTGAGTCACTCCCCATTCTAGGAGTTTCCAAACCTGTATGTAAGACCGTGGGTGGGGGTAATGAAATAGAATGCAACGTCCGCGGTGGACAAAAATTGCAACCAATTCGGCTATTTATCTGTTAAGGTTGTTATGGGGTTAAGTCAACATGTTACCAGCGAGCTCAATTTTTTTTCTGGACCTTTATAACCTCTTTGCTGATCACCCTGTGCAGTTTGAATACGATCCACAGTACCGTTTTTTCAGAAAGAAATCTGCAACTCGACGTATTACGTGGGCTAATTACATTACGCTTATGGAAAACTCCCGACCATTTTTCAATACATTATTAATATCTGCTAAGTGGCTGTTACTACGGAGCTGACAAAATAGGTATTAACGGAGACTTTGTCCTTGGAGTGCCATATTTCAGGTGTTTACATTTTATTTTTTTTAAAGGAAACGAGTAAAGCTTTTTGAGTGCGGTTTTTTTCTTGCTTTTATTCATGATATACAGAACGTAAAATTTTTTTTTTAAACCAAAATGGCGGCCGTGGCAGCTCCGCGAAATCAGGTCCTCAAATCGCGGGAGGTAAACGGCTGACATCACTGCCCCCTCTTTGTTGATCTGAAACACAAATTCAAAGCATATTATCAATCTGTGACCCTTTGGTCATGGAATGACGGATGGGTTTTTCGTTTAGTACAAATTTCGAAAAATGGCGGCAATTTAAAAAAAAATCGAATTGTCGCGTTTTTTCGCATACAAAGATAAATAATAAATGCAAAAATGTATCTATCGAAAAAACGATCCGTCATTCCGTGAAGACATATTTTCTGAGTATGCTCTCTAAATTTCAGGTCGATATGTTAATTACAGCGGTCAGGAGAATGTCAGCCATTTTTAAAAACGTGTTTTCGAGAAAAACGCGTTTAAAGTTTTGTAATGTGTTTACACAAATGTGTTTATAATTACCGCTAATCGGCAATGCCTGGTCCATAGAGGCATCCCTCCTCTTCTTCTAGCTGCTCATGTTGAGCCGCTAACATCTCCCGCCGATTTCAAGGACAAAGTCTCCCTTAATGTTTTTTATAGCGAATTCGTGCGAAAATCAAGCACACACCATATTAGACTGTGAAATCACGGCAACGTCGTAGACGGCACAAAAGCTGCCTATCTTATCGGTATTCGGTAAATGTCCCCGGGAACCTCAAACTACTCGGTCAAGATAATTAACAACGAATATTATTGGTACTTATTCGCTCAATTAGTAATAATTACTTAATATTAATTTAATAACTATGTTCACAAATTTTGCATTTCTAGACATTTCTAGGCAAACACACAAAATAACGCTGATTTTTTTCCAAACAGATTTTTTTTAGAATATCGGAAAGTTATTAAAGTGATTGATTTCTTCGAGATTATAAACAGCTTTAGTACAGATTTTTTCTTGCCAGCGGATTGTTTTTTTCTCGCACCGATATTCATTTTTGACAGCTCCTTGGGCCGATAGTGAGGTTACGAACGGGGCGCATATGTCTCTAACATAGCGACACTTCTGCCAACCTGGGCATTATGATATACTACGATTTACGACGTTGCCAATTCGTTTCGCATTAATTGAGCGAGAAAAAGTTGTAGAAAATAATTATACAAAGTAATGAAAACACTTAATGTAATCACCGAATGTTCAAAAATGCAGATGTTTACAAATAGATGTAGAACAATAGTTCGACAACGTACGTTTAATATGACGAATATTTGAAAGCTAACAGTTGGTAACAGTCATTCGGCTCCGCGCATACAAGATGTCTGCGCAGTACAAGATTTTTGCGATAAAATTAAAAATATTGTTTTATTAAAAATGGGCTACGTCAGTTGATATATAATAAATTGTAAAAATCCCGGAAAGAATAGTAAATGGCAAATTGGAAGTTAGAACAACGCAATAAATGGTTAGCTGCAGATTAACCTTCAAAGAAGTTTTGTAAAGCGTCAAAGAAAGTAAAGCATCGATTTTTTATTAAAAATTGCACAGGGTAAACCGACCAGTGAACGGACAACTAGGACACTGTAGGATTCAGATGGATTGTAAAACGGAAATGTCATCAAAATGATTTTTTCAATGCCTATTGCTACCAGAAGATATTATTCTGATAGTAGAAAAAAATATTCGAAGTAAATGCAACAAATAATATTGAAGGAATTGATAGACAAGTAGCGAAATGACGAAATCGCCAGTGAATGAACGCTCAACCGCCAGTAAATGGACGTCTAGCATAGAAAAACGCTGTCAAACAAAACGATTAATTTTTTACCGAATGCTAGATTAGGAGATCATCGTGTTGCGCAATAAATATAATATTCTTATACATGTGAGTATTATGTTTATTATAACGATTTCATAGAAAATACACAAAGCTTTTTTGCATCTTAATTCTCAAAAAGCTACCAAAGTTTGTGTCGACAGAGAAATAGAAAACTAAATTTCGGCAAAAATAAAAAAACGAATGAATTGATTTTAGGAAAACTTTCAACAAAATGTACATTGTCATACGTTGACAATAATTAATTAAGCAATTTTCAGCGAATAAGCTAAATTTTTTACTCTGCTTTGAGAATTATCAGAACAAAGCCCATATGTCAATTTTCCGGAAAGAGGTTAGAATACAGCACCAGTGAATGAACATGTCTAATTCCGAACTATTATTACGAATTTATTTTAAAAATTTGCAAAAAATCAAAGGTTGATTCTTTCTCAAGTAATGAAAGTAACACTTACCCTAAAAACTTATAAAAACTATTGGTTTCGCGTTTTAAACACCTACTGTGCATAGCCGTATCGTAACTAAGTTGCGCGGTGTTCAGTACTACAAGCTAGAAAAATTCTGTGTAGCGTCAAAATTCGATATTAAGGAGGTACGGTGATGACCATGCTAGTAAACTTAGTCTATTTCACGCCGCAATACCGCCACGTTTTAGATATATGTACATGGCCTATTTTTCGAGAAATATTTTTTAAGTATTGAATTTCGAGTTTCCTATTATTTTTATAATATGCAAACAACCTTAATAATCTACTACTCGACTTCAGTGGTACGCCATATCGTTGACGTTTAGCATCGTCGTATTTTCGGTGGCTGTCATTGGTTCCACGCGCCCGGCTTATTATTTTTTGTAGCCGGTTAACATGGAGAATGAAAATACTGTGGAAGTTTATCAAAAGAGTAACGGGATTGTACCTGACGTCCAGTTTAGAGAGAAATGTAGATTCTGACGGACAAGAATTAGAAAATGAAAAGATAATGTTGCGATTACAAATAAAAAACGTCGCGTTGAAGTTAACCTCTATGTCCAATGTCCAATCTGTCCAAAGTCAAAACATATTTCATCGATTTCATGTTATTTTTCCTTTTCCCAATTTTCACAATATTTGCAGGTATAAAAAGGAACGTTTATTTTATCTGACGGTTCTCCCATGCTGAATTTATATATAGATGCGTTGTATAGGTACATGTCGCCAGAAAAATTGAGATGCCTTTGCTGTACGTAAAAGAACTTCAAGTAAATATCGACGAAAGGCCCTTTATAATCCATTAAAAAATATACGGCTTCGCACAATCATATTTTCAATTCGCGTTGAAAATATCCGATAGACGAATCAAATTTGCGCGGGTATCCGGCGTTGCCACACGTCGAGTAAGATGGCTGCTGTTACGTCACGAGAAGTCTCGCTCTCCGAAAACTTCGGTTTTTGCGACTTTATTTATAAATTTATTGCTTATTTCTGCGGTGAGCTTTCCAATTCAAGGTGCCTTATCGATCACAAAGATTTAACGAACGCAACCGTCAGTTTTTTTACGTGTTTCTTGGCTCCAAGTAGCACAAAAAAATCGATATATGAGAGGACAGGCACATTTTGTTGTCTACGTGTGACTAATTCACCAACTTTAACAATTAATAACTCGGAAAGTGTACGGTAAATCTCGTGGAAACTCCGCATACGCATGGACGAAGGTCTCGACAATGCTATAAAAAAAAATTGGGCTTTCATCTTGAACTCGCTCCAATCACCATACCTCCTTAAGGTAATCCTATCGCTTCACACTAGTGATACCACTGATCATACTTGAGACTTGTACAATGCATATTGTTAACATATGCAAACAAAAATATTTGTAATAACTAAAATTTTCCATGTGTAAACTGTCGAATGAATGATCACATTTAATGAGAAAAATAAAAAAATAGTTGTTCCAACGATTGGCGCAGTATTTGTAGGTTTTGATATTTGGCAACATTGGTTCTATCTCCGTCTCTTTTTACTCAACCAGGCGAGTTTAAAGGAGACTTTGTCCTTGAAAGAGCATCGGGAGATGTTAGCGGCTCAACATGAGCAGCTAGAAGAAGAGGAGGGATGCCTCTATGGACCAGGCATTGCCGATTAGCGGTAATTATAAACACATTTGTGTAAACACATTACAAAACTTTAAACGCGTTTTTCTCGAAAACACGTTTTTAAAAATGGCTGACATTCTCCTGACCCCTGTAATTAACATATCGACCTGAAATTTGGAGAGCATACTCAGAAAATATGTCTTCACGGAATGACGGATCGTTTTTTCGATAGATACATTTTTGCATTTATTATTTATCTTTTTATGGGAAAAAAACGCGAAAATTCGATTTTTTTTAATTGCCGCCATTTTCCGAAATTTGTACTAAACGAAAAATCCATCCGTCATTCCATGACCAAAGGGTCACAGATTGATAATATGCTTTGAATTTGTGTTTCAGATCAACAAATAGGGGGCAGTGATGTCAGCCGTTTACCTCCCGCGATTTGAGGACCTCTTTCTGCGGAGCTGCAACGGCCGCCATTTTGGTTTAAAACAAAAAAATTTTTTTTAACGTTCTGTATATCATGAATAAAAGTAATTAGGTCGATAACCGACCCTGAAATTTTACAGAGACGATTATCAATATAGTGACGTTAAAAACAAGGAAAATCCTATGGACTGAAGCCTGGCGATGGGAACATCTTAAACTGAGCAATCGATTTCAACAATAGCTGTGATTTTTTTGCTAAATTATAGTAACTCGATTTTTTATCGACAATTAATATTCTTGACTCATATTGAATATAAATTAGCTTTTGCCCATTCACCGATAAATCTCCGATAGTACGAAACGCGCGGAGTATTTTACATCAAGACATTATTAGGCTGTTTTGGAAATTTGCATTCGTTACGATGAGACACCACTACGGAATTTGGATTAAGAATATTACGTTGATCGGAGATCCGATTACGTTCGACGCTATTGAAATATTTTTATCCAAGATTACTCGCGATAATGACATTGTTTTGTCGAGCATCGTTCCCGATCGAGTGCTGATGCTGCAAGGCTGTTTTACCGACCGCGCTCCGAATATTCCTCCAGCGGAGGTTTCGATATCCAGGAGCGCTGGGAATTTGCCAATGGATTTTGGCGAGACCGGCGAAAATATATATTTCGTTCTCGCTGCATCTCCGACGTATCTCATTCAACGTCAATCAACGAGATTGTATCGAACGTGCGCAGTAACTAACGGAGGGGGAAATTGCGAGGTGTGTTATTTCGATTTATTGTGATCGTTATTGGTTGTTTTTTTTTCGCTCGTTTTTCCAACGAGCACGATTAACACTCGGTACGAGGGAGTGGTACGAGAGGATTTATCTACGTTCTTAACGAATAAAGAGAACTTTTTTTTCTCCCCCACCAACTCGATTCATCATTGCTGTCACATCAGCCGCGATATAAAGGGACCACGGATCTGCAGCGGGTGACTTGTCTGCCTGAGCCGACGACAGAAACGTCCCGCGTTACAATCGCAACGAGATAGTTATACTTTTTATTTCGCGAAATGGCAGACCCAAATCCAATCATCAAGTACACACAGGTAAATTTCAAATATTTTCAACTATACTGCTCTTTTAGCGTAAAAAAAACTTCATCTCACTTGAACAAAAAAAAATCGCCCTAGTCATTATCTATAGGACTCCAAATATTTCTAACTGCGATAGAAATAACTTTCATCGTGCTTTCAATAAACCATCCTTTTTCATCGTAAATTAGACGCGAATTGTTTATTAATTACGAAGTAGCATTCGCTGGAGATTCGTGACTTTTTGGTCAAATTTATTTATTTATTTATTTAGGGACTCACAAACACTAATTCGAGATCGTTTTGAACTCGATGCGAAATTAATTGGCTCGTTTTACATTTATATGAAATTTTTTAATTTTGTGCAAGCAGATCAGAAAAAAGGTCGACGAAAAGAAAATATTCGTCATCTTTGATAGGAAATTAATTTCTAGTGGAATGTAATGCTATTAAATATTAATTATAATTAAATTTAAATGTAAATGTAAAGTTAGGCGTTTTATGTGGCTCACCGTAAATTAAGCCATCTATGTGGCTTACCGAAAAATGGCACTTTTTTGAGATTTTTTTTTAAACTACTAAAAAAGCAATATAAATGAGGTTTGGAAAGATTATCCTGCGGGTGTTGACTTATACAAAAAAAAATTTGGAAAAAAATACAAAATGGCTGCTCAGTCAAAAAGCAAGAAAAATAAAAGAAAAAAAATCGTCTTCTACATCAGTTTTGCTAGAGAAGTACACACGATTATGAAGAAAAAAAAATTGTTTTTTAGCGGAATAGCATCATTAAAAAAACATATTTAAAAAATCGGCCTCAATTTTTTTATTAAAACGAGAATTATTGATGAATCGTAAAAATCGTGTGTACTTCTTTAGAGAATCCATCTAAGAAGCAACAGTTGAAGCTTTAAGTCAATCGGATGAAAACTGCCCGAATTATGCGTCCTCCCGATTTCAAAAACGTGATTTTCAGAAAAACGCGTGTAAGGGAGACTTTGTCCTTGGAATGCCATATTTCAGGTGTTTACATTTTATTTTTGTTAAAGGAAACGAGTGAAGCTTTTTGAGTGCGATTTTTTTCTTGCTTTTATTCATGATATACAGAACGTTAAAAAAAATTTGTTTTGAAAAAAAAACCAAAATGGCGACCGTTGCAGCTCCGCGAAAACAGGTCCTCAAATTGCGGGAGGTAAACGGCTGACATCACTGCCCCCTCTTTGTTGATCTGAAACACAAATTCAAAGCATATTATCAATCTGTGACCCTTTGGTCATGAAATGACGGATGGGTTTTTCGTTCAGTACAAATTTCGGAAAATGGCGGCAATTAAAAAAAATCGAATTTTCGCGTTTTTCTTCGCATAAAAAGATAAATAATAAATGCAAAAATGTATCTATCGAAAAAACGATCCGTCATTCCGGGAAGGCATATTTTCTGAGCATGCTCTCCAAATTTCAGGTCGATATGTTAATTACAGCGGTCAGATGAATGTCAGCCATTTTTAAAAACGTGTTTTCGAGAAAAACGCGTTTAAAGTTTTGTAATGTGTTTACACAAATGTGTTCATAATTACCGCTAATCGGCAATGCCTGGTCCATAGAGGCATCCCTCCTCTTCTTCTAGCTGCTCATGTTGAGCCGCTAACATCTCCCGCTGCATTTCAAGGACAAAGTCTCCCTTAAGGCCTTAGGCCACTCGGCCGAAAAAATAGGCTTTTTGGGGATTTTTTTTCAAAAAACTACAAAATAAATCGAGATTACAAAAAAGGGTGTTTATCATACATATCAGTGACTGTGTACAATAATTTTATTGAAGCGATTAATTTCAAAATGGCGGCTTTGCAGCGTTTATCTCAAAACTGCATTTTTTACGTTGGCCGGAAACATAACTCAGACAATTTTCAACCGATTCACTTGAAATGTTCAATATATCTTGAAAAATACATTGTCTGTGGAAGTACGTAGGATTTTTTTATATTGCATAGTTCATTTGTTATTAACAATTAACTGACGATTTTTTAGCCAAATCATTGGAAAGTGAAAAATTTCGTCAGATAAATAATCAGATAAATAAAAACAACAAAAACATGACATTTTTTCGCGACGTTTGACGGTGGACGCCCTCCAGCTTAAACGGTTCGTCTGAACTTAAAAAAACAAACGGGGTATTCGAGTTAACAATAAATACGAGTCGTTGACGATCGTCGATTTTTTTTAATCATTTTTTTTAACAACGTGCAACGAATTGAAACGCAAGCGTACAAAATGTATGAAAAAAGTCGTTATTTTTACGTAACTATTAAAAAATGAAGATCGATTTTGAAAATGTGAGATCGTCAACGACCTTTAAATGTTTCTCATCGTATCTCCTGTAAATTTGAAAATAATCCATCAAGTGGTTCTCGAGATATCATGCCCACCGACTTTGAAAACAGAGTTTCGAGAAAAACGCGTTTAAAGATTGGAGCTGCTACCGCACGCCCGGCCGACTGCTAGAATTTTACACATTTTACAACAATTTTAGGATATTTCAATGAAATTTTCTGGGAATATAGCTAAAAAATGATGCTATCGAATAAAAACATTTTTGGCAAATGCATTTTTTTTATTCACCCATCCTGGCGGCCAAAAGTTTTCGGAAACTTCAGATAATTGCAAAACTTTCGATCACTGGACAATTGCCAAATAACGTTACAATAATATAATCCAATTCATTTATTATTTTACAAAGATACTATGTAGCTCCATATAATGAATTATATTATTCTGATATAATTTTGCAATTATCCAAAGCGATCGAAAGTTTTGCAATTATCTGAAGTGTCCGAAAACTTTTGGCCGGCAGTGTAGGCAGATGTAGCCCGTTAAAGCCAATTAAAAAAACAGTCAATTTCTTTGTCTGCTCAGTTGTAACACCTCAAATATAAATATAAACCGAATGTAAATGTAAATTACAACGTTATGTTATTAAATTTAAAAACAAACGTATACAGTGAAACTTCAGTTATACGTTATTCAAGGGTTACATCAAATATGACGTATAAGTGAAAATAAGGTAGAAGTGAAATAGAGTATGTATCTGAAACTCTTTAACAGTTGAAAATGGCGATTAGTGCATAATTCACGATGTTTTTCAATAGCAGTACCTCGATGATGTTAACGTTTGGTTTTCCAATTGAAAATTTGATTGGTAATGGTTGGGTAATGAGCCAAATCAAGTTCTCGAATTTCCGTTTTAAAATTTTATTTAACGCAAGTTTGTAACACTAAGGTTTGACGTTTTAGACTAGTAAACAACAGACAGGTTCGTATTGATAAGAGATATGTAATCACAGTGCATGCATACATAGTCGAGGTAGAAACATCAAAACATCAAAACATCAAAACATCAAAACATCAAAACATCAAAACAATCAAGACATCAAAACATCAAAACATCAAAACATCAAAACATCAAAACATCAAAACATCAAAACATCAAAACATCAAAACATCAAACAAAACATCAAAATGCAGTTACATAAAATTTTCTCCGGCGAGAGAATATCACGTGTGATTAAGGGGTAAGGCGACAGTAGAATTGAAAAAAAAAATCGTTTTTTTTTCCGCTAAAACGTTGCTTTATCATCATAAGAATAAGTTACTATTCGATTTATAGCAAGAATTTTGTTTTCACCGACGTTGAACGTATAAAGTCCACCTCTGGCACGGCCATAGAGTACCTAAATCTTTAAACGCGTTTTTCTCAAAACAGCCGTTTTTTCCAATTGGCGTGATAAATAACTTCAACAATTTTCACTCGATTTACTTAAAATTTAAAAGTTACGTTCCTAATTGCATTTCGCAGAGAAATACGTACGGAATTTCTGATTAATCGAAAACTTTTCATTTTATGAGCAGTCCCGAGTAAATATGATTGTATATACTTAGATACAATTATATAAAAATGATATACAATCATATATATTTATATATAGGTTTATATATAATTGTAGATAATTCTATACATTCGTATTTATAATCCGATATAAATGTACTTCCATCAAATTTGATTTGATAAAATTATACATAGTTCTGTATATAATGATATATGGAGATCCTCTTTTTATAGGGAGTTTATATAATTCGATATAATATCATATACAGTTATATATCATTCAATATAGTTTTGTATATAATTATATATACACGTGGAACTTTTATTTACGGTTTATATAATTAGATATAATATTATATACAGTTATATATAATTCAATATAGTGTTGTATATAGTTATATATATACGTGAAAATTTTATTTACGATATATAAAATTGTGTATGACTGTATATGAGTACTTTTATTTTCTTTTGAAATACATATAATTGTATATATCTTTATATGGCTTCATATATGACTAGATATAGAAACAGTTTTCTTTGGTTTTATTCGCGTATGGAAGCAGGTAAATCAAAAGATTGTTTATTAAAAGTTAACAAATTATGTATTGATGCAATATATGTACCAAATTTGATTACAATTATTGGGTTTCTTACAGAGATAATTTCCAGTTCTGATCAGTTGATTAATATTAGTTTTTTCTTGATATTTTACTAACAAAATGCCATCGCTTTCTTCGACTGGTATAATATGTGTCACAATAGCTTTTTTCCACATGACAAAACATATCAACGTATTTTACATTGAAACGTTGGATTATCAAATATAAACCCGAGTAAAAATGAATATATATAAATATATATAATTGTATATTAATTGATCATATACAATTGTAAACAAAAATTGGCCCGATAGAATTTTATATATTTGTATATAAACGTATAAAATTCTATACGTTTATATACAAATTTATAAAATTCTATCGGGCCAATTTTTGTATACAATTGTATATGATAAATTAATATACAATTATATATGTTTATATATATTCGTTTTACTCGGAGTTTTATACGAAATTTTTCACTAAAAATTCATTCAAATACCTACAACTTTCGAATAAAACAATATTTTTTTAACTCCATACTTCTCTCGGTATTCGAATGTAGATTGACGAGAATCTTTGTTTTTTGTTTAGCTAAAAAATTGCAGATGTTAAATGTCACGCCGCGGAGCGCCTAAAAAAAGATAACAAAAGAAAATATTAGTAGTTGGCCATTTTGTACATCGAAAAAAAAAAATTTCTAACAGCTTGGTATTCATACTAAATAGATGTGTAATTAATTTTATGAGTGAATCACTTTTTCATGCGAAAAAAATGGTTAAATTCGCACATGATTTTATACCCGTTACTGTGGCGTAACCCCTCAACGTATAACTGAGAAAAAACAAAACTCGAAACCGAGGCTGGGCAATAAAATTAATAACGTAAAAACGCGAAAAACCTATAAGTGAAAAACGTAGAAATGAAACTCTATTACCATCTTTATGAACGGAATCTGCCGGGGTTAGAGAAATTTGGCGTATAAATAATAAAAACGTATAAACGAGGTTTCACTGTTTTATTATTTTCTTTATATAAAGTTTCATTATTTTCTTTCGGTTTCAAGCAACGAAGCAACATGAAATTATAAAGTTTCATTATTACGAAGCAACGAAAGTTTCATAAACTTTCATAAACTTTCGAGCAAAGCAACGAAAGTTTCATAAACTGTCGTTTCAAAGCAACGAAAGTTTCATATTACGAAGCAACATGAAATTATAAAGTTTCATTATTACGAAGCAACGAAAGTTTCATATTACGAAGCAACATGAAATTATAACGTTTCATTATTTTCTTTCGGTGTAAATAATTGTATTGTTTCATATCAAATATTGACATCATAAAAAAATCATAGATGTTTATACCCTCGAGTTTTCCAACTCTTATAAAAGTGTCTCTCAGACTCTCAGAATAACCGTTATTATTATCATTGTTGCTATTTGTGTCCGTCGCTAAGTGAAATATGATCCAGTAATACTTATGCGGCATCAACCGGTTAGAATCGATACTCTAGAATAATAATCTCGCGAGCCTAAAACGCCGATCATTACACACAACTCTATACGCTTGTTAAGTCGACCATAAATATTCATCAGGTAATGCAGTACCTGCATGCATACAGAAATCGTTCAAAAAAATTGTTCCCGTCTCGATAAAATACGAGTGTTTCTCATCGTGTTGTAGATATTCATAAACAACGAGTTCGTTGATTCCGTGAGCGGTAAGAAGTGCCAAACGATAAATCCAACGAACGAGGATGTTATTGCCGAAATATCGGAGGGAGATAAGGTACTTGGTCGTTATCAAAATGTATTTATGGAAACTTTCGTACCGGGCGAATTAACATTTATTCGTATTTTTTTTTTTTCATTTCTTATCACGCAAGGCTGATATCGATAAAGCAGTGGCAGCAGCGAAAAGTGCATTCGCGAGAGGATCAACGTGGCGTAATTTAGACGCGTCTGCGCGGGGCCTTCTCATAAACAAGGTAAAGTAAATTTTATTAACTTTGTAACCATGACTAATCATTTTTTTAATACTGATGACATCAATAATCAATATTGTATTTATAAAATAATCAAAATTCACTCGGAATTAATATTAATCACCTATTAATGAAAAAAAAATAATATTATTATTATTTTTATAAAATACTTTGGTCATTTTTAGATAAGTGACTTTTCCGAAAAATGAGTTTGTTTGGATTCCCGAACAAACGAACCCAAGTAAGTGACTTTTCTGAAAAATTAGTTGGTTTGGATTTGTTTGGGCTCCCAAACAAACTCATTTTTCAGAAAAATCACTTATCTAAAGAATTACCAACATTTATTATTAAAAAAAAAAATAACTATCAATAATGTATTATTAAAATAATGAATATTCAAAAAGTTTAATTAATATTCAAATTTACAATTATAAGGGACTTTTCCGAAAAATGAGTATATTTAGGTTTGTTTGGATTCTCAAACAAACTCATTTTGCGGAAAAGTCACTTATAAATGTAACTTCAAATTCAAATTTACATTTATAAGTGGCTTTTCCGAAAAATTAGTTTGTTTGGGAATCCAAACAAACCTAAACAACCTCATTTTTCGGAAAAGCCACTTATTTGTATATTTGAATATTAATTTGGATTAATGGGAATCCAAAGTCACTTATAAAAGTCACGTTCCCAAAAAACAAACCCAAACAAACGCATTTTTCGGAAAAGTCACTTATCCGAAGAATTACCAATGTTTATTATTTATTTCCAATAACTATCAATAATCTATTATTAAAATAATGCATAATGAATACTGAACAAGTTTAATTAATATTCAAATTTACACGAATATTATTTACAGAATAAAAAACTCTGATGGATTTTTTTATAATTCATGATAACGTTTTGATAATGTTATTTTGGTACATTAAGGTTTATTCGTGTATGTTTGCGAAGGGTGCAAAAAGCCAAAAGCAAAAAGACTTTTACATAATCATGAAATGAATAATAAATATTAAAGTAATAAATGAATAATAATAATTTGTTATTAATAACAATCTACGATAAATATTTTTTAAGTTAAAGTGAGTTTAATAATCATTAAATTAATAGTCAAATGAAAATCCACATTTAAAATAATTCATAGTGAAGTTTTATTGACTTCACTTATTTTAATGTAAAGTTTCGTTAAGGCGTTACCCCCACTTGTGGCGCAAAAAAAGGCCTTTTTCATGATTTTTTTTTAAAGAAAACTACAAAACTTTTTATAATCGATCAATATACCATCTTAAAGAACACATCTTGAAGAACTTTCAGTAATTTTTTTATTGATAAATATTACATTGTTTAGTGGCAAATGGCCGTCAATGAAATAATGTTTTTATATACACGGTTTGCGGTGACCAACATTGCGGCGAAGTGGATCATCTGAAAAAAAAAATGCGGATGGATTTAGTCAAATATAAGTATAAACTAGTCTTTAATCGAAGGATTTTAAAAAATATTCATTTTTCACAAAATGGCGGACAGTCAAAGTTAATGGTTCGATTTTAACGAAAAAAAACGGCCGTTTTTTGGATATAAAACGGCCATTTTTTTCGAAAAAAAAAATCGAACGACTAAAGACTACATTTTTATGTATTAGATAAGCCTGCAAAATTTCAAGAAGATCGGTTCATTAGTGTTCGAGTAATCTTGGTCACCGACTTCAGAAATGCCATTTTGAGAAAAACGCGTTTAAAGTTTCTCTTTCAACGCTCTTTCAACGCGGATTCTTCTCTTTCAACGCTCATATCTCAGTCAATATTGTTCGGATCGACTTGAAATTTTCAGGGCATATTCTCAGATACTTATACTTCAAAAACAAGCAATAAAAAAATCGATTTTTTCAAAATCGCAAGTGGGGGTAACCCCTTAAGTGAACTTCATATATTACGATATTATGCACTTTTACGAAAGGTAGCAAAATTAATTTTTACCTTAAACTCATAATTTACTTACGAAGAAACATGACTTGTTTCGGTTGGAAAAACAAAATTAGTTGGCCGATCTCATCGAACGTGACCAAGAGTACATTGCAAATATCGAGACTCTCGACAATGGCAAAACGTTCACAAGTTCCCTCGGTGACGTTGAGGCGAGTGTGGGAACTCTGCGTTACTACGCCGGCTGGTGCGACAAAATACGCGGCAGTACTATTCCGACCGGTAACTATCGCATGATTATCATATCGAATCTGTTTTCCACCTGAAAACAAACTCACTGTTCGGATCATTGTCACTATTGTGAAACAATGCTCCAATCTTTTTCTCGTATTCGCTCACAGGAAAAATTCGCTATCTCTCCCTCTACAAACAATTGTCCACCTCATTCTGCGTCGTTTGCATTCGGGACGAAAACAGCAACGTGCATAGATAATACGTTCCTCCAACGCTAATCACTGTGTTCGTCGAGTCTCCGCTTCGAGGATTTCCCTTTCCTCGCTGCCCGATGACAGAAAACTCGTTGAATAAGAGATAAAAGTGACTCAACGTGACAATCCGTATCTTAGGGTGTAGGAAGTCGTACAGAAATATGCTCCCATAATGAAAAAAATTGAACGCATTATTGCTTTGTTTATTTTTGTGTGACTTTGTTTAGCACTCTCGGATTTTGAGAAAAAGCATACTGAAAAAATGCTCCGTACATAATGTTGTCTAATCGAAATATGTAATAATTATGCAATAAACAATTTGAGGGAGAACACGACTGTGACTTTGGAAATGGAAAATTGGGATTTCGAAAAAATGAATGTTATTAAGCAGACATTGAACTCATTTCATGTGAATTTTCATTTTAAAAAAATTGCAAATTAACAACGTTGATCGGATATAAAGAGCCTCCGTATGAAAAATGTGGTCCAACGGCCGGATCGATAAATCGATAAAGATTGGTCTGAAAAATACAAATAAAATTTGTATAATATAAGGTAAATGTCCCAATTATTGAACAGCTAAGCATCTGGGGGATTGACTTCGGTGAGAAAAAAATATAAAATCAAGAAAAAACCATCGCTTTCATGTTCAAATGATGCTTTGATATTTTTACTTTCGAAAAATCACCCTTTAAATTATTTTTAAACGATTTCAAATGAAAAAAAAGAATAACAATGTGAAGCATGCAAATGTCCCAATTATTGAACACTCTCGAGAATTCTTTTTCCGTTCTGAAAATATTATTTTGGGTGACAATATTAAGAAATAAAAGCAAAATCAAACACTTAAATAATCTTTTATCAATCATGTAAAAATACAAAAATATATATTTAGTCTCTTTTGACAGGTTTTTGGTTCATTCGCATTTGGTTTATTTTTGCTTTTCAACTCGAACGTTATTTTATTTTTATTTTCAGCTTCTTCGATTTTATGTTCTGTTTGTGTTTGATTTTGGCGCAGCTTGGCTCCCTGAAATATCGGAGAGCAAAAAATATTGAACATTACATTCGTATTTTTAGGTTACATTTAGGTTATATTCTCTTTTTACTGTTCTTTTTATGTTTATTGCACGAAAAAACAAATAAAAAATATATTTGACGATCTTAGAGTTATTATTAAAAGGATAAAGGTGAGTTTATTCAGGAACTTACAGTTTTTGTTTGAATAAATCCGATTCACACGATCTGTCACACGTTAACTGTCTCGACGTTTTGATGGGTTTAATGACGCCATCTTGGAGAATTCGAGTGTTCAATAATTGGGACACACTGCATTTTCTATGTCCCAATGATCGAACACCGTATTTTTTAACAAATAATTAATAACATTTTTTTTTTTAATTGTTATTTGTGAGACATTTTCTGAGGAACCTGAAACGCCTTTACTTTTTGAGATGCGACAGTTTTTGAATTTTTTATGCCCGTACGCATGAAGCGGTGCGTCTTCGCAAAAAATCGAGTCACCGTTGCTGATCAAATAATTTTTTTCTCCATTAATTAAAGCTTTTTTTGCACGAGTAAGGTAAAATTTCGATAGCTAAAAGTTCCATATATGTAATGAAATTTTTATAAATAAGTAAATGCATGCAGGTGAATGAGAAATAATAAAAATACAAGATAGTGTTCAATAATTGGGACATTTACCTTATATAAATGTAGTTCTCGTTGTACGTAGCCGTTTTGCGAAAAGAAACATGTCCGAAAATGCCGCGTGTTTAAAAAAAGAGTAATTATGGCAAATATTTTATTTATATTCGGAAACTTATAAAAAAACGAATATAAAAAATCGGCTACGTACAACGACAGCTGCTGCAATCACGAAGATTTTGGTTTACATTTTTTTTTAATCGGACTATTATAGAATCGTCTGTAACTTGGTCAATTATCAATATTTTTACTTGAAATTTTTGCGCATATTCTCGAATATGTAGACTTCGAGAGAATGCAAAAAAAGAAACAATTTTTTTACCCGCCACAGTGTGTCCCGCCCTAAGCGGTATTCTCACTTTAGACGCCAAAAGGGCTATCTCCATGAATTTTATTGATAGGTTTATATCATAGATATTGATATAAAAGTCGTTACACTTAATAAATACACTTTCGGAATACATAAAAATAAAAATAAAATTGTATTTATGTCACCCAAACAAACTTTAAACGCGATTTTCTCGAAACAACGTTTTTCGACGGCTTGTTGATAATATCTTCGAAACTACTTAACCGATCCTCATGAAATTTTGACCACATATTCTTCACAACTATATCTACAGCGCATATCAAGGATTTATTTAAATTTTGTATATTTACTTTTTTTTGCCAAAAACGGTGAAAAGAAAACAAAATGTCCGCAATTTTGTTATTTTTGCATACATCAAAAGTCCATCTCCGAGATTTCATCAACAGCGCAGACCTAGAATTTTTTAGGACTTTTTTTTTATCCCGTGCGGAAAAGTGATAGGGCATCTCTAATAAAAATAAGGCCCTTTCAGGGCTTTCCTAGTGCTTTCCCTAGTAGGGATTTCCACAATGGGCCCAGACTTGGCCATTATCGGGATAAACTTGTAGGGATTTCCACAATAGGCCCCGACTTGGCCATTATGGTGATAAACCTGTAGGGATTTTCACAAAAGGACCCGACTTGGCCATTATAGGGATAAACCTGTAGGGATTTCCACAATAGGCCCAGACTTGGCCAGTATAGGGATAAACAAGTAGGGATTTCCACAATAGGCCCAGATCTGACTATTATAGCGATAAACCAGTATAAATAGCTTAGGCTACATGGTTGATGGTATTTCAATTATTCAAATCGATTATATACATCGATCGAATAATATTATCGAACGCAAATTGGGAAAAAGCGTAAGGGCATTAGCAAATAAAAAATCAACGATGAACACAAATATGCAGACAAACATCAGACAGTATTTATTTATCAAATTGAAGAAACCTTTTACATAGATACAAACAATTACTCATGGTTTCACTCATACATGGAGTAATGCTAGCGCATAAGTGTGAACAGTTCCAATCGGTTTTCTCGACATTTTTATAGCAACTAATTTCCGCTCAATACTCATCATAGGGAAAATTACTTCTTCTGAAGACTTCGCTGATATTTCCCATTCATAAACTTCATCTGACTGTGTAGGATAAGTAAATAAATTGGTCTTTGTTTTCCAGATCTTTCCCTCAATGGAAATAGATTCTAGTGATTCAGTAGACCCATATATTTTTTTTATTTCTACTACACATCCATTCCTTAGAATGGATTATTTTTTGTATTAATTTTATCATGGCAGTTTGTCATAAAGGCTCACATGCAAATACGCAATCACATTTCTACGCGCGCACACATACATACACATGTACTTAAGTCCACACCTATGCAGATGAACAATTACATAAAAACAAATACAGATATACCCTGACGCATTTAACATACAAGTATATCCACTGATACGGATATTTTATGGCGCTGAAATGGTTATGATGAGGCGCCGTTGAGGCATTTTCAGGGCGCTAAAATGGTTTTGATGAGGCGCCATTGAGGCAACTTATAAGGCCCCGGTCGTTGCGCCTTTAATGGCCCTTGTTGACAAAGTGTGACCGGCCGCTAACGGCCCTCATGTGGCTTCCAGATTAGGACCCGAATAAAGTTAGGGGAATATTATTGGGGCCCGATCACAGCCCCAACTCAATTTCCGCACGGGTAACTACCATTTTCGTCTACAAATAGTGACTTATACAAATGAAAAAAATTAAACGTATTCCAAAAGTGTATTTATTAAGTGTAACAACTTTTATATCAATATTTATAATACAAACTTATCAAAAAAAATGCATGAAAATAGCCTTTTTCAGCGTCTAAAGTGAGAAGACCCCTTGACAAGTCTCGGCGTCCGCGAATTCGAAAAGAATCGTTTCGCCACCAGCGTTTGTCGTCCCGGTTTAAAATGACGATAAAATGATGCTTTTTTAGACGGAGGAAATTTTGCAATGACGATCAAGGAACCCGTGGGTGTGGTGGGCCAGATCATACCGTGGAACTATCCACTGATGATGCTGGCATGGAAATGGGGACCGGCGCTTGCTGCCGGCTGCACGATTGTTCTGAAGCCAGCGGAACAAACGCCACTCAGTGCTCTCTACGTCGCGTCTCTGGTTAAAGAGGCTGGTTTTCCACCGGGTGTCGTGAACGTCGTACCGGGATACGGACCGACCGCGGGTGCTGCACTCGCCGAACATCCGGACGTTCGTAAAATCGCATTCACCGGATCCACCGAGGTACCATTTCTTTCACTATCGAATATATTGGTCACCTCTTTACTGACAACAATGATGATGGATTAAACGCGAACTACGTAACCCCACAGATTGCGAACATTGAATGATATTAAGTGTACAAAGAAGTTATCCGCCTTTTTTTTTCATGAACATCGTCATTTATTTACTCAGAATCAAGGTACACTGAGAGAAAAGTGTATACTATTTACAAAAAACGCGCATGGTGAAAGAGAGTATAGTCGAATTCCCTATAGTCACCGCAATCCTAATATGGTTAACACAACTATAAGCGAAAAGTATACGTAAACATGGGACTTTGCTGGCGTGTTTGACTATCTAGTATCTCCGAAATTACTATGCACTATTGCAAAAGCCTACAATATCGATATGGTTGAGGCGTTACCCCCACTTGTAGCGCAAAAAAAGGCCTTTTTCATGAATTTTTTTAAAGAAAACTACGAAACTTTTTTAATCGATCAATATACCATCTTAAAGAACACATCTTGAAGAACTTTCAGTAATTTTTTTATTGAAAAATATTACATTGTTTAGTGGCAAATGGCCGTCAATGAAATAATGTTTTTATATACACGGTTTGCGGTGACCAACATTGCGGCGAAGTGGATCATCTGAAAAAAAAATGCGGATGGATTTAGTCAAATATAAGTATAAACTAGTCTTTGATCGAAGGATTTTAAAAAATATTCATTTTTCACAAAATGGCGGACAGTCAAAGTTAACGGTTCGATTTTAACGAAAAAAAACGGCCGTTTTTTGGCTATAAAACGGCCATTTTTTTTCGAAAAAAAAATCGAACGATTAAATACTACATTTTTACGTATTAAATAAGCCTGCAAAATTTCAAGAAGATCGGTTCATTGGTGTTCGAGTAATCTTGGTCACCGACTTCAGAAATGCCATTTTGAGAAAAACGCGTTTAAAGTTTCAATTTCAGTTAACACGAAGAAAATATTTTTTTTTTTTTGTAAACTTACATAGAGTCATCTATTCCGGGCCCGTTTTTATAAATTCCAGTCTATTATATGAGCGTTGTGAATGCCAGGTATACGACCCTTTTCATCGAACAATGCATTGAAGGTCGGAGGGAGGGTCGAGCGCGCCAGACGGCAGACTGGCCGGTCGTTTACACAACGGATTCTTCTCTTTCAACGCTCATATCTCCGTCAATTTTGTTCGGATCGACTTGAAATTTTCAGGACATATTCTCAGATACTTATACTTCAAAAAAATGCAATAAAAAACAAATCGATTTTTTCAAAATCGCAAGTGAGGGTAACCCCTTAAATGTCAAGCTAATACAGACCACTAAATGCATGCTCAAATTCTCGAATACAATAAGTTCTGGAAAAACGCTTCAGCGGATTCCAGGCCAACTGCGCTCAAACAGACAGGCAGATAACATTTCTCATTAAAAACATCGTATCAACGTTACGTAGCTCCTTTTAACCGAAAAATTCGTTATCAGAATGTATCCCTCGATACAGCGAGGGTTGTGAGAGAGTACGATGAAAATTTCTCGAATGTCCTTCCAGGTCGGACACAAGATTATGGACGCCTCGGCGAAGAGTAACCTGAAACGCGTCACCCTCGAACTCGGTGGCAAGAGCCCCATTGTTATTTTCGAGGATACTGACGGTAAGAATTATTATTCTTTTATTCCCATTTTTATCCCAATTCTCAGAAATATTATTCATAATCTTTGGCCCGATAATTGACTCAATAATTTTTTTCTAACTAAAAATGTGTTTTTTTTCTTCTCATTTTGGTGAGACAAAAATTGTTACCGTTAAAGAAAAATGTAAAGAATAAAAGTTTGCTGTCTACTTCAATGCTTGCCCCGACGACCGCGAGAAACATCACTGTAGTGTCCACCTTTGATTTTAAATGCGGAAAAAAGCAACTGCGACAAGGAACTTGAAGGAAGGTGGTTTACCCCCTTAAGCTTGCTATCCGACAAAAATTCAAAAACACGAAAACTTTATCCTCCCTTCACGTATTACCCGGTTCACTCGATGTAATGGCTCCTTTTGCGGGGGGAGGTAACTTTGGCGAGGAACAAAATGCTGATTTTCATAATTTTTTTGTAAAGAAAGCTTACTTTACCATTTTTTTTTAGACTTAGGGTACGTTTTATTACTATTTTCGGCTTTTGCGTGGTTTTTTATATCAAATTTTTTAAATAGCGGAGCTATGGCCCGGTCTTTCAACCCTCAATAGTCCCCCTGGGTCCACGGGACCCAAACACATTATTTTCATGCACCTGCGTTGAATGAAATCAATGTACTTTTTGAAAAGTCCACAGCACCCGCTATGTCTATTTCAATGTACATCGTTTCCAGATTATAAAACCATTTTTTAATTCCTTTTGTCAATAATTACAAGAGTTACGACAATTTTTGTAAACAAACGTAATTTTTTCACGTTTTTTTTATTTTTTTTTTATTGGTTTTTTCCTTAGGTACACGCTTTTCGCGTTTGTTACCTATTCTTTCCCTTCATTGTGCCTGTTTCTTTCCTCTACTGTTTACTCCTTTTTCTCCATCTTTCTCCTTGCCCCCCCCCCCCCCCCCCCTCTTGCGGCCGCAGCCGACTTCCCCCTCTGTATTATATTCATCATGACATTTCTGTCATGGGTATAGGGAAACTGCGGAAAACCAATACAGCCGGTCGTCGAATTCGCCCCCCAGTCGTGGAACTAGTCTTATTTCGCCGCGAAATGCCGAAGAAAAACATTTCACGACGAAATGTACGCGACTGGGATTCGAACCCGGGACCTCCCGGTCCGCTGGTTTAGTGGCGAGCACGCTAACCACTAGACCATCGCACCGGTAATTTTTTCACGTTTTTTTTTGCATATTTAAAATTTAATTTTTGACTTCTAACCGATATTCTTGTATTGAACAAGGTTCAAATAATACCTCACTATTTTTTTTCATATCGCTCAACGCATTATTTCGTTATTTACAACAATTTAAAAACGCCTGGGTCCCATGGACCCAGTATGACTATAACGTGATTCTAGCTGAGTGTGAAACGATAACGTTTTTGACAAGGTTTTGCAAAAAATACTCTTGGTTATTTGTTTTATCTAGAAGAGTCTTTTTAACCTCAAATTTTACGGAAACTTTATGAAAAGAGATCTTATGCAGAATTTTCATACAAACCAATTCGAACATCTGACTTTGACAGCCTGCGGTGTAAAAAAAAATGTGCTATGCATATCGTGCCAATTACTTTGAAACGTTGGTTAGTTATTGTCGATACGTATCATTTGTAAAAATGGCATGCGAAAAACCAAAAACAGATGATTTTTTTTTAATACCAAAAAGCCCAAAATCTCGAAAACCGTGGGACTTTTACTAAACTGAAATGCCAGCATATAGTACGTGGGTCATTTGATAAGTACCTAGCCTACAAATGAAAACACCAAAATTTTGCAAAAAATAAAATTTATTTTTCAATGTAGTCTCCTTTTAGTTGAATACACTTGGCCCAGCGGTGTTCCAATTTTTTAAACCCCGTTGAAAAAAATGTTATCTCTTGGTCTGCAAAATAGGCCTCCGTGGCGGCGATTATTTCGTTATTGGAGTGGAATTTCTTCCCGGCGAGTGAATTTTTTAGATTCGGAAACAAAAAAAAGTCGCACAGAGCCAAATCTGGAGAATACGGTGGATGGGGTAGCAGTTCATAGCGTAATTCGACCAATTGAGCCGTGGCGAGCGCGGAGGTGTGAGCCGGTGCATTATCATGGTGGAAAAGCACTTTCTTTCTCGACAAACGGGGCCGTTTTTCTTTTAACACGGCGTTAAATCGGCTCAATAGTTCGGCGTAGTACTGTCCCGTGACCGTCTAGCCCTTCTCCAGGTAGACAATAAAAATCACACCTTGAGAATCCCAGAAAACAGTGGCCATCACCTTTCCAGCCGACGGGACCGTCTTCGCCTTCTTTGGAGCAGGTTCACCGGGTAAGGTCCACTGTTTTGACTGCTCCTTGGTCTCTGGAGTATACCAGTGAATCCATGTTTCGTCGACGGTCACGTAACGACGCAAAAACTCTTTTGGATTGCGATTAAACAGGTCCAAACACTGCTCTGAAGTGGTCACACGAATGCGCTTGTTGTCTGCAGTCAGCAAACGCGGCACCCACCTTGCCGACAGCTTCCTCATGCCCAAAGTCTCATGTAGGATATGCCACACGCGTTCTTCTGAGATGCATACTATCACAGCTATCTCGTGCACCTTTAATCGGCGGTCTGACAAAACGATATCGTGTATTTTTGTCACGTTCTCCTCCGTAGTGGCTGTTTTTGGAGCACCTGGGCGTGGATCGTCAAAAACCGACGTACGACCACGTTGAAACTCGTTATACCAAAATTTAACGGTCGCCATCGAAGGAGAAGCATCCCCATACACTGCATCCAAGCGTTCTTTAATTTCACTGCGCGATTTCCCTTCCAAAAACAAGAATCGAATCACCGACCGATATTGTTCTTTCTCCATTCTTTCAAAAATCAACGGACACACTTGCTTTCACACGCTCTCAAAAGAGAATTACAAGTCCGATCCGGCTGAAATTTTGTCAGTAGCCGTCCACAGGACGGTACTACACTATAGTGTATTTCTCTTGCAATAGTGGCACCATCTAGCGGTGAGGCTAGGTACTTGTCAAATGACCCACGTAGGACGTGATCTGACCTATCGACAGTTGCAGGATTATCCATTCGCAACACCCTGTATATTTTTTCATATCTTGGAGTGTGGCTAACGCTCGAACCTCCTTGAGAATCACGTATTTGTTCTGAATGTTTATTCTGAAACGGCGTTTAATTCTCGATCGGTAGTTGTCGAGGCCGCGAGTATCGCTCACGACGCTCTATTCGGCAATCACGGTCAGAGTTGTTGCGCGGGCTCCCGTACATACGTGAGCTCCAAGATCTACGACGAGTTCGTCGAGGAAGCGAAGCGATTGGCGATCGCGAAGAAGGTCGGCGATCCGTTTGATCCGGAAACGGATCAAGGACCGCAAATCGATCGGGAGATGTTCGACAAGGTTGTCGATCTGATTGAGTCTGGAAAAGCGGAAGGCGCGAATCTCGAGACCGGCGGCGGTCGCGAGGGTACCAAAGGATTCTTCGTGAAGGTAATTGCCACCTCGAAAATTGATCATTCTCGTGATTGCAAACCCAAACAAACCCAAACAAAAAATTATCGTTCAAGGAGTATTTTTGAGAAATTTAAGTAAAAAGTCTACTTATATGTGCGAAAAAAATATTTTCCAAAAACAAGCTTTTGTTTAATGTACTAAAAAGTAGAAAATAATTTTTTTTTCCATCAAGTCACCTATATATGACTATAAATCGAAGCTTGGGGCGCTCAACTTTTTTGATGTTCAATAAATTTGATCAATTCGGTTTCACTAAGGGGTCTTCTCACTTTAGACGCAAAACCGGCTATTTTCATGATTTTTTAAATAGGTTCACATTATAAATGTTGATATCAAAGTTGTTACACTTAAGGGAGACTTTGGAGTGCCATATTTCAGGTGTTTACATTTTATTTTTTTTAAAAGGAAACGAGTAAAGCTTTTTGAGTGCGGTTTTTTTCTTGCTTTTATTCATGATATACAGAACGTTGAAAAAATTGTTTTTTCATAAAAAACCAAAATGGCGGCCGTTGCAGCTCCGCGAAAACAGGTCCTCAAATCGCGGGAGGTAAACGGCTGACATCACTGCCCCCTCTTTGTTGATCTGAAACACAAATTCAAAGCGTATTATCAATCTGTGACCCTTTGGTCATGGAATGACGGATGGGTTTTTCGTTTAGACCAAATTTCGGAAAATGGCGGCAATTAAAAAAAAAATCGAATTTTCGCGTTTTTTTTCGCATAAAAAGATAAATAACAAATGCAAAAATGTATCTATCGAAAAAACGATCCGTCATTCCGTGAAGACATATTTTCTGAGTATGCTCTCCAAATTTCAGGTCGATACGTTAATTACAGCGGTCAGGAGAATGTCAGCCATTTTTAAAAACGTGTTTTCGAGAAAAAACGCGTTTAAAGTTTTGTCATGTGTTTACACAAATGTGTTTATACTTACCGCTAATCGGCAATGCCTGGTCCATAGAGGCATCCCTCCTCTTCTTCTAGCTGCTCATGTTGAGCCGCTAACAAAACTTTGAAACCTTCAAGGACAAAGTCTCCCTTAAGTTGAGTTACTAAAGTTAAATCAAAGCTTGTATAAAAGTCTCGGTTGCTCGAGACTTATTACTGAAAGTTTATCTGCCGAGAAACATTTGTGAGAAATTAAAATCGGAAAGTCGAAAAAATGTCGTATACTCCGAAAATATTGTTGGAAAATTCTCCATCGAAACAATTTTTTTCAAAATCGACATTCAAAAAAGTTCCATTTTTAATATCAACTATTGACTTTCTTTCGGATGTAGCCGACGGTATTTTCGAACGTAACCGACGACATGAGAATCGCCAAGGAGGAAATATTTGGTCCAGTCCAGTCGATCCTGAAATTCGACACGTTGGACGAAATAATTGATCGCGCGAACAACACGTTCTACGGTTTGGCCGCGGCGATCATCACCAATGACATCAACAAAGCTCTGACTTTCGCTCGATTCGTTGATGCCGGCAGTGTCTGGTAATAAAAACGACTTTTCTACCGTTGAGAAATAAATCATTTAAAAAAAAACAATAGAAACGAGCCAACCAAATGTCACGATTTTCACGAAAAACGATGAAATGATTACAGGGTCAACTGTTACGACGCCATTACTCCTCAGACGCCCTTCGGAGGATTCAAAAAATCTGGAATCGGCCGAGAACTGTAAGTACATTCGTATTCCCTTATTTCTTTATCTTCAAATTTCACCGATGAGTTTTCAGCCCTCAAAAGTAAAAAAAAAAAAGCACTCATCATAATTATCCTTCGAAAAACGAGTGTATAATCAATTGACATTATTTCCAGGGGCGAGGAGGGCTTGGAGAGTTACCTCGAAACCAAGACCATTTCCATCAAATTGCCCAAGGCCCACTGAAGCCCCAATTACCGGAAACACACACCGATCAACGAATCCCCCACTTTGCTTTACATTCGTTATACGTTACGAATATTTCGCACAAATGACTAATGTATTTTTACGAATAAAAATGGTATTTGCATCAACTCGCTCGTTATTGATCACCGTAAACTCGACGGAATCAAAATAAAGGGATGACTCGGCATGAACAAGCGTATTCTGAATTTTAAGAAGGGACTGTGACGTGCCAGAAACCGGTGGGAAATTTGTGCGCATCGTGAAAAATACACTCATGCGATTTTCCTTCTTGCATTTAAGGTAATCCTGTCGCCAGGCTTCACATTGGATTTTCATAATTCTTCTTTGAGCTTCACTCAATATATTAATAATCGTGATTGTCAAATTTCAGCCTCGGTTATCGACCTAATTAGCGAGAAAAAAACATCAATATTGCGTGTTTTTGTGAAGGAATTCCGAGACGACAAACAAAAACTCAATTTCCGGTCGCTACAAAAGTGTATATAATAGTGGGAATCGGTCGGATTCTCAGAATCAGATTTACATACTCAAGGGGTCACCCCCACTTGCGATTTTGAAAAAACCGATTTTTTTTTTATTGCATTTTTTTGAAGTATAAGTATCTGAGAATATGTCCTGAAAATTTCAAGTCGATCCGAACAAAATCGACTGAGATATGAGCGTTGAGAGAGAAGAATCCGCGTTGAAAGAGCGTTGAAAGAGAAACTTTGAACGCGTTTTTTCTCAAAATGGCATTTCTGAAGTCGGTGACCAAGATTACTCGAACACTAATGAACCGATCTTCTTGAAATTTTGCAGGCTTATTTAATACATAAAAATGTAGTCTTCAATCGTTCGATTTTTTTTTTTCGAAAAAAAAAATGGCCGTTTTATAGCCAAAAAACGGCCGTTTTTTTTTCGTTAAAATCGAACCATTAACTTTGACTGTCCGCCATTTTGTGAAAAATGAATATTTTTTAAAATCCTTCGATTAAAGACTAGTTTATACTTATATTTGACTAAATCCATCCGCATTTTTTTTTTCAGATGATCCACTTCGCCGCAATGTTGGTCACCGCAAACCGTGTATATAAAAACATTATTTCATTGACGGCCATTTGCCACGGAACAATGTAATATTTTTCAATAAAAAAATTACTGAAAGTTCTTCAAGATGTGTCCTTCAAGATGGTATATTGATCGATCAAAAAGGTTTTGTAGTTTTCTTTAGAAAAAATTCATGAAAAAGGCCTTTTTTGCGCTACAAGTGGGGGTAACGCCTTAAAGTAGAAAAAAAATTTACAATAATTTTCATACAAAATGGCGACGACAGAGCCTATCTTGAAAAACGTGTTTTCTACTAATAGCTTCACGGGAGGACGGTTTTCTCGTAAAGTGTAAGACCTGGAACAAAAACCAAAAAAAATTCCAATCTATATATTATGAGCTATGGGACTACATAGGGAGTGTTTTTTTTCTTCAAATTTTGAAAAAATGGCGCCCTTTGAAAGAAATGTATCGATTTTTTGCCCAAAAAATAAGCAGTAAATTGTTTATAAAAAAAAGTTCACATTTAATTTTTTAAAAACGGCTACATGCACCCCTAGATAATAAAATTGTGAAGCTACTATCAAAATTTCAAATCGATCCATGCAAGGGTGTTCGAGTATTCCGTCGTCCCAGTTTGAAAAAAGTGGTTTCGAGAAAAACGCGTTTAAGGTTGTACAAGGCGCCTGAAAGAAGTCCGAGGCGCTGCAACGAAAGCGATAATTGAAAATTTGAAAAAAAGATTCGCTAAAAAAATTCGCTACATATTGTTTTTATGACCCCAAAGGATTTTTTTAGCAAAAAAAAAATTCTTTCTAAAATCCTAGATGGGTGTTGTCCCTTAAATATTTCCGAAGTGTCGACATATTAATCCACGAGTGTGGAATCAGAAAGGGCCTTTTCCTCCGCGGCTTACACCTGCAATAAGATAAGTTCGTCTATGAAAGACGAAACTTCCGATGCCCTCTGTTTTTTGCGCTCATTTTTTCAGCAATCTCAATCTCGTTGATTAAAGTGACCATGCTGTTGCCTGCCTGCCACAAGCTAAGCCATTTGTTTGCATTCTGGTAGTTACTACTGCGCTGACTTTCACAAAACTTCCTAATTTTAGTTTTGCTTGTTTACTACTTTTTTTATTTGCATAAAAGTTTGTATTTTTTGTATTTGGTTTGTTTATTTATTTTATGTTGAGTTGGATATATTTAGGAACATAGCAGAGTATGTTTAGAAATGTATAGTAAATGAAGATCTCAATAAACACGGTGATTTTTAATAAACAATGTGGTTTCAATTAGATATGCACTATTTTTTTTACAACTTTCATCTTCACTTCCAAGCTTCCAAACGTTTCTGATCGAGACTTCCCAAAAATATCGGGGAAATATCGAAATACCGGTATTCCGATATTAGAACTTGTTGATATCGAAATAATACCGATAATGAAAAAAAAAGCTCCAATAGTCCAAGCTCTAGTTAAGCTACTGAGACGAACCGAAAATCAGGGTTATTTACAGGGTGTCCAATAGGAAGTTGCTGAAACTAATCGACTGTCATTTTAAAACACGTGCACAGAATCAGAAGAGCCAAATTGCTTTGAATAGAGGAAACTCTGCAGTTTTAAACGCACATAAATAAAACCCAGTCAAATATTTTTTATGTCAATTTATTACATCTTATAAAAATAACGAAAAAGTACAGTGTTTAATGATAGATATTTTCGAAGTGCGAACCGTTAGATTGTGCACAAAAATCAATTCTCTTTTGAAAACTGTGAAAAATTGTGTCCAATATATCGTTCGTAATGCCGAGAACCACTTCCTGAATGGCCGCGATCAGTTCTTCTACTGTGCACGGGTTTTTAGCGTAGCAATGATCATTAATGTAACCCCACAAGAACAAAACACAGGGGTTCAGGTCCGGTGAGTACGGAGGCCATTCTAGTCCGCCTTGAGCAAATTTAGGGTACCCCAGACCGATTACTCGAGTCCCATATACGCGATGAATAGCTTCAAACACCTCATGAGTCCGGTGCGGCGTCGCTCCATCTTGCATGAAGTAAACATTTTTAACCAGTCCCCTCTTTTTTGCATAAGGGAAGAATTTCGTTTCCAAAAGCTGTTTGTAACTCTCTCCTGTTACCGTAGATTCCAAGAATTGCAAATAAATTCCTTTTACTGAAATCGCTGCCCATGCCGTTACTTTCTGTGGATGAAGGGACTTCGCTAGCGATATGTTGGGATTTTCCGTTCCCCAAAACCGGTAATTTTGCTTGTTTACGTACCCATTCATCCAAAAATGTGATTCATCGGAATAAATAATCAATTTCTCATTAAGTTCTTCGGCTTCAAACGTTCCCGTAATAGTGTTACAAAATTCGATGCGTTTCGTCATGGCATGTTCAGTGAACAATTGATGAGTGCTTATTTATACGGATGAAACTTAAAAGAATATTTCAAAATGTTGTGCAATGATGATTTGGTTATTTTTAATGCTTGAGCAGCTTTCCGAATCGAATCATTTGGATTTTGTTTGAAATAATTCTCAACTTCGTTGATCTTCTCTGGTGTAGTCACCGTAACAGATGGACCTGGCAACTCGTGTCTACGGTCCTGGAGTGTACCATACTTCACGAAGTTATCGATTATCCTACAAAAATTAACGTAAAATTACTTCAATGCAATTTAATTGAATTGAAACACAAGTGTTGTGTGATAGATGAATATGAATAAATATTCAGTTCTTACCTTTTCAGAGTATTTCCGCTGGTAACTCTATGAGTTCCAAACTTAGTAGGAAACCCTGTATACGCATTACTATAAATTTTTCCCCTCGAGAAGAAGCACTCAATAAGATATACTTTATCTTCCGTGGTGAGCTCACTCATTTTGACGCGCGCTTACTTGCTTCAACCACGGCTGGAATAAAACTGCGGGGCCTCAGGTATGCGCCTTAGAAAAAGGGTGCTTACCTGAGCACCCCTATTGAATTCATGGAGGGAATAGACACTTATTTAGTTTTAGCAACTTCCTATTGGACACCCTGTCAAAAAAATCAAAGAAATAAGTGAAATAATTGAAATAGAGTTTGGCCATTCATTTGTATGTACAATATCAAAATTGTGTATCAATTTTCACTGAAAAATATTCATAATTAAAGAAGTTATGAACAATTTCGTGAAGGACCTTTGAACGTGAGGGGCTTCAAGGTTTACTTGATTCCGGCCACCCGGTTGATCTGAAACAAAAAAAGAGTTTTTTATTACAATAGATAATATTGACCAAGAGCCGAGCTTTTTTTCTTATCTTGTTTCAATGATAAAAAGAAATGTAGAATTCTTTTTTTTTCGATTTTTCGACGATAACCGACATTATTATTGTCAATAACTAATGAATAAAGAATGTTAAGAAGAAAAACGTCGGTCAAGACTAAACCACTTTTACATTAAATTAGTGTATCAAATTTTCGGTCCAATCCGTTCATGAGATGTCGAGAAATCATCTTGACCGTTTCCAAAAACATAGTTTCGAGAAAAACGCGTTTCAAGTTTCATTTACAAGGAAAGCCTGCGAGGTCGATCTCTCCGAATTCGATTAAATTTGGCATGCTTGTAGAATGGGTAAAAATAGGCGACACGTATTTTTTTTATATCTGCGGAAACCGATGTTTAAGAGCTGAAACGCACCCTCGAAAATTGGGGTGTTTTGCGTCGATAACGTTTTAACGGTACGAGATATGAAAAAAAATCAAATTGCAACAATGTTTATTCTTTCGTGTACTATACATTGGAGATGAGAACGATAACGTTATCGACGAAAATCACCCCTATTTTCGGGGGTGCGTTTCACCCCTTAAAAATGGGGTTCCGCAGATGTAAAAAAATACGTGTCACCTATTTTTACCCATTCTACAAGCATGCCAAATTTCATCGAAATCGGGGAGATCGACCTCGCAACCTTTCCTTGTTAGTAGTTTTCTATCGTTTTGATAATAGGTTTACCTTCTAAGGGGTGTGATGCAGTCAGAATTTTCAAAAAATCGATTTTTTTTACATTTTCTTGAAGTACGATGTTTCGAAAATATTCCCGAAAATATCAAGTCAATCCGATGAATAGTTTCCGGGATATCCCACAATTAGTGAAGGGGCGTCGGGTCCCCATGGCAGGTAGCGGCTGACAAACGCGCAAACGATAATACCCGGGAAGGCAGAATGCTTCGAAGACAACAACAAATTGATATTTTGGAAGCTTCCACATCGGCAGAAGCCCTATTGATGGGCCAGGTATTGATGATTCGATGTAAGTCATTTTTTCAATTAGTATTTCTAAACATAAATCAAGTGTAAATTGGAAAAATCTTTCACAAATTTCCAAAAATGTATTACTCAAAAACTATTAACTTTAGCAAAATTTTATAAAGAATACTTTCGTTATAAAATTGTCCAAAAGATTTTAAAAAATTCATCCCAAAATACTTTAATTTTTTGAAAAATTGTTTTAGCAATTGGCTATAAACAATTGAATGCTCGACTTTTCGGCAAAAATTGCGATATTCGGATTCAACGGATCAAAATACATAAAAAAAAGTTTAGCCTCATCCATCGAGCTCAACATTTTACGAACATATAATACCGTATCCACATCAAAAAACTTTTAACGCGTTTTTCTCGAAACTATGTTTTCAAGCTGATGACCACTATAATTCAAAAACCACTCGATGGATTTTGATGAAATTTGGTGTGCTTATTGATAGCATTAAAAACTAGTCCTCAATCGAAGGATTTTTATCTTTGTTGAAAATTTATATATTTTTTTAAACATTAAACGAGCGATTTTTCGGTCGAAAATCGAAAGTTATCTGTCGGAAACCGCCATTTTGTTAATTAAAAAAAATCTTCGATTAAGGACTACATTCATTATTAAACTAATAAACATTATATAACTTTTTTGGTTTTTTTTTTAATTTCAGATGATTCAGTAAAATTTTATGATGGTCAACGCAAAGCACTACATGCCGAAGGGGGTCCGACAAAGATGGCGATATTTTTATAAATAATCAATATTTTTCTATGAAAATTTGTCCAAGTCAAGTTGAAATATAACATGAAAAGTCTGTATAACCACTTTTGTAAAACAAACTCAATTACTATAAAAGAAAATGATTGAAAATGTTCGTTTTTTCACGCCTCCGACTGCATCTCACCCCTTAATCTGCGATTCCTGCACCATATGTTGAACCTCCCTCCCAATTTTAGTTGCCTCCAGCAACGAACGAGTGTTAGTCATTTTCACAGTAGCTTAACCCCTCAATCAGTGCGCATTCTAAAACATCGGTAAACTGTAATTTGGAAAAGTTTTTCGGCATTTATTTAATTAACCTAGACAATAGATAATCTAGATGACAGATTATCTAGATAATACATCATCCGGATGATAGATGATCCAGATAGTATATCATCTATACAAAAGACAATCTAGGTGATAGTCAGTCCAAACACTAGATTATCTAGACAACAATTAATTCAGATAATAGATCATTCCCATAACAAATAATCTAGATAATAGATGATTTAGATAATAAATAATCTAGATAAAAGATTTTGCGCGATCCCACTGGTTTATCGCCTTAGGCACGTCCAGCAAGGGTCATGCTAAATTAAAGAACGCATACGCTGAAAGAATTCGTCAGGTCAAATTGCACCACCCGAGTAGACGCGAGCGCGAAAGAACGCAACGGCATAATTTGGCAACTCCGCTTTACATTCTTATACTCGCGCCTGCGCTTGCGCGCTCGATCAGAGCTTTTTTTAACAGCGGGTAATTTGAACACGCGAATGGTCTCGAACGTCTCTTTATCAGCTATTGTTGTCGGTGATACGCTTCGGAGATATAAAATCTTGATTAGAATAGAGAGGAAGCCCGAGAGAGGGGGAAAGAAAGAGATGAGTGGAGCTGTTATATGAGTCAAGGCTCTCGAACTCCTTACCGCACGCCGTTTCGCCATAAAAGGCATCGAAAACCTCGCCAACTTTATCTTACACGCCAGCGCCCTGGAGTGCACACACAACACTTGATCTTGCACACGGCCACTTGACATTCGGTGTCCGATCAGGATATGTTTCGAATGTCACAGCGCCTTATAAGGCTCAACGACACTTCAACGGGAAAAGTAACGAGGATCTTATTTTTTATCCCATTACGCTGTTTTTACTGATGCATAATGTAATTGTATCTTATAGAGTATTACTTTCATAATATGTGTTTTTATGATAGTAGTTACAAGAGTATATTCTTTCTATGTATTGTAATATTGTAAAATGTATTAGTTATAAAGAATGTTATAAGTTTTTGTTTGTAAAGCGTGCATGACACTTATTTTGTAAAGTTTTGTATAATTCGTAATTATATAAATATACTATTTATATATTGCTTACAAAATGATATATTTCTTCTAAACGAATTTTTTCTTGTTTATACATATTTAAAAAATGACCATTCGTAAATTCGGGGAAATTTAATTTACACTTCGTTTTTGATTCATAAGTAATTCCGTAAACCTCCGACGGAAGCCTTAAGGGGTCAAGCTACTGTAAAAGTTTCAAAACTCTCGTTCGTCCCTCGAGGCAACTTGAATTGAAGAGGTCCAATAAATGGTGCAGGAAGCGCAGAGTAAAGATAAACTTATGATTACAACGATCGAACTGCTTGTAAAGCTTTAAGAGGAGGTACCTGAGTTAACGGCGAGGAAAAGAGGTAAAGTGCGAGAATTTTTATCTCGAAAACTAGTGTTTCGATTGGATCCGGGTTTTTTTTATTGGAAAATATGTACATTGAGGTATGTTTAAGAATTAAAAAAAAATACATTCGTTGACTGGAAGCGATTCAAACGCGATTATCTCGAAACATAGTTTTCAAAGTCGGCGCCAGATGTATCTCGGAAACGGCTTGTCCGATTTTGTCCAAATTTGGATACAATATTCTTCGATAGTTTTTCTCGTTCGCCCCGTAGGGGTTTTTTCATTTGATTGAACCATTGCTTTTTTATGCAATGTGTATGCAATCCAAATTCGTCGGAAATTGCGAACGAAAAACGAATGTTAAATTAAAACGGTCGTAATACCATCAAAAATGAAAATTTCAAGAAAAGCCTACGTGGCGAACGAGAAAAACTATCGAAGAATATTGTATCCAAATTTGGACAAAATCGGACAAGCCATTTTCGAGATACATCTCGCACCGACTTTGAAAACTATGTTTCGCGATAATCGCGTTTGAATCGCTTCCAGTCAACGAATTTATTTTAAAAATTCCTAACCAAACCTCGATGTACATATTTTCCAATAAAAAAACCCAGATGCAATCGGAACATCAGTTTTTGAGATAAAAATTCCCGAAGTTTACCTGTTTTTCTCGCCGTTTACTCAGGTACCTTCCCTTAAGGGGTTACCCCCACTTGCGATTTTGAAAAAATCGATTTTTTTATTGCATTTTTTGAAGTATAAGTATCTGAGAACATGTCCTGAAAATTTCAAGTCTATCCGAACAAAATTGACTGAGATATGAGCGTTGAAAGAGAAGAATCCGCGTTGAAAGAGCGTTGAAAGAGAAACTTTAAACGCGTTTTTCTCAAAATGGCATTTCTGAAGTCGGTGACCAAGATTACTCGAACACTAATGAACCGATCTTCTTGAAATTTTGCACGCTTATTTAATACATAAAAATGTAGTCTTTAATCGTTCGATGTTTTTTTTCGTTAAAATCGAACCATTAACTTTGACTGTCCGCCATTTTGGGAAAAATGAATATTTTTTAAAATCCTTCGATTAAAGACTAGTTTATACTTATATTGGACTAAATCCATCCGCATTTTTTTTCAGATGATCCACTTCGCCACAATGTTGGTCACCGCAAAACGTGTATATAAAAACATTATTTCATTGACGGCCATTTGCCACTAAACAATGTAATATTTTTCGATAAAAAAATTACTGAAAGTTCTTCAAGATGTGTTCGTTAAGATGGTATATTGATCGATTAAAAAAGTTTTGTAGTTTTCTTTGAAAAAATTCATGAAAAAGGCCTTTTTGCGCTAAAAGTGGGGGTAACGCCTTAAATGCTTTTTCCTCGAAACTACGTCTTTAAAAACGGTGTACACGATTTCTCGACATCTAATGAACGGATTGACTTGAAATTTGGCACACTTATACAGTATTATAGTAGTTTAGTCTTGACCGACGATTTTCTTCGTAACATTTTTTTTCATTAGTTATTAACAATAATTACATTTATCCTCGAAAAATCGACAAAAGTCAACATTTTTTTTATGAATGAAACACGATGACTCGCACGATGAATGAAAAAATGCTCGGTGGAGTATTAGCCAATATTATCTATTTTAAGAAAAAAAAAAAACTCGTTTTTTTTTCGTTTCAGATCAACCGGGTGGTCAAAGCCAAGTACACCGTTGAGCCCCTCACGTTCAGAGGTCCTTCACGAGATTGTTTATAACTTCTTTGATTATTAATATTTTTTAATGAAATTAAGTACACAACTTGATTAATGTACATATAAATATTTTACTTGTACCGTCAAAAATAATTTTTTTAAGCCTTCGACTGCACACTGGGTCGTTTTGACCCCATTTTTTTCAACTAACCGTATCGCAGAACGGAGTAAACTATTATGCAGCTATGTTCAACGAGCACCGAATGTACTTATGCGTCGATTGCGGTAAATGTCAAAAACAAAAAGTAATTAAAGTTAAAAATTGCGGAAAATATACGCTTTCAACAATTAATCTACCGAAGGAGTCGATTTTTTCCATTTTTCACTATCCCATAAATGCTCAAATTCGAACCTCCGAATAAATATATTTTTTGGAAAGACGGTTGACACTCCCTTTTTCGTATCTACAACCCGTCTTCTTTAAGAGGTTACACCTAGTTGGAATTTTAAAAAAATCGTCTTTTCGTTTTCGACGGATTCTCATAATATAACCTTTCCAAAATATTCTCTGGAAACTTCAAGTCGGTCCGTTGAAAATTGGGGGAGTTATGAGGGTTTACAGGTAAGTCCGCTTACCGCTTTACCGTTACAGGTAAAAACTTCAAACGCGTTTTTCTCGGAATTACTTTTTCCGAATCGGTGACCAAAATATCTCAAAAACAACTAAACCGACCTGCTTCAAATTTCACAGACTTTTTTTGCATATCAAAAGGCAGTCCTTAATCGAAGGTATTTTTTTTCAATGCATACTTTTTTTTGTATCAAGAAAAATAGGGTGATTTGTTCACCGAAATTTCGACGATCACTTTCGATCGGCGACCATTTTTTCAAAAATCATTATTTCATTGGATCCTTCGACTAAAGACTGGATAATACGGTACAATAGCTAAATTCATTTGGTTTTTTGATTTCAGATGATTTGTTCCCGAGCAGGAGTGGTGACCGCGAAGGACCTTTTTTGCACAGCGGTCTCCCGTGCGGAAAACTGATAGGGCATCCCTAATAAAAATAAGGGCCTTTCAGGGCTTCCCTAGTGCTTTCCCTAGTAGGGATTTCCACAATGGGCCCAGACTTGGCCATTATCGGGATAAACTTGTAGGGATTTCCACAATAGGCCCCGACTTGGTCATTATGGGGATAAACCTGTAGGGATTTCCACAATAGGACCCGACTTGGCCATTATAGGGATAAACCTGTAGGGATTTCCACAATAGGCCCAGACTTGGCCAGTATAGGGATAAACAACTAGGGATTTCCATAATAGGCCCAGATCTGACTATTATAGCGATTAACTAGTATAAATAGCTTAGGCTACATGGTTGATGGTATTTCAATTATGCAAATCGATTATATACATCGATCGAATAATATTATCGAAGGCAAATTGGGAAAAAGCGTGAGGGCATTGGCAAATAAAAAATTAACGATGAACACAAATATGCAGACAAACATCAGACAGTATTTATTTATCAAATTAAAGAAACCTTTTACATAGATATAAACAATTACTCATGGTTTCACTCATACATGGAGTAATGCTAGCGCATAAGTGTGAACAGTCCCAACCGGTTTTCTCGACATTTTTATGGCAACTAATTTCCGCTCAATACTCATCTTAGGGAAAATTATTTCTTCTGAAGACTTCGCTGATATTTCCCATTCATAAACTTTATCTGACTGTGTAGGATAAGTAAATAAATTGGTCTTTGTTTTCCAGATCTTTCCCTCAATGGAAATAGATTCTAGTGATTCAGTAGACCCATATATTTTTTTTTATTTCTACTACACATCCATTCCTTAGAATGGATTATTTTTTGTATTAATTTTGTCATGGCAGTTTGTCATAAAGGCTCACATGCAAATACGCAATCACATTTCTACGCGCGCACACATACATACACATGTACTCACGCCCACACCTATGCACATGAACAATTACATAAAAACAAATACAGATATACCCTGACGCATTTAACATACAGGTATATCCACTGATACGGATATTTTATGGCGCTGAAATGGTTATGATGAGGCGCCGTTGAGGCATTTTCAGGGCGCTAAAATGGTTTTGATGAGGCGCCATTGAGGCAACTTATAAGGCCCCGGTCGTTGCGTCTTTAATGGCCCTTGTTGACAAAGTGTGACCGGCCGCTAACGGCCCTCATGTGGCTTCCAGATTAGGGCCCGAATAAAGTTAGGGGAATATTATTGGGGCCCGATCACAGCCCCAACTCAATTTCCGCACGGGCTGTGCAATTTACTGTATCTCCCTCGTTAATAAACATTGGCCATTAAAAAAATTGTCAAAGATCCTTGAAATGATACCCTTTACTATGAAAAAGAAATTAACAACCTGCACCCATTTCCCAAAAAAATCACCAAAACACCTCTTTTTTCCGGCCGCGAACTAGGTATAACCAGTTAAAAGCCTTCAAGGCGGTCCTCTAGTTTCTCGGGTCGAAAAAACCGATTTTTTTTCATAAATCACATCTACAACATGTGTAGAAAATGTGTGCCAAAGGATTTTTCGATATTCGAAGTGGTTCACAAGTTACGGCCCTGGAACGGAGCAGGTATACGGAGCGCGCGCCGGGAGCGCGAACTTTCAAACGCGTTTTTCTCGAAACGCCATTTTTCGAAACGGTGACCACGATATTTCAGAAACTACTGCACCGATCTTGTTCAAATTTATAAAGCATCTTTAATATGTTATAAGCCAGCGATTGAACTAGGATTATCATGATTGCTTCGATAGTTTTTTTTTGTACGAGCGAAAAACTTAAGAAAAAATGAGTAAAAAATAGAATGTAATTTCCAAAAGTGTATAAAAAAGTCAATTTTTGTAATTTAGAATTCACTCTAGTTCAATCGCCAGTCTTAAATATGAAGATTAAAATGCCGTTTGGTTTTTTTATTTCAGATAAGCAGAACAGCCGCAATCTTGGTCACCGTCAAGCACCTCTTTTACTTGATGTCTTCCTGTCGGCCACTATAACGTTTATTCTATTATATATTTTGACTTCAAAAAATTTGTAAAGCTTATTTAAATGTTAATAAAGATTATGCAAAAACAATGAGATCGATTATTTCGATGCTTTGCCCGTAAAAAGTTATTGAAAAAGCCGTAAAAAAACAGCCGAGAAACCAGAGGACCGCGTTAAGGATTTTGTCTATACTTTGAGAGAAAAAAAAATGTTGATCTTTTTCATACAAGTACGTATTTTTCAACGCATCTCGCACTTTGAACGAATTGTTTGGCGCTAAATTTTTGTGTTTCTCGAAAAATAAACTTTGGGCCATAAAATAAGGATAAGGATAAGGAAAAACGTGTCTACAAAAAAAAAATGCATATTTACCGAAATACAACGATCTGAAAAACGTCTGGGGTCCGACCGACCCCATGTGCAGTCAAACCCATATGCAGCCCGAAAATAAGGTCAAACCCTATATGCAGCCCAAACATATACTTTGGGCCATAAAATGAGGATAAGGATAAGGAAAAGCGTGTCTACAAAAAAAAATGCATATTTACCGAAATACAACGATCTGAAAAACGTCTGGGGTCCGATCGACCCCCTATGCAGTGAGAGGTCCGTGGCGAAAGTGTGCAGTCGAAGGGTCAAATAGCCCTGATTTTTAGGTCCTCACAGTAGCCCAACCCCTCAAATAATTGTGCCAGGCCATCGGAAAAAACCACCCATTTCGGTAACCAGTTTTTTTTCGAACCTACCACGATCCTCTTTCGAGCCAAAAAAATATCCACCATGCCTCGAATGCTCTAGATTGCGTACAAAAATTCTTGCATAGAAATGACGTTCTCAAGGGACGCTCAAAGATTTATCCCGGTGAAAATCGAACTGGATGATTTTTTTCAAAATAACGGCTTCATCCATAAACAATGAGCCATTAAGCTTGCTCACGGCATGAGTCAGGGAGGGAGAGGGTTATTGTTGGCTCGATCGGGTGTACAATAAGCCTTTCGTGACTCGCGAGGACCGAGGTTGCAAGAAGGATAAAAAAAAAACAAAACAAAAAAGGAACATTGACTAACCAGCAACGAGCAAACCCATTGCCCATTGACCATGACACGCATCGTTTCAAGGAGATCGAGAGAGCCTCTCGTGTACACGCGTCACACATATCTATGGATTGACCCGAATGCCAAAAATCGCACTCCTCGGTACAGAGACCCGCTCGGACTGTTCTCGTTCTCGAATTCCAGTAACCGTGGCTTACAGCGTTGCAAAAATCGAGTTTGCAGTGATCGGCACGCGTTGCTTCGTGCCCACGGCCTTGCGAAGACCTTCCGCAAATGCACCTAGCTGTACAGGCGAATGTGCGGGCGCGTTAACACGCAAAATACTTTCTCCCGTAACATTTGATTTTTTTCTTGCCGTTATGGCAATATGACATCAATATCGGCCCGCTCACCGTGGGACGAAGATGGCCGATGGCCAGATGCGATTTCGCGTATTCGTATCGGCCGATACGAGATCACGCGACGCTACGGGCATCCAAGGAGGATCGAACTGTTCACCGATCAATTTTCGACGATACCGATCTTTTTTCGTTCACATGCTTAGGATAAAAGTTGCATTTCAACATTTTAACACGTACGCATCGCGTTCTGAAAAGAAAAGGATCGAAATCTAGGGTAATTCAAGTTGAACTAATTAAGGGGTTATACCAGTGTGACACTTTCAAAAAATCGATTTCTTTGCCTTTTTCGACAGTTTATAATTTCAAGAATATCCTGTAAAAATTTCAAGGCCGTATCTCTCATCATTTTATCTTGCAAAAATCGATAGTTAAATCTTTAAGGCAGCAGTCTGCTTTAGGAGCCGAAAAAAGCGTTTTTTCAGCAATTTTTTTGAAAGGGAAGGAAATGATCGCGGTAAACGAAATTTTGAGACGATAGTGTATTATATTCAAGCTTTAAAAAACAATTTTTATTATTAAAAAATATTGAAATTTTTCAAAGTTGTAACGATTTTTCTGGGGCGCCTGGAGTCTGCACTGGTAAATCGGTGCCGGTGATGGAGGTCGTGCGATGCATCTGAAACAGTCGAATCAATTTTTTTTTTAGTTTTCATAAGTTCCTCTTCTATATGCACTAAAAAAATACCGAAGAAATGATGAAATTCCAAATTTTTTCGAAGTTTGAAAAAAAAATTCACTTTTTTGAAAAAAAAAATTCACTTTAAGTTGCAAAACAAGTAATTTAAATAGTACTTTTGTCCAACTTTTTTAGTTCAAATAGAAGATAATTTAATACTGAAGCTAGATCACTTTGATTTTTTTTCGATCGGACATATATTGTTTTTGCTATCGCCGGCACCGTTTTCTAAAACTTGTGAAAATGAAAACTCGAGAAAACGGGCTTTAAAGTTTTCGGTCCAAAAAAATATAAGTTTTTGGATACTTACACTAATTAGATGTTAATCAGCTATCCCCGGGCCGTACAATAATCCTTCCTCTTCTTCAAATCGATTTTTTGAAGCTTGTGAAGCAGACTACTGCCTTAAACGCGTTTTTCTCGAAATGAGATTTGTCAAATTTGCTGACATTGTAGCTGAAAGAGCAATTATCCGATTGACTTGAAATTTGAACTGAGTACTCTTGAATATATTTACTCTACGATGACGTAGGATATTTTTGATTGGATGAAAATTGACGATTTGGCGTTGAAAAAAACGACCATTTTATAGGCAAGAAAACAGACTTTTTTCATAACTACGCCATTTTGTTGAATTTTGATATTTTTCGAAAATCCTACGTCATTGTACAGAAAATACCTTCCAGTAAAACGACATTTTTTCCTTTTTCGGTTTCAGCTACTCAATCGGCCGGAATCATGTCAGCAGCGGAGGAACTTTTTTTTGGCGCCTCCGAAGGCAGCGCATAAGTCGCTTGGATCTCAATATTCTTAATTTTCCGAAACATTTAATTGAGTTCCTTTCTTCCAAAAAATTCGCGAAAATCACCCAAATTTTCAGGGTTCGCACTGCTATAGCCCCTTAAGGCGGAAAACCAGTTTAGATGACTCAAAAAATCGACTTTTTTTTTTAATTTCATAAATTATTAGTAAATTCCATGAATTCCATAAATTCCATAAATTGTTAGTAGATTCCATAAATTCCATAAATTGTTAGTAAATTCCATAAATTCCCTAAGTCGTTAGTAAATTCCATAAATTGTTAGTAAAACTTCAAGAATATGTTCCCAAATAAAAGTATTATAAATAATTCATTACTGCCTTGAATTTTATGTTTTCGGTTTTTTTTCAAACGCGTTTATACTCGACACGACTTTTTTTCAATTTGTGTACACTCTAGCTCAAAAAGTTTCTAACCTATAATTTGATAAAGTGATAGTTAGTTTCTTTATACAATTGCACTCTACAGGAACCTAAATTTGGGGCAATATGATTATTGAGAGTATATTTTTTATAGCGAAAAGAGTTATAAAATAATGGGAACAATTATACCCTTTTGTTTGAACACCTCTAAAAAGGCAATTTTCCATTGTTGGTCAGAATTAGGTTCACCCAGAAGGGAAACATGTTCTCAAAGTAACCTCCAAAACGTATTGATTTCCGATAAAAACTGTAGCCTCCAGAATGTACACAAACAGCAAATTCTGATGGCGACCGTCGGTGGGCGGCACGTTATTTGTTCAATATTTTCAGAGGAAAATGCTTCGAAAAAACTAAAATCTCTGGTTGAAAATATGTATAAAATATTCCTAAAGTTTGAATAAATTCTATTCATTCATTCCTTTAAAAAAATCATGAAAGTCATTAAAAAAAACGTACTCCTCAACTAATTTCCTGCCTTAAATTAATTTAGCAGAGTGTCGGGTGAAAAAGAGAAGTGAATTCAGCCGCAATTGATTCGCACTGATATATAAACAGCGCTGGTTGCCCATAAAATTCTAGCTCCATTGGCGATTTTTCTCAAGCGGCTGAATGGTCTGGATTTTCATTAGCTTTGTTCTTAAGGGGAAGGGGCATGTGCAGGGAAAAGTGGTTGATTTTCATGATTGAAAAAAAAGAAAAGACGTAGTTCTCGTTCTACGTAGCCGTTTTTTCGAGAAAAAAATCACAAAATGGAGGGTGTTAAAAAAAAGTGTTATTTTGGCGAAATTTGTAATTATACTCGGGGGCTCAAAGAATACTAATTAGAAAAAAAAACGGCTACGTACAACGAAAGCTACTGCAATTACTGAAATTTTGGTTTTTAAATTAGAAAATCGGACAATTATGACTAGAGTTACTATTCCGGCCAGAT
>OY723392.1:21434895-21635378 GCA_963210295.1 Ophion ellenae
ATTTATTAAACGCTGTTCGGTCAGATCGGTTTAGATAATCAAGACAAGAGGTCATATACTTAATGGATCATCTACATTGACATATTCGATAATAAGTCGTCTGCGTAATAAATTATCGACGGAGTAATCCATTTGGAAACTAGATCATCTAGATAACTGAGTATCTAGATTCTTTATGTACATAATAGATTATCTAGGTTCCTTATCCAGATAACAGATTATTTTTATTCCTCATCTAGATAACAGTTTATCTAGATTCTCTATGTAGATAATAGATTCCTCACCTTGATAACAGATTATCTAGATTCTTCATCCAGATAACAGTTTATATAGATTTTTATGTAGGTAATAGATTATCTAGATTATTCATCTAGACAACTGATTGTCTAGATGACACATAATCGAGATAATAACAGATCATCCACCCAACAGATAACAACGGTAGCAGGCAGCTCAAACGATAGATAATGTGGGTAGCAATTGATCTCCAGATTATAAATCCAGGTCTAGATAAGAACAATCAAGCTCTAGATAATTGATCATCGACACTCCAGATGATAGATTGTCCAAATAACGGAGGATAACAGAGCCCGAATAACGAAGCCGTCAATAGATTGTCTAGATAACAGACAAACAGAACAATGAATAATCCAAATAATAGATAATTTATAGATAACAGATATCTCAAAAATAGAAAGAAAATTATTAGGAAGTTAAGAATAATAAATAATCGAAACAATGATTTATCTAGAATCTAGATCATCTCGATAACAGATTATCTAGATACATCTAGATAACAGATCGTCTAAATTATATATAATCGAGATAATAAGAGATCGTCCACACAACAGCTAATAAAAGTAAAAGACAGTCTGAATAATAGATTATGTAGGTAATCTCTAGATTCTAGATCCAGATCTAGATCAATCTCGAGATATTTGATTATCTACACAAGAAGAAATCCAGATAATGTATGGTCTGAATAGCAGAGAATAACAAAGCCCGAATAATAAACTAGCAAATAGATTATCTAGATTACAAACAAGCAGGACAATGGATAATCTAAATAAATAGATCATTCATAGAAAACAGATATCCCAAAAGTAAAAGAAAATCTATTACCAAGTTATGAATGATAAGTAATTGTAATAGTGATTCATTTAGAAACTAGATGATCTAGATAACAGATTATCTATATTACTCATTATGATAACAGATTATCTAGATGATTTATTATGATAACTAACTATCTAGATATTTCATCTAGAGAACACTTTATCTAGATTCTTCATCTATATAATAGTTTATCTAGATTCTTTGTCTAGATTATCTAGATTCTCCATCTAGATAACGGCTTATCTAGATTCTTCATCTAGATAACAGATCGTTAGTAACGATAACCGAGATGATACTAACGAAACCATTCGTAGGGATCGTAGGTACCAATAGACTTCTAGATTCCACATGCAGATCTAGATAAGATCGCTCGATCTCTAGGTAACTGGTCATCTATACAAGAAGAAAGCCAGATAATAGGTATCCCGAATAACGGAGAATAACAAAGCCGGAATAACAAACTAGCTCATAGATTATCTAGATTACAGTCAAGCAGGATAATCTAGATAATCTGGATAATCGAGACAATCTAGATAATAGATAATTTCCAGATAACAGATATCCAAAAAATAGAAGAAAATCGATTAGGAAATTTGCCTTGTAACGAAACCTCAAAATTTTCACCGATTTTTACCACGTCAGAGTAATATCGCCTCCCCAAGGTGTTCAGCATTTCTCATAAAATCGTCGAAAAATTGTGCGCTCCCGTTTTTCAGCGGTCCGCGGATACCACTCTGGGACAACCTCTTTTCGTCATAATCTCGGTTATTCAAATCTAAAGATATTCCCCGCGTTTCGTTTCCGTAAGTCGACGATTCCTCCCTCTCCCTCGTTTCATCTTCCTCCCTCTCCTTCTCTCTCTCTCTCTCTCCCTGTGGTATATACGGTGGTGGATGTGGGCAAAAACTGAAGGTACCGAGGAGAAGCGTAAGAGCGGAAGAGGACGAAGAAGGCAATGCGGCGTGTGGTAGGGATAAGAAATCACATTGGCGGCGAACCGGTGTTGGTTTTCCTCTCTCGAAACACGTAACGCTCGTGTTCTCCTCGTGTGTGCGACTCTCGAAGGAAAGGGAGATCGTCGTCGGCAAAGCTTCCCGGACACCGCCAGTCGTGACTCAACGTGCAACTTAAGCGCACCATCCGGCCCAGCTACGATCAACGATACTTGCCAAGTACGTTTGTGAGTACACGAAACACGTATTTTGTAAATATAGATACACGCGTAACAGACACGAAAAGCTCGTTTGCGACAATAATCACGATGAAGATCATCAAAGTCATCAAAATCGTCAATAATAACAATAATAACGGTAACGAAGAGGAAGCCAGACGTGCTTTCGAAACTCGAGCGATCGCGAGCAAGCTCGATCGTTGGAATTTCACTTTGGGTGATAATAATGATCGAGTCGTTGATCCGATGTTATAAATTGCCAAAGCGACCACAATGGTGTATTTTCGCCAGTATGCGCGTGGATGAGATCCCTTCGATTTACCTTGGTAACACGATCAACCTCTCTGTCACACTCCCCTGTGGCGATTCCGCGGAATGCAATTCGATCCGCGCGGGGTACACGGGGGGGGGGGGGGCAGTTTCGCCAATCTCCCCACGATAAAAGCGAGTCCTTTTATTCTCGGCGTCTTGGCGATGGGGAGAGAGAGAGGTGAAAAATCATTCGGAAAAAGAAACGAATTCGCGGATCCCTCGGGACGATCCACGCCAATGGATATATTGATGATCGAGCTTTGCGAGCGATCGCGAATTCCCGGAGCTTTTCTCCGTTCGACTACTCTACGCTTAGATCCTGTGATAAACAATGGTTTTACGGCCTCGAATCAGCGAACGATTTCTCGATTGTCTCGTCCTATCATCGTGCATGACATTGGGCACATGTGAGAATGGAAAGAAACAAAAAAAAGCCCACGTTTCGAGACCGTTTGACAGCTTGTAGCTCATTGTAATTGCTTGCATGAGTAAAAAGGCAATCGGCGTGATCAGCAGTGAATCAACGAATACGCGGGTTGGAGAACATTTGGGCGAAGAATCGTTCGATTTATGAATGAATATTGCAGTGATAATTGGTAATGATCGAGGGAACTTATTATTTAATTAGCGTGGAATTGAAATTTTAGATCCTGGACATCGGGATTCAAATTGTTTCGTTCGAAAAAATGTGGGTTTGTTTGGGTTGGGCGAGGAAAAAATGCTGCTTTTCATGATTTTTTTTCTCTCTAGGGAACGATTTTTTCGACATTTTTTAGACTCAGGGTATGTTTTGTTACTATTTTATTAATCTTCAAAAATGGCGGAGGTGTAGCACGGTCTTCGAAACGGGTCGAGGCGGATGTTGTCAGACGGCGTGACACGTAGCGTCGACGGGATTAATCTGAAAAAAAACCGACGCAAATTTTTCTTCCATTGACACTCGTGCGCAGAATATGAACCAAGAAAAAGTGAGAAATGTCGAAAAACGACGAAATTGTACGCTTTGAAACAAAAATATTGCACTTTCCGAAAGAGAATGGCTAGATTTTGCAATAAAAAAATTATTTTCTTAAATTTTCGAACAAATTTAGGTTCATGTTTTAGGCAATGAGGTTAGAAAGATTTATACCAAATTTCATCAAAATCGGTTCATTAGTTTTTTAGCCATGCGTCACGCCAGTTTCGAAAATGCAGTTTAGAAGACCGCGCCATACCTCCGCCGTTTTTAAATCTTAATAAATAAAAACAATACCATGTACGAGGCAAAAGTAATAATGTAACATACGCTAAGTTTCAAAAATGATGAAGAAATATTTCTTTGAAAAAAAATCATGATAATCCGTCCAATTCTTCATCCAGATAAAAGATTATCTAAATTCTTTATCTCAATAATAGATTATCGAGATTGTCTAGATAATAGATTATTTAGATTGTCTAGATAATAGATTATCTAGATTGTCCAGATAATAGATTATCTAGATTGTCAAGATAATATATTATCTAGACAAACCCAAACAATGAAAATAAAAAATAACGATGAAAAAGCCAGATATCGGAGCTATATCGAGCTAATCAAGATCTAGAATTCTCGAATGGTAGACGAAGAGGGAAGAAGAATTCCGCTCGGGGTAACAAGACACCACCAAGTTCCGTTTCTACCTCGCGAGTCGTCGTCGTCGCCGGCTACGACGACGGCGATGCTTCGGCTACGCGTAACCCGAAAAGGTCCGATGCTGAAGATCTCGAAAGACTTTTGCCTCTCTCTCTGACTCTCCCGCTCCCTCGCTGTGTCTTTCACTACGCCAAAGTAAAAATAACCCTCCCTCGCGATTCGAGCATCGTCGTCGACTCGAAAACTCCCTAAAAATTGGCGCCTTGCGTCATCACGTCGCGAGATTGAAAAATGTGAGTGTGTATGTGTTTATGTGTATATGTATATGCGATTTGGGAAAAAAATGTTGATGGCTGTTGTGCTCCAAGACCCAAAATGGACCCTACCATTTCCGTTCGTCGTTCAAACGCAAAAACGATCAGCGATCGTAAAAGAAAATCGTTTTTCAATTCCTGGGGATACGTGGGCGCATTTTCAAGATTAGCCGTTCGGAAATTAGGTCAGCTCTTTGGTCAATGAAATTTTGTCTGGTTACCTTACAGGGCGCTAATTCCCTACACTGATAGAAAAATTCTATTGATATTAAGTAGATGCATGAATATGATTTGTTAAAATTTTTTTTGACTAAATTTTTCGTGAAATCAAATTTCTTCTACTGCATTCCATTATTGGAATTATTTATTTTAAATATATTTATTTATTCAAATTAAAATCTATTTAATATCGTCTAATAATTAAATATTTTATTTACTGCTAATTAATCTGAGACTCGGTTTTATCTGTTCGAAAAACAATGTAGCTGAATCCACTAAATGTATCGATTTAATTTTTTTATTGCAACAAATACTTGCTTATTTTAATCACGCGATTAACCAACGTGGTCATGACATTTTTTTATTTGATCCTACAAATGTATTTATTACGCATTATACATGTATACATGCCTTACAAAAATATAAAGTCAAAATTCTTTTGATTCACATCTTCCATATGAAGGCCACAAAAATCTATTTGACATAAATAGACATTTGTCATATGCAAATCGATATATCGATGATTCAAATATATTTTTCATACTTTCGAGGTGGAAATATATTCGAACGAAAGATACAAATATTGTAAGCAAATAATTTATTATTCAATTAAATTTAATTCTTTATTTATTTAATTCAAAAAGACCTTTCCAGAATTGAATGGAAATATTCATTTGAATTAAATAAACGTTTATTTACGATAATAAGAATATTTTTTATTCAAAAATATCTGCCATACGTTCAAAGGAAAAAATGTGCTTGAATCTAAGCTTTATTTATTTAATTTGAATATATTTAATATTTAACCAGAATAGCTGGAACAAATAAAAAACATATTTGAACGAAATAGAATCGTAGTGGGCCATGAGACAAGGAAAAAACCTATTTGATTCAAATATATTCTATTTGGATTAAATACTTTTTTTGGCAGTGTAATTCGGAAGCTGCATATAGAGCCTCAAATAGCGATCACGATTTTTTAAATTATTTTTATTTCATCGTAGATTCCATTGTACGGGGTCTTTCCCCTTATTACATTCCCACAATATTCTCATCCTACAATTTTTATATTATTCTGTTTGTTTCGATTTCATTATTTGAGTCAAGTAGTTCGAGTTCGGAAAAATCGTCGGATTTCGAGCTAATTAATTTATGTGGTATCACAATAGTCATAATGTACTATTTTTCAACGATTGAAACTTAATTTCATGTTGCATTACGAAAATTGAAAAATGTCGATTAAAATTCAACGTCTTTCGATTTTTTATCGTCCATTTGGAATTGGCGACTTTCAATGGCAAATTAAAATTCAGCAACGGTAAGAATTGTAAAATATATATTACCACACGCAACACGATTCTCCAAAGTGCAAATTAATTTTTTTTGGATCTTCTGAAAATTAAGCAGTATCATCGGCACTTTTGAATCCCCAAAGACCCGAACGTGTTCGGGGGTCTGACCTGGCAAATTGACTTTAAAAAAAACGAATTGGTACGATTTACAGGATGCGCGATAGATTCGGAAAGCCTTTGGTTTCTTTGCGCGACCTTGCAGCGCGAACGTGGGGATTGGCAGAAAAAATCACGAAAATATTCCGCTCGAATTTCAGGGGAAGAAAGGAAGTTGAAAGGATCGGGTGACGTGGACTTAGAGCGAAAAGATAACGATTGGGTTTCCGCAGAAAAATGCCAGCTCTTAATTATGAATACTTCTTGATGTTAATTATCACGAATTAAATATTATTCATGAAATACGAATGAAATATTGATATTATTATAAATTATTTGTATAAAAATGTATAAAATGCCATACATCAATGCTCATTTGTTATTATCATTATGAAAATCTTTACAATTATCTCGTAATAATGTTCACTGTCAAACTTTCTTCAAATAGTGATATAGAAATACGAAAAAAATCAGCTTTTTCAAATCCTGATATTCAAATTCGAAAAAAAAATTACTTTTTTTCAAATTGTGATATTCCAGTTCGAAAAAAAATGAGCTTTTTCAAAAGATGATATTCCATTTCGAAAAAAAAATGACTTTTCTTCAACTCGTGTTATTCCAGTTCGAAAAAAATGACTTTTTCTCAAATCGTGATATTCCAGTTCGAAAAAAATTACTTTTTTCAAATCGTGATATTTAAATTCCAAAAAAAATACTTCTCTTCGAATCGTGATATTCCAGTTAGAAAAAAATTACTTCTTTTCAAATCGTGATATTGCAGTTCGAAAAAAAAATACCTTTTTTCAAATCGTGATATTCCAGATTGAAAAAAATTACTTTTTTCAAATCGTGATATTCAAATTTAAAAAAGATACTTTTTCCAACTCGTGATATACAAATTCGAAAAAAGTGCTCTTTTCCGAATTAAGTAGAACCAAAAAAGTGTACCGTCGTAACGAATACTCCGTTGATAAATTACCGACCGATAATCCCGCGAAGGCGCGATTTTCAAAGTACGTCCCATTGCATTGTCTTGTCGACGCCCCCTTCTCGATTCGCGAAAGAATCATATTTTCGTTAAGGGACAGATAATAAACAGAAGGAAACTTTTAGCGAATAAGTATCGGGGCGTAGCCCCGGCTCTCTCCCGATTCGATATTTCCCTCACAGCCAAGACCTTCCTCTATAAATAGGACGGGGTGCCTGGTAGGTCGCTAATTATATACCGATCCAGAAGCGTGAACGCGCGCCTCTTCTAACGTTTGGCCCTCCGCAACGATAGTTTCACCGTATAAAATCCGTACAACGATATTTTTTTCCCATCATTTTAACGCGTACGCGAGCTCGCATCGCTAATTAACTACGGTACATATCGTCACGTCATTAATGCAATTATTTTTCGAACAAAAGAATTGCTCTCATTCGTTAATTTTATTTTTCATTATCATTATTATTACCATCCTCGTCATTACTGTCAAACAGTAGTTAATAATAATAATAATAGCAATACTAATGATTATTATAATATAATCACGATAATAATAACAATAGTAATAATAATAGTGACCATGAAAATAATAAATGAGAATATTGTAGTATTTTTGTTTTTATTTCAAGTTTTTTTGTCAAAAAAAAGAACAACATAATAAATTGTTCTTGTTATTTCTATCATCATCGTCACTGTTGTTAAACAGTAATAAATAATAGTAATAATGATGATTATCATTATATGAAAACGATAATAATATTAATAATAGTGACAATAAAAACAATAAATATGAATATTGTAGTACTTTGTTATTAATTAAGAATTTGTTGTTAAAAAATCAAGATAATATATAATAGTAGTTATTATTATTTTTCATTATAATCATCATCGTCGTCATCATTGCCAAACAGTAGTTAATATCAATAATAATAACAATAGCGAGGAAAAAAACAAATAAGAACATAGTATTTATTTTATTGTGATTTAAGAATTTATCGTTGAAAAATAAAATCAAAATAATACATTATTGTCATTATTATTTTTATCTTCATGACTATTATCATGATCATTATTATTATTTACATTACACAAGGTTTTTTTAGTCTAAATCAAATTATTATTATTTCTATGGTCATTATTGCTCATAATATTTTTATAATTTTCAAAAATTATTATTATTTACCTTGTACAAGGTATTCTCGACTTTTCGATGTGATTATTATTATCGTTTCTATGGTCACTGTTGTCATTGTCGTTGATGCCATTTTTACCTCAACTATGAATGATTACAATTTTTTTTTTCTTTTTTTGTTGACGGTTGCAGATTTCTCCCGTGAGCGAGTAAGAAAAAACAAAGCAGCACCATGGACGCGATCAAGAAGAAGATGCAGGGAATGAAGCTGGAGAAGGACAACGCGATGGACCGCGCTCTTCTTTGCGAGCAGCAAGCTCGCGATGCAAATGCTCGCGCCGAAAAGGTACGATGATCGATCGAAATTCGCAATTCTAGCGAGATATCGAATATAGTGGGGTGTTTTTTTTTGTTGTTTTTCGTCGTCACAATTGATGAGAACGTATGAGGATTTGACGAGGTAACTTTTGTCGTTCGTAGGCCGAGGAGGAAGCTCGCTCCCTGCAGAAGAAGATCCAGACGATCGAGAACGATCTCGATCAGACACAGGAGGCCCTGATGCAGGTCAACACCAAACTCGAGGAGAAGGACAAGGCCCTCCAAAACGTGAGTGAATTTTTTAGTTTTTTTCTATTTTTACCCGGGGGGGGGGGGGGGTGCGAATCGAAAACGTGTGAATTTCTTGCAGTAAGCCCCCATGGAAATTTACATACGCAAAAATATAGTGCAAATTTATTTTATTAATAATTGTAATATATGTGAAATGTATGCCATATATTGAAAATATATGTTGCATATATATGCCAAATTCTAATTTTCGTGACGTTTTTATATATGAGATGTATATGCGTGGTATTACTGTATATCGATATATCATATATCAATGATATATGTAGCATTTACCCTGCATATATACCACATATATTTAGCATATATGTTGCATACACACTGCGTACATACCACATATATACTGCATAAATGGTACATATATGCCACATATATACAGATATGCGTAGCATATCTGTATATAGTGTTTATATGTAATAGCGTACTTTAACTGTGAGTTGAGTTTTTTTAAATTTAAGTTTTAAGTTTTATTAAGTTTAACTGTAATAGTGTTTATACACAGCATATCTTTTTTGTCAGGAATATGTATCAAAAATGTGTGCGTCATATATGACGCATAAATGACACATATATGAGTCATATATGACGCAAACATTTTTGATATATTTTTCTGACAAAAAAAATAGATTGAAAATATATCGAAAATATATTTTCGATGATATATTTTTTCGATGATATATTTTTCTGACAAAAAAAATTGATTGAAAATATCTCGAAAATATATGCGTCGTATATGCCTCATATATGCATCATATATAGTGTTTATACGTAGCATTTATGTTTTGGTCAGAAAAATATATCGAAAATATATGGGTCATATATGCGTCATATATTTGGTGCATATATACTGAACATATACGTATTATTCTATTTTTCGTCACTATATATGCGACCGATATATATATATATATATATATATATATATATATATATATATATATATATATATATGTAGCATATATTTTCTGTATATATTTTACATACATAAATTTCCATGGGGGAGCAATTATGCTCCCATCGTCAAGGGAGTAAATGAAAACAAAATTACTTACTATCGTCAAAGAAGTAAGGATACGGCGAAAGAAATTATTTATCGATAAACCGAATACATACATAAAAACCGGTCTGGATTTTCATACGATTTGTTCTTGAGGTATTCCTTTCGCCGAGGGCCGTATTTTGTGGAGCAGAGGCAGGGCCCTTCTGAATCGTAAATTACAGTGGCCCTTAAGGGGGGAAACTCCTTTAGACGGCCGGAAATGAATCATTTTTCATGAATTTTTTTAAAGGTGATGAAATAATTCCTTCATTTTAAAATGTTGACAATATCGTATTACAAATTTCAAGTGTTAAAAAAATATTTTATCGAAACAAAATGGCGGCGTTATTAGGTGTTGCTTTAGGTGTCTTTCGAAAAACTGCTCATGTTATAGCACAAAAAGTTATTGATCGATCTGGCTGAAATTTTGGGACGTTTTTCACTATAACATTATTGGAAGGATATACTTAAAGTTTCAAGGTTATCACGTAAATAAATTACTTTTTTGGAGTAAAAATTGTCGAGAAAATGGTCACAAATATCAAAATTTGATTACAAAGCCTGCTTAATTTTTTATTTTATACTTTTTTATATTTTTGTAGGTATATCCTTCCAATAATGTTATACTGAGAAACCTCCTCAAATTTCAGCCAGATCGATCAATAACTTTTTGAGCTATAACATGAGCAGTTTTTCAAAAGACGCCTAAAGCAATACCTTATAACGCCGTCATTTTGTTTTGTATGAAAAATAAATAAAAAGTAACACTTGAACGTTGTAATAAGATAATGTCAACATTTTTAAATGATGCGATTATTTTACGACCTTCAATAAAATTCATGAAAAATTACTCACCTCCGGGCGTCTAAAGGGACTTCTCCCCTCGAAGGATTATCACAGTGTAACGGGTCGAAAAATAACAATTTCGCGATTTTTTTTTCAACGATTAAAATACGCTAATCAGTCGGATTTTTTATGTCAAATCAAAGTACTCATGAAGAATAGAAAATAATTTTTTAAATGTTTATTTTTTTAATTTTTACATTTTGATGACGGTTGAAAAGTCTTTGGAAAAAAGGAAAAAAATTGTAAAAACATTGTCAATCAGTATGAAAGCCGCTATATTAGTATGGAGGTTTTTTAATATAAAAATTCACAAGATGGCGGCAATTTGAAAAAAAAAGTATCGAATTTAGCCCACTTTTTCGACATTTGTTCGTTAAAAAGAATATGAAGATTTAAGGCGTTACCCCCACTTGTAGCGCAAAGAAAGGCCTTTTCATGAATTTTTTTAAAGAAAACTACAAAACTTTTTTAATCGATCAATATACCATCTTAAAGAACACATCTTGAAGAACTTTCAGTAATTTTTTTATTGAAAAATATTACATTGTTTAGTGGCAAATGGCCGTCAATGAAATAATGTTTTTATATACACGGTTTGCGGTGACCAACATTGCGGCGAAGTGGATCATCTGAAAAAAAAAATGCGGATGGAATTAGTCAAATATAAGTATAAACTAGTCTTTAATCGAAGGATTTTAAAAAATATTCATTTTTCACAAAATGGCGGACAGTCAAAGTTAATGGTTCGATTTTAACGAAAAAAAAACGGCCGTTTTTTGACTATAAAACGGCCATTTTTTTTCGAAAAAAAAATCGAACGATTAAAGACTACATTTTTATGTATTAAATAAGCCTGCAAAATTTCAAGAAGATCGGTTCATTAGTGTTCGACTAATCTTGGTCACCGACTTCAGAAATGTCATTTTGAGAAAAACGCGTTTAAAGTTTCTCTTTCAACGCTCTTTCAACGCGGATTCTTCTCTTTCAACGCTCATATCTCAGTCAATTTTGTTCGGATCGACTTGAAATTTTCAGGACATATTCTCAGATACTTATACTTCAAAAAAATGCAATAACAAAAAAATCGATTTTTTCAAAATCGCAAGTGGGGGTAACCCCTTAAGAAAAGCTTTCATAGCAAGATGAAGAATGGCGTGAAGCATGTAGTGTCAAAATTTTAGACAGATAGCTTGAAAACTCTTCCTTTGAGAGTGTACACCGTTTTGAAAAACGACATTTCGAGAAAAACAGTATTGATGCTGTTCAAAAATTGAACAGCATGTTTATAACCATCTATACTATCGGATAATTCCAAATAAATCAATTTTTTTTAAATTTCGAACTGTGATGATCCCCTAATAAAAAATAAGTCACAATCGATTATTATATCCAACGATAAAGTAGAATAAAAATTTTCGGGCAAATTTAGTACATTTACACATCTCTACATTTTCTTTTAAACGTGACGGCCACGAAAATTCTTCTACTAGTCGCATTTTTTCAAGTTTTATTATTAATATTTACTTTAAACATTCGGTGACCCTCTGTTTTTATTATCCTTACGGAATCTTTCGATTTTTTTACCCCCGTGAGCAGTATATATAAAGCATCTAGAGTTATTTAGCGTATAAATTATTAGATAGAAATGTGGCCAGCGTGACATCTCCACAAAGCGCCGTATGAATGAGACAATTTTTAGCGTCGTAATTTTTCGTTAAAAGTTCGGTAACTTGGCCCGCATATTTTCCCAGTTTACTGGCATGTATTTTTACTTGATTATAGACGAAAATCAGTTAACCCTTTCTTGAAACACTGGGTTTTTTTGACCCGGACGAATTTGAAAGAAAATGCTCACTTTTACAAAATTGAAAGTTTTCAATAATTTTTTACAACAATTCCACTTTATACTTTCCGAATTTTAATTCGGCAGCCAAATTAAGAAATTTTTAAAGTGTATCCCTGATTTTTTTCAATAAAAACCGATCGAAGGGTTTTTAAGGGCAGGGGAATGAAGTACTTTCCGGGCCAAATTGACCCAGTGTGTCAAAGCCGTGGCCAAATATAAGTGTGTCAAGGAAGGGTAAATTGTTCAATATTTGGGCTTGTGAAAGGAATACCTTATGGAAAGACACCACTGTGACGGGCCGAAAAAAGATGTTTTCTTTCGATTTTTTTTTTTGGCTACGAGATTATTTATTTGGAATTTGGAAAAAAAGGTATAAAAAAGCATACATAGAACTCATTTCGTGTAAATTATTATTTGAAAAAATAAAAAATTAACAACTTTAATGAACTGTAATTCAGCCTCCGTATCGATCGATAACTTGGCAATGGTTGGTCTGAAAAATAAAAATAAAAATCTTCAATGATCTATATAAATGTAGTTCTCCTTCTACGTGGTCGTTTGGCAAAAATCACTCAATGGCGGGTGATAAAAAAAAGTGTCATTTTCACTAAAATTTTATTTGTTCCCGGGGGCTTGCAAAAATTCTAAATTAAAAAAAACGACTACGTACAACGATAGCTACTGCCATGGCGGAAATTTTGAGATAGCCTTAATATACGTTAATCGCTGAATCACTAAATCGTCTGTAACTTCGTAAATTTTCAATATTTCAACTTGAATGTTTTCCACATATTCTTAAATATGTGTATTTTGAGAAACTGCAAAAAAATGAATTTTTTGACCCGTCACAGTGGTGTCCCGCCTTAACGAACCTTCGAAAATTATCCGTTTTAAAAGTATTCATATATGACAAAGTATTTTGATTTGGGTTTTCCAATCCAGTAACGTTGCATTCACTTTTCGGACGGATTTTAACGATCCGAAGAATTTTTATCCTCACCTAATTTACATAGATATGACAATGCAATTTCGGTTAATACAAATACGCGTCCGTCTCATATCCTATACGAAAGATATTGACCTACATGCGAAATACACTTTTTAACGACGTTGGAATGCAACGGAAATGAATTCTTTCGAATTGCTCAATTTTTTGTCCGGCTTAGGCTGTAACAATCACTCCAACATTGTTACATATTATAATTGGAAATATACGACCTCAATTTGGAAAAAGGCTTTCAATAATGATCAAAGAAACGAAACGAAAAATAGAGGAAAAAAATAGTTGCATTCCAACGATGCAAATTTCAACGTCATACTTTTAACTAGTATTTTTCACACTAGAGAAAATTATTGGACAATTTTCTATACCAGTAAACATAATGGATGGCTCGAGATTACCGTTTCATATTTTATATACATATACATATACATATACACACATATATATATATATATATATATATATATATATTTAGATTGTGGATTTTTATTGAGAATTTTCAATATATGTATATATATTAGAAAATCTTTTTTTCTATGCCTTTTTCTCGGCACTCCATCAACATACGTTATTTATATTAAACCTAGAACGGTAACCTGGGGTGAAAAACCACCCCAGGCGAGTTTAAATCTCGCGCCCTTTACGAATCTTTCATGTTTTCCCCCCTTTTACCTAATTTTTTTACTAACTTTTCCTACTTCAAGCGGAATCGCCGTAGGCCTACGTGATTCTGAATTAAAAAACGAAAAGAATGAGCCCAAGTTGAACCCTTTTCGTGAAATTCCACGGGAGATATGAATTTTTCAAAATTGGGGTGGTTTACCACCCCAGGTTACCATATTGGGTAAAAAAATAAGGTTACCATTCTAGGGTTAATAGTAATATACAAAATTGATTTTTTTAATAAGCTTTCGAATAAACTAAGGTTCTGTGTTTTTTTTTTGTCGCGGAGTTATTTGAGAAAAGCAATGCGTGCATATAAATTTTTTATCCTCCTGTGTGTCTATAAATATATTTATATTTAGATTTTGGATTTTTCGATGTATATATTGTGGAAATATATTGAAATATATATACGGAATACACAGGGTGTCCCGGAACTGAATGCGTTCCCTGGAATAGAGGGGGTTGGGGGTGAAATTCTGAGTCGATTGATATAAGCATGTGTGGGTCTCAGATCAACCCCTGAATTATTATTAATTTTTTAAGGCGGGCCAATCAGGTGCGCCCGACGAGCCGGCGGACGTCGGTGAGCGATAGGCGCGTGTGTAGTGCCCGGCGGGAGCCCGGACCTACAAGCGCGTATCGCTCACCGACGTACGCCGGCTAATAGGGCGCACCCGATTGGCCCGCCTTTAAAAATTAATAATAATTCAGTGGTTGATCTGAAGCCCACACATGCTTATATCAATCGACTCAGAATTTCACCCCCAATCCCCCATTTCAGGGAACGCATTCAATTCTGGGACACCCTGTATGTATATCGAAAAATCTGAATAAAAATCCAAAATCTAAATATAAATATATTTATAGACATACAGGAGGATAAAAAAATGTATTTCACGCATCGCTTTTCTCAAATAACTCCTCGACAAACAAAAAATACAAAACATTATTATATTCGAAAACTTATTGAAAAAAATCAATTTTGTGTATCAACATCAATATAAATGAAGTATGTTAATGGAATGCCAAGGAAAACGCACAGAAAAAAGCCCGCTGTGGACATATTTTTTTCCCCGCTGTATCTACTACATACGAGAGCTACACAATCGTAGCAAAAGAAAGAAAAAGAAAACGGCCCCGCGCTCTGTCCCAATTTTTGAAACGATGAGTCGACAACAACGATTTTCTTGGGCGACCAGAAAGAGCCAATTTCGCACCAAGAGTGCGACCGCGTTGAGAAAATCGGGGCCTAAAAAATTCTTGGGGAAATGCAAAAGCTGCGCAAACAAATTTCAGCTGTTCGCATTACATTACAGGCAACGAGAAAACGCGAGCTCTCTGACGAAATCGCCACTTTTTGCCGAGTAGACGAGAAAAAATGAAAAAAATCTTGCGAAAAAAATTCTCGCTGAGTGCGTCCAACATTTTTCACATTCTTCTCGCCACGTAAGCAGCGAAGGAACGAGAGACCGCGAGAGTTTCTCAACTCTTGCGGTCTTTGTTGTGTCGTACGAGCGATAAAAACAAACGCGCTCGGCGCGTCGGCAAATTTGCAAATATTGGAATTTCGAAAGAGCATTCCGGCGACGCGTGTATGCTTTATTGAAAATCCCAGGAAACTCGAGCGACGAAGAGAAAATAAAACAAGTAAAAATACACAGTGCGAGGAATTCGATGAATCAGTGCACGATTGGGCAAGAACAATTTTCGCTTATTCTCACAAACGAAATTTAGGTTGGAATGTTTCGACGCCAGCGAAAACAAAAGTTTTCTCGACAAAAGGAGAAAAAGGAAAAACGTATTAAAAAATCAATTTGAATTGTGTGTTATTCTTAAAGCAATGTAAACAAAAATTATTCTCGAACAATAATTGAAAAAAGTGCGTTTTCGAGCTGTTGGAAAACATTACTTTCGAAACATTTTCATCCGCTATTTCCTTGCTCACTTTTTTTCGTCACTGGCCTCGTGACTTATTTTTCTCATGACTGGCCAAATTACGTATATACGGATGTAGCACAAGTGGCCAAGAATTCGCCAGAAATAACTTTTTCCACTAACAAATCCAAGCAGCCCCAAAAGCCGATTCGTACTCGAGAGGGCAATCAAGGCAGGGCCTCCCCAAAAGAAAACTAAACAAAGTTCCCATCAGCAAATGCGTATTCCCAAAGCCACGCGCCCGACCAAGCCCCCTGTTCGATCGAACGTCAAACCCGCTATCCTCACTCTCCGCCTCGTCTGCCCAGAAGCAACAAGTGTCAAAAGCCGCGTCGAATTCGCGACAGAAAGATCATCGTATTACGGCAGCATTGCCAGGTTGCGTTATCGCTCGTCCGATTCGTCCCGGAACGCGTGATCTCGCGCGAAGATTCGCGACTCCGCATATAAGGAAAGAAAGAAAGGCGCGAGTATTTCCATCTCGGAATAATCGACGAGGTTACGAATCTCGTATGGCAAGATGCCCGCGTGAGATCCTCACTCGGCGAGAGCCCGAGTGCGAATGACGCGGCGCGGCGCGCGCGGAGCGTTAGTTCGCCGGGGCGTCGCGGCAGGCGCTGCAGGCGCGCGAAACGGGTCGAGTAGGTTGAGAGCTGCGCGGCGAGCCGGGAGCGCGCTGGGGGCGCACCACGCGTCTCCGCGGAGTGGGGGAAGAACGAGGAAAGAAAAAGTGTAGCGTGTGGTCTCGTCGCTGTTCTCGTGGGTACGAGTGCGACCGAGAGTCGCTGGGAACTCGCAAGCGCGTGTTCGCCAATCGTACCAGTCCCTATAGATGTATGTACGAAAATAAAGGACGCACATATCGGTGGATTGCGTTAAACCGAGAGAGAGAGAGAGAGAGAGAGAATCGTAAAAGCGACTCGGTATGGGTAACGGCGTGTATCCATCGTCGCGGGGCCAGGAAACGTGTGCAATCCAGCCTCAGTGACAGACAAAATGGCGGAGTGTCTGGTGCAGTGGTAGCAGTGCTTGGGGTAGTAGAGGGTTCCTAGGTGTTCCCTCGTGGTTATGGACATACGACTCGAGCCGCCCCGTTCATCCAAAAACCCCATTGGGCAAATATAAATTAAAACAAAATCGTCGTATCATGGATAATTCGTTGACATCGAGCAGCACGATAGCGACGAGACGTCGGGGTCATCAGCATCATCCGCGTCACGCAACGCGTCGACGTCTCGACATATCCAGCAGAGGACCCGCGCAGTGTGGCCCTGCTGTTTTTTCTCCCGCAAAATCGTCGATTTCCAATCCCGACACGTTCGCCAACGAGACGAAATTGCCAAGCGAGCCTTCGTTCGTGGTGTCAGCGCTCGAAGCTACGAGCTCGCCAGCGCGACTGTCCGACGATAACAAGCGCGACGAGTCTCGTTGTCAGCCCGGCGAAGGCCGCGACAATAACATCGCGAATGCGCGCGCCAATTGCGAAAAAGCTAATTTAACGTTGAACGAGAAGAGGGACACGACGACAAACAAGGCGAACGTTGAGACGTCCATCGACACGAAGGATCGTCCGAATCGGAACGTTCAGCCCAGGCCCGCGCAGTGTGGCCTAATCGTCGTTGATCCAAACACTCGTACCTCGGAATCTCGATTAACCCTCAATAACGACGTTCGGGAGGCCCTCGAGCGCAACAAACGCAAAAACGTCGCAAACTCGCCCGGCGAAGGCAAAATCTCGTCGCCACGAAGAATCTCGTCGAATCTGAGATCCAACCGAGAAACGCGAACGAGATCTAGAAACAAGGAGGAACGAAGGAGCCCCGATGAGCCCGAGCACGCGGTCGCGAGGGCACGGGGAGACGGTAATTCCGACGACGACACACCCAACGTCGAGGAAGATCCCGAACTCGCCGAATTGGCCAAATTACGATGCCCCAGCGAGAGAACCGAAGTTCAGGCAGAGAGAGAGGCCAACAGGCGCAAGAGATGCCCCGACTATCCTGGACTCGCTTTCGGAAGCTCGATATTCTCGAGCGATACCATGATGAAGTTCAGTCTTATAAGGAACGAGCTTAAGAATATTATGGGAAATCAACTCAAGCGGGTCAGTATCTCGGTTGTGGCCGTTCGACGTGATTAACGGAATGGAGGAGGGGGGAGACAGAGGGAGAGAGAGAGATTGATTGATTGAGTTTATCACGAGCCGAACTTTCGACCGAATAACAACAGAGGCGCGGCAATGCGCGTTATCGCACGAGGGCAGCACGTGGCCCGTTATGACCTTGCGCTTCGAATACTCGACAAGGTCAAGGACCCGATCCCAACCACCGATCACTCCCAAATCCAATCCCGCTGTCGCGAAAATCAATGGAGACTTTGGGAACTCGATGTTTCCGGGTTGACGCAAAGTTAAGGGGTCTTCTCACTTGAGACGCTAAAAATGCCTATTTTTTTATAGGTTTATATAATAGATATTGATATAAAAGTTGTTACACTTAATAAATACAATTTCGAAATACATTAAATTTTTTTTTTTAAATTTATTCAAGGCCATTTTTTTGCACAGTTCAATATATACCTTATAAAACCTAAGGCTCTTTTGACCATGTATTTTATTCCATTCTTAAAAAGAATTTTAAAAAACGGTCGAAAATGGGCAGTTACAGTGCAGCCCTCCCTTAAGGCCTTAGGCCACAGTAACGGGTATAAAATGATGTGCGAATTTAACAATTTTTTTCCGTATGAAAAAGTTATTCACTCATAAAATTTATTACACATCTATTTATTATGAATATCAAGCTGGTAGACATTTTTTTTTTTCGATGTACAAAATGGCCGACTACTAATATTTTCTTTTGTTATCTTTTTTTAGGCGCTCCGCGGCGTGACATTTAAACATTTTTTTAAATTTATTCAAGGCCATTTTTTTGCACAGTTCAATATATACCTTATAAAACCTAAAGGCTCTTTTGACAATGAATTTTATTCCATTCTTAAAAAGAATCCAAAGAAAACGGTCGAAAATGGGCAGTTACAGTGGAGCCCTCCCTTAAGACCGTCCACGATTTTTTACCTAGAACAAAAAACAAAAATTCTCGTCGATCCACATTAGAATACCTAGAGAAGTACGTACGGAATTTCAAAAATATTGTCTTATTCAAAAGTTGTAGGTATTTGAACTTAAAAAATTAATTTTCAGTGAAAAATTTCGTTATAACTGCTCATAAACTGCTCATAAAATGAAAAGTTTTCGATTAATCAGAAATTCCGTACGTACTTCTCTGCGAAATGCAATTAGGAACATAACTTTTTAATTTGAAGCAAATCGAGTGTAAATTGTTGAAGTTATTTGTCACGACAATTGGAAAAAAGCTCTTTCGAGAAGTTTCGAGCAGTCGACCATTTCGTACATCGAAAAAAAAAAAAACATTTGTAACAGCTTGATATTCATACTAAATAGATGTGTAATTAATTTTATGAGTGAATCACTTTTTCATGCGAAAAAAAATTGTTAAATTCGCCCATGATTTTATACCCGTTACTTTGGGCTAAGGCCTTAAGTCACTATTTATAGACGAAAATGGTATTAAAAGAATGTCCTAAAAAAATTGTAGGTCTGCGCTGTTGATGAAATCTCGGAGATGGATCATCCGAAACAAAAATTCAAACGGTTTTAGATTCGGTATGTTAATGGCTATAGCGCATATCATACGATTTTTGATATATGCAAAAACAAAAGGCCAGATATTTTTCAAAAAAAAGTGTTTTTTTTACCAAAAAAAATAAATATCAAGATTTAAAATCTATACAACTTTACATACAGTAAAAATACATACAATTTTTTTAAAAATGTATTTCGAAAGTGTATTTATTGAGTGTAACAACTTTTATATCAATATCTATAATACAAGCCTATCGAAAAATCATGAAAATAGCCTTTTTTAGCATCTAAAGTGAGAAGACCCCTTAATAACTCGCCGTGTACGAGAGGGAGAGCCGAAAACTTTCGCTTCTCATCTTTCTCCGGCATTTCGGGAAAATAATTAGTCTCATTTCGCACCCCAAAGCAAGGAGAGCTGGGATTGTTTCCGGAATGTCGACCTTGGAGAATTGCCCGCAAGGGTGTTTTTACCGACTGAGAATTCACCTTAAGGGGGACATACCTTTAGGCGAGAAAAAAATTGCCGATTTTTATGATTTTTTAAAACTCTTCGTTGACGCGTATATTTGGCTGCGATTTTGACACACTGGTTCAATTTGACATCAGGGATACACTTTGAACATTTCTTGATATGTCTGCGTAATTGAAATACGGAAAATATCAAATTAAATCGTTGAATTTTTTGTTTGAAAATGTTCAGTTTTGGAAAAGTGAGCATTTTTACTAATAATTCATCCGGGTCAAAATGACCCAGTGTGTCAAAGTAGGGTTGACCTGACCCTGTCCCCCGTTGTCCCTGTGGGTCGAAATTACCCAACGTCGCCATGTTTGTTTCGCGACTTTTTCTCTACGACTTTTTTTTGCATGTTGCTATCTGATTTTTTATATAATTTTTGGCACATGTTATGCAAAGTTTAAAGTGTTTATGAATTTTTCATCGTCATCCGACAAGAAAAGATTAGAAGGAAAGATTTCCTCACCATTTTTGAAACTTGGGGTATCTTTTATTAATACTTTTGGCTGCTAGATAGTATTTTTTCTTATTATTAATCTTTATAAATGGCGGAGGTATGGCACTTTCTTCTAAACGGGTTGCGGCAGTTGTCGTCAGACGGCGTGACACGTAGCGTCGGTGGCATTAGTCCGAAAAAAAATCAACGGAGATTTTCTTTCGTTAACACTCATACGCAGAATATGAACCAAGAAAAAGTGACAAATGTTGAAAATCTATGAAATGGTACGCTTTGAAACAAAAAGATTGAATTTTCCGAACAAAAATGGCTACATTTTGCAATAAAAAATATCGTTATTGCAAATTTAGACAGTATTATACGAAATATCATCAGTACCGCTCGATTCGGTTTTTAGCTATACGTCACGACAGTTTAAAAAATGCAGTTTAGAAGACCGTGCCAAATCTCCGCCATTTTTAGAGTTTAGTAAAAGAAAAAAATACCGTGTAACAGCCAAAGTATTAATGAAACATAGCCTAAGTCTAAAAAATGGCGAAGAAATCGTTCCTCTTAAAGGAAAATAAAAAATCAGCAAATTATTTCCTTGCCTCAAGGTATTCCTTTCGCGAAGGGCCGTATTTTGTGGGGGCATAATGAGGGCTTTTCTGAATCATTGATGAAGTACAGTGGCGTTTAATAAAAATAAGTCACGATCAATTATTATACCCAACGATAAACTGGAATAAAAAATTTCGCGCGAATTTAGTAGATTGAGACATTTTTACATATTCTCTGAAAAGTCGCAGCTACGGAAATTCTTCTGCTAGTCACATTTATCGGAGTTTCGTCATTAATATTTCCTTTGGACATTCGGTGACTCCGTAAAGCGCCGTCTAAATAAGACGATTTTATGTGCCTGAAGTTTGCATCGTTGCTAAGCAACGATTTTTTTTTTTTTTTCAATTTGTTAATTTCCTATAATTTCTTGCAATTATAATTGAAATGTGCAAGAAATTATAGAAAATTAAAAAATTGAAAAAAATAAAATCGTTGCTTAGCATCGATGCAAACTTAAGGCACATGACGATTTTTAGAATCGTAATTTTCTGTTAAACGTTCGGTAACTTGGCTTGAAATTTTATCAGCATACTGGGATGTACTTTAACTTGATTATAGACGAAAATCAGTGAATTGTTAAATATTCGGGTTCGTTAAAGGAACAGCTTAATGTGAGATAATTCGCGCTCGGATGGTAACAAAACCTGTAATCGAGCGTTTTTCAATGCTGTTGGAGTTTTGGAGGCAGGGCTCTGGGACTCTTTTTGCGTCCCGAAATATTCAGTCGCTTGGTATAGTCGGATCGCAGATACGGAGTGGGGGTAAAGCACAAACGGGAATTTTACATTGCGGCAACGCGCGATGTGAAACACATTCTCTGCCTCTCTCATGCTCCGCCGACACTATCGCTAGCGCCCTCGCACCCGTGGCTGCTCCCCATCGCCTTAAAATCGCGAACGAAGTGTCTTCACCGCGAGGCGTGTTCCCTTTTTGATGGTGGCTCTTCAGGCACGCATAACACGCCATCAGCAACCCGCAAGATTCTTATTCGTGAGACTTTTTTTTCCCTTACTTTTCGAATCACTTCTTCATGATGCTCTGGTTACGGCGGAAATCGATCGACTTCGGAAAATCATAAAGTTGTCGGAAAGAACCAAATTTTGATGAGAACTCTACATTTTTCGGGAAACTCAAGAAATTCTATAATTTCGAACAGATTCGGTTATCTAAAGATGTAAAAAAATATTTTTCCGTGCTTGATTTTTCGAAAAATTCTAAATAAGGAATCTTAAACAAAATTCTCAAAACTGAAGTATTTCTAGAAATATTCTGAAAATTCTGAGACCAAAATTTTTCGGATAATTTGAAGAAATTCGATTTCGTAAAGACGTAAAAAAATATTTTCCCCTGCTTGATTTTTCGAAAAATTCGAAATAAGGAATCTTAAAAAGAATTCTCAAAACTAAAATATTACTAGAAAAATTCTGAAAATTCTAAGACAAAAATTTTCTTGATAATTTGAAGAAATTCGATTTCCTAAAGATGTAAAAAAAATATTATTCCGTGCTCAATTTTTCGAAGAATTCTAAAAAAGAAAACTTAAAAGAAAAATCGAAAACCAATTTTTTTCTCGAAAAATTCTAAAAATTCAAAAGGCTACAATTGCCCTGAAATTTTGAATTTTTCATTGCAGAAGTTTCCTCTGGGATGTTCTCAAAATGCGAAAAATATTTTTGCGCGTTCAATTTTTCGACAACAATGTCAAAAACCAAAATCTTTAAACATGTAAGAACCGAAATTATTCAACCGCAATTCCAAAAAAGTAGGATTGGATATTTTTGCCGAAAAATAAATTCAGCAATCCGAGCAAATGTTGCAATTGCAGCGAAATCCGAAAACAACCGGCTGTTGTAAAAATTACTCGAAGGTGTGAGCAGGAACGAAAAAGCAAGGAGAATAAATTGCCTGAAATGGCGGCTGTCCCAAATGCCGGGATACCGTTATTACTGCTGTTAGTGCACGGGATAGGGTCAACTGGTCGTCGTGGGCCTTCACCTTGCCCGTGTCCGGCCGTTCGCTAAATTGGCACTTCCTGTGCTCTTCGACGCTCGTGATATTGACACTTTATCCTCCAAAGTTCCCTCTTCGTTTCGATACAACTGTTCCCGTCGATCAACGAGAATATTCGTCAACTTATCTCATCGTCCCACGTAACCTAGAAAACTTGCCGTCCGAAGTTTACCGGAACTCGCGCATGCGAACGAGAGCTTTGACACATCAGCTCTTATTTCGTTGCGCAATTGCTCCAGCATCATCAGATGGACATTTTTCTCGCGCTAGTTACTTTTAGCTTACAGTACAAAAAAATAGGCCAAGTATTGCGAACGGATTGAAAGAAACTAAAAATAAAAATGTCATCGGCGTTCGGAATTTCTCTATTACCGAGGGTCGGCTCGGGTTGCCTGTTGCGCTTTGTACTTCCGAGAGAGAGAGAGAGAGCGAGAGGTTTACTCGCGATCTCTAAAAGTCATGGCGCCTCTCGCGGCCTAGGGCAGAAGCGCTACTACCCGTGAAAAAATTGCCGACGCTTACAATAAAACCAATGCACGGGATGGCAATCGGGGCCCAACCGATGGTACCCAGCCATAAGGCCAACGTTCGGCCGGTTTTGTTCACCGATGATGTAACCCATGGTAAAATTGAACATTGACGCATCACCGATAACCAACCTTGGGCCTACATTGGCCTTAAACTGCACCCAACCTTTGGTACGCCGCACTAGATCCGACCTCTGGCCATCTATATTAACCAATACTCAGCCTACGTTTGCAGCGATTACTGGCAGCTAGAAAGCTTCCAGCACTGGTCCAGTATCGGGTTTGCTCGGCTGACCCTGTTTGCCAACTGTAGTACCCATGTAACATTTCGGATTTTCTCCAACCGTCGCCCGGTACTGGTAATGATCGTTGGCCAGTCGTCGAGTATAGTTGGCACGGTACTGGCCGAGTGCTGGGCCTTTTGTACATTTTTTCAAGGCTAGTATAGTAAACTTTGTCAAAATACATTGATAACAATAGCCAAAATTTAAAAAACGAAAAAAACTGGAGAATCTGCCGTGTTCCAGGGTGCAAAATGAATAATAAACGTGAATTGTCGTTCCATAAGCCACCTAAAGATAGTCTTTAAAAAAAAAGTGTTTGTTGGCTCTGAAAATGACTCTCTTTAGGCCATCACGGCGAGTTTGTAGTCACTCCACAAGATTTTTTCGCTCTAAGTTTGCATTTTCATAAATAATAAATCGAGCAATATTACAAGTGATTTCTGTTATATACAATGTATAAATATAATTTTAGACGTCTCTTTAGAAGACTCTGATAACCTTAAAAAATCTAAATCTAGAGCTGACAGAGCTAAAGAAGAGCGGAAAATAAGTTATTCACTGCATTAGCATCTTTACAATCTAGCATGGAGGTAAATCCAATAGCTAACTCGCAGAAAATAAAAAACGTAGTAATTGTATACGTTTGAGGCTATACTTCGACCGGTCATATTGAAATATCGCTGCGCCACCTCTAGGACGTAAAAATCGCGAACTTCGTAGCCTAAGATGAGAATCCCTAAGAGGATCGTGCAAAAACAAAGAGATTACAATCTCCAATAAATGCGTGCGAGGGAGAGAAAGAGAGAGAGAGGTGGAGTCAACCGCTAGGGGGCGAAAGTTCGAAGCTTTTGAAGTTGACGTGTAGCGCCGCGAGATGGCGAGCGGAAACATTCTAGCAACGCTCCCGAAATATTTCCCTCGTTTCTTCTTATCGTCTTGCGAAAACCACGTCATCCGCGATATTTTCGGCTTGAAATGATTATTTATCTCGATCTCATGCTAGCGCCTTTCTCTCGTCGAATTGATTTCGTTCGCGCGCGTTACTATCTTCTTTTTGTTCGATCCCCGCTGGCTGTACATGCGTCGATCCCACACGCAGAATCTACAGGGTTCTAAAAATATTCCGAAACGAGACGAAACTGCGCGCGCGGGCGATCCAGTGACTCGAATACCGAGCGGAATTGCGTAAGCGGCCGTTGCGGCTCGGGGAACGTAATAAATGGCAGGGGAAGGACCGGGATGGTTTCGTTTCTCCCCACTACTCGATGCGTCGACGTTACAATTCGAAACGAGTGCAAACGCCCACGTCCGTGAGCTCGACATCTAACCGGGAATTTAGAGCGAATCCTTTTTGTTTCTCTCTACCTTGTAACCTCTTTGCCTCGCTCTTTCTCTCTCTGTCTCGTTCTCGAAATCGAATTGACGCCGAGCGCGCTCTTGACTTCGATTCGTCAAGCTCTTTGTAGCCACCGATAGATGGCGTTCTACGCGGCTTCCGGACCCTATTTTTTGGCTATCATAAGCAGTCGTTTTCACAGGGCTAAGTATTGCCAGATCAGGGGTTTTCCTCACGGTCTTACATACAGGTCCTGCAATGAAGTTAAATTTCGAGGTGAAGGTACGAGAGCCCACGACCAAAACCATGTCCTACAGTTTTACGGCCAAAAATTTGTAAAAAATTTCAAACTGCTCTCAAAATGTAAAGTGGTCAGACTTTTTCCTGACTGAAAAAAAAATTGATTTTTTCGTATCAACTGACCCAAATTTACTTATGAAAATTATTTTCAAACGGTATGCTATAATTTTTTTTGCGCGTTTTTAGTTTTTTTTTTTTCGAATGATCTGATACGCGTTGCGCTATTGGCTCCTGAAAACGTGCTCTCGGTATCTCAGGTCTATCATTTAACTACATTTCGGAAATCAGACGGAATGATATAGTTTGGTAAAGTTCATGACATTTTTTGAAAATGCGCTGAGGTTAGATGCTACGCGCGAAATTTCTGAATTTACCATTTTTAGGTTCAGGGTCATCGAATCTATCGATTTCATAGGGTTTTAGCCGTAATACTATGACGAAATGTTTCGTACTATTCGCGACTTCCGCGTCCAAGAGATGGCGCAACGATATTTCGTGTGGCCGGCCAAAGTATAGCTCCAAACGTAAACAATTACTTCGTTCGTTCGTTCTTGATTTCCTGCCATTGTAGAGATGCTACTGCAGCGAACAATTTATTTTCCGCTCTTTTCGTAGCTCTGTCAGCTCTAGACTTAGATTTTTTAAGGTTATGAGAGTCACGTGCAGGTTTCAGGGTGATTCTATTTTTCAGAGCATAATTTCTACAAGGGACGTCTGATTATATATATATATATATATATATATATATATATATACACACATTGTACATAACAGAAATAACTTTTGATATTACTCGGTTTATTATTTATAACGATACAAACATGGGAAGAAAATCTTGTTGAGAGACTACAAACCCGCCGTGATGGCGAGAGTCATTTTCAGAGCCAACAATCACTCTTTTTCCAAGACTATCTTCAGATGGCTTATGGAACGACAATTCAATTTTATTATCCGTCTTGCACACGGGAACGCAGCAAAATCTTGAGTAATTCTTCGTTTTTCAAATGTAATCAATGTATTCCGACAAAGTTTACTATACCAGTAGAGTTTCTGCCTTAGACCGTGAGTGGCGCCAAGGGTTTGGGGATCGCGAATACGCACGTTTGTGGTCGACTCTTATCGATTCCCTAGACGCCTCTACGCGTCGCTGTAGCAGAGGGATGTGCTGCCCTCTTTATCTGTTGGCGCTGTATTCGTCCGCGGTGTTTACGCCTGTTTTTGTGCCGTGATTTTCAATATAACCTCTATTCGCAATCAGATACCACAAGGTCTTACACATGAAGCCTAGATACCAGGAGGTTCAACGGCAATGCAAAGGCGCTGAAAAATCGTCCCTGAAAATGTGTCGAAGTGATGGCGCTGGGGTGCAGCGGCACCCACATATACAGTAATATATTGGTCAACGAGGTGAAAGTGATCGGATGAGTTTCTAACCTCACGACAGACCGATCGTGACATCAAACGTCGAAATATCCGCCGAATCATAATTTCCTCATGACGGTTCGGAAAAAAAAACGCAAAAGCGAGAAAAGATCTCAAACTCGAACTCAAAATGGCGGCGATACAGCCCATCTAGAAAAGCGTGTTTTTTTTACAAATAGCTTCACGGGAGAACGGTTTTCTCGTAAAATATAAGACCTGAAACAAAAACCAAAAAAATGGTAATTTATACATTATTAGCTATGAGACTACCTAGAAATTTGCTTTCAAATTTTGAATGGATAGCGCGCTTCGAAGGAAATAAATCGATTTTTTGCCAAAAAAAGCAGTAAATTGTTTATAAAAAAAAAGTTTACATTTAATTAAAAAAATCGGCCACGTACTCCCATGGAGAATGTAATTGTGAAGCTGCTATCAAAATTTAAAATCGATGCATGCAAAGGTGGTCGAGTAATCCGTCTTCCGAGATTGAAAAAAGTGGTTTCGAGAAAAACGCGTTTAAAGTTGTACGAGCAACTCAGCGCGCTTCGAGGCGCTGCGGCCAAAGAGATAATTGAACCTTTAAATGATAAAAATCGCTACAGGACCAATTGCATATTGTTTTTATGACACCAAAGTATTTTTAGGTAAGAAAACGTCTTTTCAAAATCCTAGAGTGGTGTTATCACTTAACACGAATGAGGGTTAGGTACATCAGCTGTGATCTGTCTTAGATCGCACCCATGTTTAGCGTATATCTATATACATATAGGTGCCGGAGCACCCCAGCGCCATCATTTCTCGTTCTCGTTTTGGGGACGGGTTGAAAGGCCTTGCTGAACCTCCTGGTATCTAGGGTCCATGGTCTTACACTAAAAGTTCTGCGATTTCATGTGCCCAATTTGTATCTTCCTAGTGTTTTTATAACAATGTTCGTTATGGCTAGTGTTTTTATGACTTCTAGTTCTAGTGTTTTGATAACAATGTTCGTTCTGGCTTATCGCGCCTGCTCCAATTTCTCAAATTATTCATTGAGTACTAATAATCAATTCTAAATTGTGCGAAATCACAAGTAAATAATTTAAAACAAAACAAAAAACAGGCTGAGTCGAATCGTACCCAAAATACCAGGCCTATGGGCTAAGTTGCAGTACCTATACAAAACTATCTTTTCGAAATAGTACAAACAAATATCGTTTATATTCATCCCAGCCGCTTAAGTATTCAAACAAACTTGTAGGATATGCAGAAAACGTTAATTACCATAATTATAACGGTAACTATCTTTCTTTTGCATCGTTAGATTACTTTTTATTGTTTTCGTGTATTATGCAGCTTACACGACAATACGGTACGTAAAGTTACGGCAAACGGCACATGAGCTGCGTTTAGGAGGGATGGGGCGAAGTGATAAACAGCTGTTTGTCACTTCGTCGTCCATCACATCCCTTTACCGTCACGCACTAAGCGGTTCAAATCGGAATTAAAAATGACTCCACCAAGAGTGCTAGACCTGTATGTAAGACCGTGGTTTTCCTCTGAATTTACTATTCTTACGAAAGAAAATTCTTCTCGCGTTTTTTAAGTAGGGTAAGGTGCACAATTATTGGCACTTTAAGGACCCAATTATTAGCACTTTCAGGACCACTGTGTAGGTAGGACAAAAGTGTAAATAATTGGCGGGGTGCGAAAATAAGGTCACTTTACCCTATCAGTTGTTAAGGGGGTGTACTTGAGTAAACGGCGAGAAAAACAGGTAGACTTTGGGAATTTTTATCTCAAAAACTAATGTTCCGATTGGATCCGGGTTTTTTTTTTGAAAATATGTATATTGGGGTATGTTTAAGAATTTTTAAAAATAAATTCGATGACTGGAAGCGATTCAAACGCGATTATCTCGAAACATAGTTTTCAAAGTCGGTGGCAGATGTATCTCGAAAACGGCTTGTCCGATTTTGTCCAAATTTGGATACAATATTCTTCGATAGTTTTTCTCGTTCGCCACGTAGGGGTTTTCCATTTGATTGAACCATTGCTTTTTTTATGCAGTGTGTATGTGAAAACGAATGTTGTGTAAAAACAAATGTTAGATTAAACCGCTCGCAATTCCATAAAAAATGAAAATTTCGAAAAAATCCTACGTGGCGAACGAGAAAAACTATCGAAGAATATTGTATCCAAATTTGGACAAAATCGGACAATCCGTTTTCGAGAAACATCTGGCGCTGACTTTGAAAACTATGTTTCGAGATAATCGCGTTTGCATCGCTTCCAGTCAACGAATTTATTTTAAAAAATTCCTAAACATACCTCAATGTACATATTTTCCAATTAAAAAACCCGGATCCAATCGAAGCATTAGTTTTTGAGATAAAAATTCCCGAAGTTCACCTCGTTTTCTCGCCGTTAACTTATGTACCTCCCCTTCAAGAGAAAAACTCGAACAGCAGAGTTTCTAGCTTCAAAGCTGTCAACTTGGACAACCGATATTCGTGGAGTATCGCGACACCGGCGGGGGGCTGGGAGGGGGTAAATTCATCGGGTTTTCTTTTGTTGCGTTTTATCGACAATACTGACGTGCACACGTGTACCAGAGGAATAAAAAAAGAGGACCGAGAACTCCTATTGTCATTGCGAAACGTTCGATTTCAGGGCGTTGCCGTGTCACAGAAAACTTCTCGACCCACTTTTGTTCAACTAACGTTCAGCTAAAATCAACGTTTCAGCGAAATTCGATGAATGTGTAGATTGACTGGAGCGATCTGACTCAATTCAATTGCTTGTTCGATTTTTTCATAACGTTGAAGTTTCCACTGTCGGGTGCAACGAAAATGAATTATTTTTCATTGTTCAAATCTTTTCGGCCGATTTAGCCTGTGATGATCACTCAAACATTTTTACCTATTATTATTTACGACCTTAATTTGCAAAAAAGGCTTAGGATATTGATGAAAATGAAGAAATGAAGAATGAGCACGAAAATCGCTGGATTCCAACGATGCAAACTTCAATTTAATAGTTTTCTCTGGCAAAACTCGTTTTCCTTTAGCTCTTAAGAGGGAATGACACCTCATCGCGGTCGGTATGGTAGAACAATTATAGATTCCCAAAAATCTCTGAAACGGCTCTTCAGATCCCGTCGAAACTTTGCCAAACGACGTCAAATAGATAGACGAACAGCTGTCTTCCCCTCAAATTTTCTGAATTTGAGAAAAAAAAACTAGATTGGCTTATCATAAGCCAATCTACATCCCTCTTAAGCATGAGAGACGGTCGATCCAAATTCGGAAAAAAGAAAATGTCCTCGCGCCGAATTCATCGAAACAGCGGCCGAAATTAAAAATTCGAAAATAAACAATATAATTTTAACATGCGAAATAATTTGCAATATTTTTACTCGAACTATATTGAACGTTAACATTCAAAATTTCAACCAAAAGAAAATTCGCAATTCGGGTTGCAAGGCACGAAAATTCAGCCGAATTTCGGTATCAAGGGTGACCGCAAAACTCAGATTAAAACCAAATCCTGATTTCTCCATATCTTGAAAAAAAAATTGGGGCTTTTCGATTCTGAGTTATTCGGCGTCTTTACTGGCCGACACGGAGCCGAAAACAGACCAAAGTGTAATTTCGATCGACGTATTTTTTTTTCGTTTTTTCCTTACGTCAAAATTCTCTCAATTATTCAATTACAATTGAGTTCGTGACTTAGCTTGGATTTCATTTACCATTCCGTCGCACAGCCCGTACTCGAGACCAAAGACTGTAGGGAAGGCGTGAAACTTTTTAACTTGGCGCCGTTTCGGTATCAGGTTTCAATTGAATATGTATTATTACGGAGCAGCTGTGTTGCAAACTGTAGCCAAAATAGTCACAAGAATCATAATAAAGCATGCGGGCGATATTATTTCTCGAGAGAAAAGAAAGGGGAGAAGAATGTTTATACATACATGTATATATGTAAATATCCTTCTCTTCTTTCCGTTATCTATATATATATACATATATGGAGAAGATATTTTAAACCCGTTACATCTATAGAACGTCGGCTACCAGCACATCTGCTTTTTTGCAGTTGTTCCTTTAATTTTTTTTAAAACAAATAGCTGTTTTTGGGGACGGGATGATTCGCGAAATGACCGTTATATAAAAATGCATGCATTTATTGAAAGGTGATTTTGAAAACTTTGGCTTAAGGGTTATATACAGTCAGTCAGCCCAAAAAGATCGATTTTTCAAGAATTTTTCTTGAGAAGACCTTTGAATCTATTAACGTAAAAATTTGTCCACATATTATGGTAACTTTTAACTGTATTTTATCATTTTTTATGTGTAACAATAATTATTTTGAAAGCTGCTATATCTGATCTCCGAGAGCACCTCGAAAAAAAGCGTCTTGCGGTGAGCACGATATCTCTGGACTGGATCGTCTAAAGTGAAAAAACCAAAAATATTTCGTTAATATGATGGATCATCTTGTAATTGATCGAAGGAATAAGCAAAATAATCATTTTTGACAAAATGGGGGCTTCTAAAAAAAGAATCGATTTCTGACAAAAATTTAGGCCTTAAATTGTTTATAAAAAGGAAAATATTTATCGCGAAGAAAAAACCTTCGGTTAATTACTAAAAAATCTACTTGAAAAGATTGTGTTAAAATTCGAGACTGATCGGTTCAGCCGTTTCCGAGAAATCTTGCTCACCGACTTTAAAACACCCAATTTCAAGAAAAACGCGTTTAAAGTTTCAAAAACACTTCCGAACGCTCCGACACGTCATTACAAACGTGCGTGTAACTTCGAGATTATTCGCCGGATTGACAAGAAATTTTCTGTGTGTGTACTTTAATATATGTACATTGCGAAAATAAAATTTAAAAAAATCGATCTTTCGATAAATTTAACTGTATATAACCCCTTAAGGGGCCACTATACGGACGGTTCTACGGATGTTTTTTTTATGACGTTTCCATTGTCTTTTTCCGTATTTTCCCCATTTTCATATCCCGAAAGAAATATAGTTCAACTAATTTTAATAAGCTCAATGTTTCTTCTTATAAACGCCATGCAACATTTAAGGATCTTTTAATTAGAAGGAAAAATAGATTTTTTTAAAAATGCTATTATTGCAGATTGTTGGTATATATGTCGACGTTTAAACGGATTTTTTAGTAAACAAATTTCAATGAAATCGATTTTGCCTTCCACCATACTGTTTTTCATAAAAAAATTAAGGCATTCGTGTACTGATGTTTCTCTTTACTGCTCCATGGAGCGATTGTGCCTATAAGAACCGCGTGGGATGGGTATCTACCCCAGTCATGAGTTAGAAGGTAGAAAAAAATTATACATGAGTTCTAGGGTTAAAATAACCCAATCCCATCGCTGCATATTTTTTGGAAAAGGAATCTCCTATATATATATATATATATATATATATATATATATATATATATATATATATATATATATGCCGGTAAGAGTCAGGCCATAAAGCGTTAAGAACGAGTACCATATGAGCCGGGCGGGAATGAGTATAAGAGCTGACGATATAATTGTGATAATGATGATTCATCGCGCGCGGGACAGTATGTATATACTCCAAAGCCTATCCCGTATATACACGGGTGACGTAAACCCTCGAGCAGCGAGGGCCATCGTCTGAAATTTACTCAGAGGAATTTACTTCACGTCTATTTACAGTGGGAGCAAAAAAAAAATCACCAAACTCGAATGGAGAAAACAAAATTCTGCCCAAGGCTTCGGATACGGCGTGTTTCAATTTATAGCAGTATCTAGCCAATTCGTATCAATTTGATTAATCGTCTGGATATTTCGCTGACAAATTTATTTGCAAAAATTAAATCGTATAACGAAAATGCTGATTGACGACAGCCGGAGAGAGAAGGAGAGGAAATTGGGAGAATTATAAAGCGTTGGACAAATGAGTTGGAAACAGAGGATAGCCAGTGAGCAGAGTAGCAAGGATTTTTCGATGCTTTAACGGGGTATCCCTCTCTGGAAGCCCAATTTGACGGGTCAGAATGACGAATTTTTTTTTTTCTGGTAACTTTCGTTGGAATAAATTAATTTTTTCCCAGAATGTTGTGCACATGTTTGTGGTTACAATGTAATTTTTTCGGAAGAAAATCTTTAAAAGTGTTCGTGGTGCTGCGGTTGGCGTTGCAGGCCTCCGGCGGCGAGGCCCGAAATGGCGCGATCTCTACCAGGCGCCAATGTCATCTGAAACAAAAACAAAAAATGGTTTCTGCAAATATATCCAACTGGCTATGGGTCAGAGATGGGCACACGCGAATACTTTTAGCATTCGAGTAGGAAAATTATACCGAATACATGTCAGATGGATATTCATTTTTTTTTCTATAATGAATCCACGTCGATTCAGTATTCGTTCCGAAAATGAATAATCAATCGTACTGGATTCAGTATTCATTCCAAAATTAATAATGAATCCAACTGAAGTCAGTATTCATTTCAACATAAGTAATGAATCCAATTCGATTCAGTATTCATTCCGTATTCGGATATCATCAAATTGTATAATGTGGAAAAATTGACAGACAATATGTTTTTATTCTATTGAAACATTATCGTCCGATGACATTGTATTTACCCAAGGGAAATCGCGCTCTTAGTATGGGGCCGTCCATTAATCACGTGAGGCTCAAATAGGGGGAGGGGGGATTTGGATAACATCACGATTGATCATGCTCGGGGGGGGGGGGGGGGGGGTGTTGTGACATATCACGTGTATTTTTTTGTGTAACTGCGTAAACCGGATAGCATCCGCTGAGAGCTATTGAATAGGCAAGTTGTGCCCAGGGGGCTGGCACCTTTTGGAATTTTTGATACGCAAAATGACCGCATTTTTAGTGTCGTACTCTGCCACTCGCAGCGCTAGTTATACTCTTACAACCTGATGCGTGCGCAGGGGCTATGTATATAACACGGTCGCTATGTACGACGTGCGGGCCTCGCGCCTACGCAATAAGAATATTGTAAGATAACTGCTAGCGCCATGGGGAGAGGTAGAACTAAAAAAGCGGTAAAAAAGAGCAGCATTTGTATACCGATAGGGGATAGAAGGTTTCAACCCCCTGGTTGTGCCCAAAAAGTAACCTAAACAACAGTTTTTAGTTCAATTTAATTTCGACTGGCCACCTACTTAAAGTGAAGTGCCTACATCTGATCCACAAAAGGCTTGTCCACTTGTTACTGTAGAAAACACGCAAATGAGCCCATGGCCCTAGGACAACGCCATTAAAATATATTGACAATATAAATTATTTCGTTTTTGACAATCAAATACCGTACTCCCTATCGGTTGTGCCTGACATTTTTTAACACAAAAAAATACACGAGATGTGGGCGGGGGAGGGGGGGGGGCTGGAAACCTCACCACATATCACCACGGGGGAGGGGGGCTCAGAAAGTGGCCTAAAAAACCTCACGTGATTAATGGACGACCCCTATCTAGTAACTGAATAAATGGGGGTCGAAATGGGACATTACATTTGTCCCATTTCCATTGTCCATTTTTCCAGATTATTCAATTCGATGATATCCGAATACGGAATGAATAAATCGAGTTGGATTTATTACATATGTTGAAATGAATACTGAATTCAGTTGGATTCATTATTCATTTTGAAATGAATACTGAACCCAGTAGGATTCATTGTTCATTTATGGAACGAATACTGAATTGAGTTGGATTCGTTATTCATTTTCGGAATGAATACTGAATCCAGTAGGATTCTTTATTCATTTTCGGAACGAATTTTGAATAAGTTTCTTTATTATTCATGAATGAGAAAAATTCGAATATGCCCAAACCAGCTATGGGTTCACGGTTCACTTTTCGAAATTTCGAAAAATACGAAAAATGGCAGCTTGTCCAAAGAAAAGCTCATTTTTCTCTTGAAAACCAGCATGCTGAAGTCATTATAGCTAACAAATGATTCATCCAATAAAAAAATGCGGTCGTGAACCGAAAATGACAACTGTTTGAACGCTAACTGTGCAAATTCAAGGCAATAGTGTGAAAGTTACTCAAGATATCAATCCCGCCGTGTCAAGATATGTAGTTTCGAGATACAGTAGAACCTCGATCATCCGAACCCTCAATTATCCGAACGATGACTAAGTTTATCCGAACGCTCAATTATCCGAACGTTGGCGTGAAAGATACATTGTTGCTCGCTGCCACCGCCGTGAGCAACAATGAGCAACCAACGCAACTTCTCCTTCTCAAATGGCTGCGAGACTTAGCCGCTCAAAAACGCGTTACAGGCGTTCGTCAATTAAAAATGGACGATTTTATATAAAAAAAAATATTAAAAAAACTATTCGACTTTTTTCAGGTGTTTAATATATATATATATATATATATATATATATATATATATATATATGTGTGTGTGTGTGTGTGTGTGTGTGTGTGTGTGTGTGTGTGTGTGTGTGTGTGTGTGTGTGTGTGTGTGTGTGTGTGTGTGTGTGTGTGTGTGTGTGTGTGTATATTTAAACACCTGAAAAAAGTCGAATGGTCTTTTATATTTTTTTTTATAAAATCGTATACATATATATTAAAATAGTAGTATTACAACGTAAAGTATTAAAACAGTACATACATATATATTAAAATTTGACATACATATTAACGTTGAAATATGACGATTTTATAAAAAAAAATATAAAAAAAAACCATACGACTTTTTTCAGGTGTTTATATATATATATATATATATATACATATATATATATATATATATATATATATGTGTGTGTGTGTGTGTGTGTGTGTGTGTGTGTGTGTGTGTGTGTGTGTATTTAAACACCTGAAAAAAGTCGAATGGTTTTTTAAATATATTTTTTTATAAAGTCGTCATATTTCAACGTTAATATGTATGTCAAATTTTAATATATATGTATGTACTGTTTTTATGTAAAAAGGTGTTGTTTATGATCTCGTCCCAAAAAACCCACGTTTCGATTATCCGAACTAGTCTCGGTCCCAATTGGTTCGGATAATCGAGGTTCTACTGTAATCGCGTTAAAACTCGACGGATCGCGGTAAACCCGACACTGTTCCACTAAAATAAGTGTAACTTAGTCAATTTTTAGAATTTCAGGGTCCGGTTGGTCTTAAAATATTCTTGAAAGTTCACACTATAACAATATGCAAAAAAAACGATATTTTGAAGTTTCCACAGAGGGATACCCCCTTAAAATAAGCTTTTATTATTTTTTTTTCTCCTAATTGTCCATCGGTAGGTCTTCTTCAGACACGGAGCCTCCAGGAGCCCCGTGTCGTCGCGACGATGTCGAATCGGGACTGCACCACTCAATCCTCTGGAATATTTTTTTAACGATTTCTATCGCTCGAAAACAGTACAAAAATCAATATAACGCGGAGGGAAAAGCCAAGAAACTCAAACGAAATACTACTACTATTACTACTGTTTGGGCGATAAAAATCCCAAACGATCTTGAACCAACTCACGGCTACTGCACAAAGTGGGGCCTGTTTGCTTATTCGGTTCACTACTACACGATGATATTGAAGTTTGTATCATCATGGTTGTTACGCAATGTATACAACTTTAGAGTAAATCAGTTGTGATTTTTTTTAATTTTCAACCCTTGGCACTTGGCAACCCTTGGCAACTTTTCAATGTATATAATGAAGAATAATATAAATATTGAAAATATACAAAAATATTTATTCTTATACTTTCCAGTTTTTTGTAAAGTCGGTTTCATTTTTCGCAATTCTTGCAAAAAGTAAATTCCCGAACAATTCCAGCGAATTTCCAATATTCCCTGACTTTTTCCTTATTATTCCGGGAGAAAAGTCCCTGTTTTTCATATGCGTAACAGCCATGAGCGTTGGCATGCTACGAAATTTCATTTTTCTCATTGCAAAATTTTCCACAGATCAAAATGACAATAAACTTTCTTTGAGATCCTCATTAGAGACCCACGATCTAACTCTGTCAATTATATTTATATAGATATAGATATTTTCCATATAGATATTTTCCATTTCCATATATTATATAGATATTTTCCATAATATTAAAAATGGAGAAACAGGGAATAAAAAAGGATTTTCGTTGCATTCCAGGGATGTGAACTTCGACAGCCTACTACCCGTTGGCTAAATTCAAACGAAAAATGTGTCCTCGCTGCCACTGCCGTACTACTAAAATTTGGATTTCCAGAGATTTCCCTTGCGTAACATTGATTATTTTTCAAAGAACTAAATCGTTGCGATAGAACTCATTTATCCATTTTCATCTAAATGGCACTATATTAGAGAAACTAATTTGGGCATTTGCACTGAAAATTAAGACCGCAAGTCTGCAAAAAGGATCCCCAGCTTAGGCTTACCCACACCCACAATAACATTGCGCTATAATATTGAATAACACCTTACACCCAAAAACAATCAATCATCATCACGCGATAACTTTGACGACCCATCAGTGTCAATGTTTTCGTGTAAGCAAGACCTGCCTAGTGCATGGCGCAATACTACACAGTGCAAAAATATTCAAACTCGCTCAAACTTTTGTTCAATCGCGCAGCCATCAATACTAACTCTCAATGGTCAAAAACATTGCACAATTTGTATTATTGCGCCATATAATTGATGCACTTTGTTTTTGTACTAATCGGAGTATGCTCAAGTGTTTGATTACAGACCAGAAAGTTTTTTTGCTCTTTTCGAAGTTAAAGTTAAAATTAAAAGTCGTTCGGCACATTCGAAATCAAATTTGCATCGGAATCATTGTTTTTTGTTTTCCCTTATTTTACATTTTGTTCCATCGCTTCGAATTAATTCTATCGGAGAGATGAATTTTTTGAGGTTATGTCGACTTCGCGGCGTGGCATTATCGAAGTTAAAGTTAAAATTAAAAGTCGCTCGGCACATTCGAAATCCAATTTTCATCGGAATCATTGTTGTTTTTCCCTTTTTCTACATTTATTTCCATCGTTTCGAATTAATTCTATCGGAGAGATGAATTTTTTGAGGTTATGTCGACTTGGCGGCGTGGCATCGAGGATGCACGAGGGTGGTGTATATCGCGTGTACATCGCACATATACGAATCGTGTATTTTCGCGTAATCGGCGTAAAGCGAGTACACAGGTGCGAGTACACGATCGCAAACAGAGAATCGTTTCATATGTATGACAATTCGAACGATCGAGCGGGCTCTCAGCACGGGCGCGGTATTTCCGGGGGCTTGAACCCATTGGTGCAGCGAATTCTCCCACAGAGCGCGCTTCGTCCGCGGTACGAAAGACCGCGGAGCGGGTGGTTCTCTACCGCCGAATACAATCGTAATTCCCCGCGCTCCCGACGAATATCGGCCGGCGAAATAACGTAGCTCTTTTATTTCCCTCCCACGTTCGAAATCGCACAAAACAAATCGAAGGCGCAGCGCGCGATCGAGGGGGAACTATTTTACGGGCCGACACGGGCAATAATATTCGCCGGTGCGTCTCGCGGTGAGCAGCACCGCCGAAGGGCGAGGAGAAGGGAACTACTTTCGCGTTTCGCTGGAACGAGGGAGCGAGAGCGAGAGAGAAATGGAGCGCATGCGCTTCAAACAGCGCTCACACCGTATTGCTCGTAGCGGCCATCTTGCTCTCGTGCAGCCGAAGCAGTCGGTGGTCGCTCGTGTGACGACAGTTCGGCGTACAATCCACGGTGTACAACAATCTCGCGTTCGATAAATCGTCTCGGCTTTTTTTTTCGTCCCGTCGTACACACCCCGTGGGCCCTACGAGGCGATTTTCGTGTGTTTGTTTTGGTTTTCCTTTCGCAAACTAATCTCTAACACGCACACGCAATACTGACGTACACACACTCGCGTATAAATATACGAGTGAATATATTTCCACGTATATTGTTTTAACACGTCGAGCAAAGGGAGAATAAAATTACAAAAACGACAAGGAAGGCTTCAGTGACGTTACATCGTGAGAGAAACGCGCGCGCGACTTTGACAAAATGACGACTCAAGCACAGGGCAATATACTCGACATGCTTAAGAAGAAAATGCGCCAGACGAAGGAGGAGATGGAGAAATACAAGGACGAATGCGACGAGTATCAGAGGCGGTTGCAGGTTGAAGCGTTGCGACGCGAGGAAGTGAGTTTGCCCCCCAAAAAACCGACACTTGTTTCCGTTTCTCTCTCTCTCTCTCTCTCCCTCTCGTATAAAGACCAAAAAAATCGCACTTCCAAGTACTGCACGCGTTATCGCTCGGGCAAACACGAGTAGGCAGACTGCGTGGACTCGTAAGCTCAATGAAAAGAAACGAGCAAGCGGGTTTACGAAGTTTTTCGGAGATGTCTCTCGGATGAATAAAAAATGACTTTACGCGTCTCGTTTCGAACGAAAAGTTAACCACGTTGAATAAAAACCTTCACCGCACATTCCACAGTTTCTATCTCTCTCTCGCTCTCTGCCTCTCGGAGCCTCGAGTCTCGAGAGAGCTGCCGGAGATGATTTTCTTGCAAAACACGTTCCTCTTCGGGACGTCGATTGTGACGAAAAATCGTGTGTCCCATCGTCATCACGTCAATTCTGCTGTACATGTGTGTGGCTTTTAACACGTACGGGGAAAGAGAAAGAGAGATGGAAAAAGGAACGTGTAACGAAGAGCCGGCGTCTCCGGCTGGTATATAGGGATCGATCGTGCGTGTCAGACCTCTCCGGTCGTCAAGCTGAAGTCTATATCTCTCTCTCTCCCTCCCCCGCCGTTGAGACCGTTAAGCGGGGAGGGGCATATCTACCTGTCTCTCTTTCTCTCGGCTTCGCATTCTTTTTACCTATTTATCCCCGAGCCCAACATCGCCAACGGAGAGCCGGCTCTCGAGACTTCATGCGCTCATCCTCCTTATCTTTCTCACTCTCTTTCTTTCTTCTGATCTCTTGTGCTCTGGAATACGGCGAGAGAATGCCCATCTACGCGGAGAGATAAAATCGCAGTGTCGATTGTTTTTTTTTGTTGCTCAAGTTGCCTGCAGAGACGTGCGTAGCCAGGGTGACAATTATATGGCGGCCATGTGCGTTTTAAGGGGTTAGGCTACTTTCCAAAATCTTAAGGGGTTAGGCGAAAAAAAAATAATTTTGACGAAACAAGATGAGGCCATGTGCGTTTTAAGGGGTTGGGCTGCTTTCGAAAATCTTAAGGGGTTAGGCGAAATTTTTTTTTAATGAAACAAGATGATCGAAAAATCGTTTGACGTTTATTCGTATGTTCATAAACAAAGTTGCGAACCTAATTTTTTTGAAAAATATGAATAACTCGCTTTTTGCCGGCGGCTTCGCTCGCGTAGACTTGTGTCGAATGCTCCTTAATGAAATGTTTCATTAAGGGACACGTAGAATTGTGTTGAAGAGCATCGATCTAAGTTTCAAGTCAATCTGAACAGACATTTATTTTAGCATACTTTGCTGCCCCCTTTTCCCCTTAAGGTTTGAATTTCCAAAAAACGCTGAAATTGCATGAATTGTGTCGGGGAGCAGTAACACAAAGTTTCAAGGAAATTTGACCTGATTTTTGTAATTTTCCGTACAAACTTTTCCACCCCCTTTCGTTTGGGGGTTGAATTTCGAAAAACGCTGAAATACGTGTTTCGTTAATTGCGTTGAAGAGCTTTAATACTAAGTTTTAAGTAAATCTGACTAGATTTTATTTTATTTTACATACAAACTTTGTCACCCTCTTTCTCCCCTTAGGGGTTGAATTTCTGAAAACGCTGAAATACGTATTTGATTAATTGTGTCTAGAAGCACGAATATCAAATTTCAAGTAAATCCGATATACTAAGATTAATACTAAGTTCTAAGTAAATCTTACCAGATTTATATTATTTTACATAGAAACTTTGCCACCTTCTCTCTCCCCTTAGGGGTTGAATTTCTAAAAACGCTGGAATACGTGTTTCATTAATTGTGCCTAGAAGCACGAATACCAAATTTCAAGTAAATCCGAACGGATTTTTTTCGATTTCCGTACAAACGTTGCCACTTATTTTTCCCCCTTAAGGGTTGAATTTCGGAAAATCCCTTCTTTAGTGGGTGCTTACGTCACATAAGCAACCTAATGTCCAAATTTCGTGGCATTAGCTTTAGCGGTTTTGGCTCGGCGTTGATGAATCAGTCTGGACATGTTATTTTAGATGTATAGATAAAGGGACTACATCTACCTAAGGCTTAAAAGAAAATGGCTAGATTTAGAATTTTTTTTCCGAGAAGCGTCAGCCTAAACCCTTAACTACAAAACCGGATTTGCTGGAAGATCATAAAGGCACTTATGTAATATTTGAATGTACACAAACGCATACTTATTATTATTATTATTATTATTATTATTATTATTATTATTATTACCACACACGCACACACACGCGCGCGCACACACAAAAATTTCCAGACACTTCAGATAACTGCAAAACTTTCGATCGCTGGATATTTGCCAAATAATGTTAGAATAATATAGTTAATTTCATTTATTATTTCACGATATTGCATAGCTCTGTATAATGAATTCTATTATCCTAATATGATTTTGAAATTATCCAAAGTGATCGAAAGTTTTGCAGGTATCTAAAGTGTCCGGAAACTTTTGGCCGGCAGTATATATTGTAACACTGCGTTACGAATATCGAGACTATCCGAGAAAGGTGAGGTAAGCGGGCTGGCGTAGCTCAGTGGTCAGAGCAGTCGACCGGCAGTCGAAAAGTCCCGGGTTCGAATCCTGGCCCAGAAGGGCACCGCATTTTTTCTGGCATAGTTCTCTTTGGTGTTTTCTTTTTCGGGGGATTACAAATGGCGCCCAACCCGAGGCCCGCGGCCGAATCAAGAATATACGGAACCAGAATTATCCTTGATTGATGTGGAAAAGAATCCCCTCCCTGAGATAAGAGCCTCATTGAGCTAGCCCGCCTCCCTCCCCCGGAGGCCAGGACGGCCTGTCGTACCCCTCTCCCTTCCGTCCCTCAGACAATCCCCGCGTCCGTAGTAGTACCCGTTGCGTATTGAGTTCAGTTTGGGCAAATTTCGAGTCGACCCTCCAGAGTCGGATCGACTCTGGCGGAGGGGAGTTGTAACGTTGCGTTACGAATATCGAGACTATCCGAGAAAGGTAAGCGGGCTGGCCTAGCTCAGTGGTCAGAGCAGTCGACCGGCAATCGAAAGGTCCCGGGTTCGAATCCCGGTCCAGAAGGGTACCGCATTCTTTTTCTCGGATGGTTCTCTTGGAGTTTTTACGGAGGATCATAATATATATACGTAGTAGATGGATGTCTCCGTGGAGTCGTTGGGTGCACAATTGACTGTTGGCCGCGTCCTTAAGGTGACAGTGTAACTCTTTGCGTAAGAATTGCGTGGATGTGTCTGAATCTTTGTTCAGGCTTTCAGTTTTTAGGCAACTTTCTCGCTTTTGTTCTGTTTCAGTTTTTCTGTTTTTGTCGAAATTCTCAGCCTGCCGCGTTCTCCATTCGCATCGTCCCTAGTTGTTATTCGGCGGATTTCTTTTTCCTCCGCGACGTTTTTCTCGCTTTCGCTCGTCCTTTTTTCCGTTCTCGTTGTTCCCGTTGCGTGGATTTGCACAGAAAAAAAGGGACAGTGTTTTAGTATAGATAATTCGACCGTGCCAATGATCTATTTTCCTTCCTTTTATCACAGTAATAAAAGATTTTGTTAATTAGTAATGTGAAAAATAGCACAAGAACAGTTGATGGAAAGAAATGGTGTCCGATCAGCTGATGGATTTGTTGACGATTCTCGTTAGGATCGAACTCGTCTCTCGCGTGTTGCCTACGTCGATCGAAGGTGGCTGAACCTTGGGCGCGTTCCTATGATCAGTGCTCGTGTTCCCGAGCAAATTGCCTCTAATTGTGACCGTGCGCGGGCAACACGCGGTGACGCTTCCGTACGTACGGGACGAGCATAATCGTTGCAACATTTTTAAACACACGAGAAACACGCGTTGCGTCATTCCTCGGCGTAAGAGTCAAATTGGATGACGTTCCTGGAGGGAACTTTTTAATTTTTCGCCTTTTGTTCAAGTGTGATCGAACGTGCAAGCGATTAATTTTTCCCCCAACCCAGAGACACTGAACGTAGTTTTGAAATGTATATCCGGATAAATGAGCAGACGTAATTCATACTGATATATTAATGTTTTATTGGTAAAGATTTGATTAAGTTGGTTTGTTGGTTTGTTTAGGTTTATGGGGCGAATTTTCCGTGGGTTGAATTTTCCAGGTCGACTTTTCCTAGATTCTGTTTGAGGATGCGTGTTGTGTTGCTTAGGTTTACATATAGTGGTAAAGATCAAACTCTAACCTTAAAGTAAAGTACGTAAGTAGATAATATCGAAACTAAGGGAGTGTAATGTACTTATTGGAGCATTATCCCATTTTTGTCGAAACAGAATAGTTTTACAAGGGGAAGGCACTACCTAGGGGTCACGGATTCAGCTCATTTTTGTAATATAGCATAGCACCACTAAAGTAGGATAGCCAAAGGATACGCTTGCCGTTTAACTAGCCGACTAGATCTGGTCAACCAGTCAACTCGCCGATCAGATCTCGCCGACCTGCAAAGAGAGAGGACAAACCCAAACAAAATTAAAATTTTGCGAAAATTGCACAATATCAGTTTTACAGAAAAAATAGTCGGCTAGATCTTTGGTCGGCTAGTGTATTGTTCGGCCAGATTATTGGTCGGCCAGATCTCTGGTCGGCGAGTTCATGACGTCGTCGAGTTAATTCATTGCGAAAGGATACGACCCAACGTGGAGGTATAAGCCGAAAAAAATATATAAAATAATTTGTAACAGTATAACTTGTTTTCGCAAAATAATTTGTCGTCAAAATAACGTGAAAATATTTCGGCTTGCATTATTACATTTTCGACATTATTTACGCCCTCCCTATTTGCTCATTGTCAGGCTATATTACACGTATGATGATGATGCTTTGTATAGCTATGAAATAATGAATGCTATGAAATAAATGCTCTGTAAAACCATTTTTGCGATTATCAATAATTTTGTGATGAATTATTTTAACAAAATATACTATGGCAAATTATTTTATATTGTGCATGATGATTGAAAGTTTTATTTACAAAGATAAAAAGCGTTCACGGGCGGGGTCTGAACCTGCGCCGCCCGGGTGGTAGTTGAGCACTGTTTCTGAGCTACGGCGCTCTTGGAAATTTTGATGTAACGAAACTAGTACACAGGTTGCGCCATATTCTTCGATTGGTTTTGTTCGGCTTATAACTCCACGTTGGATCGTATCCTTTGACTATCCTACTCTAGTGCAGTGATGCCAACTTGAGGGTTTTGCCCCCAAATTTAGGGGGAACCAAAATGTGAAGGGGTTTTTTAGGGGGTAAATTTATTTAGGGGTATTCTTTAGGGGGATTTTTTAGCGGGTACATTATTCAAGAAACTTTTGTGACGGCGTGAAATTAAAGTGTATATCTTGAAAAAAAAGAAAAAAATGTATCTTCAATTAATTCGATCGGGAATTGAAATAGGTCAATTCGTTCGATCGTCGAAATTATGTGGGCGATAATATATTTTATATATTCGAAATACATATTCCTGCGAAGAATCTTTCATTCGCAATAAATATTTCTTATAAACTAAACGGTAAATTTAAGGATCACTTTTCTTTTTGCTCAATAATAATCGATTGCCTTTCAAAATGTTTTACACCGTTGCCATACTTCATGTCTTGTACTAGCAACACAAGTGGCGCTGGTGGCTGAATTTCGCACTACGGCGAACAACAACTTGCTGGTCAAGACCAACGAATTCCGTTTTCACTTTTACCGATTTTGCTGTTCGACGTTTTTACGCTGTCACGTTGAGCTTGTGTCCGTTCGTTTGTTGTCTAATTGCGTATTTTATTGCAAATTTTATTTCGAATTTCGAATTACAACCAACAACTTGCTGATCAAGAGAATTCCGTTTTTACTTTTACGGTTCAACGTTTTCACGTTGTCAGTTGTAGCGATGAGGTTGTGTCCGTTAGTTGGTTGTCTACTCGCGAGTTTTGTTGGATTGCAAGGTAAGCCAAGTACTCAAACAGGGTGTACAATGAAAACTTTAGGGGTTTTTCATCGACATCTAGGGGGATTTGAAGTTGGTCCTAGGGGGAACATTCTGTAGGAGTTGACATCACTGCTCTAGTGGTGCTTTACTATATTGCAGACAAACATGAGCTGAATCCGTGACTCCCAGTTGGGTCCTCCCCTTGTCAGACAAAAGCTGTACAGAACATAAAAGATCAATCTTTTTATAGGCTACGACTTTTGTAGGAAATATTTTCTCCAAGCTCAACATTTGTTACGATAAAATAGAAAAACTTTTTTTAATCAGTTTTTGTTGGTTTTACCTTCAAAATCTAATTTGCGGCGTTTTCCACTATCATATTTGTGATCAGCGGATCAAAACACATGAGTATACGAAATTCCAAATTAATCGGAGTTCTGTTTTGGAACTTTATCCATCGTTTGGACATTTGTTTGTATCTATATTAACAAAATTGTGTACCAAATACACACGTCTATCGATATGTCTCGGGAAAAAAAATCGATGAGATTTGGAAAACAAATTGTCAAAAGTCAAAAAAAAATTGTGTGGTATTCTATTTTTTTTGTTTCTTCGAATTTATATCACATTGAAGTTTGCATCGTTGCAGCGCAACGATTTTATTTTTCAATTCTTTATTTTAATTATTATTCAAGACTTTTTTTGCCAATGGAGATGGTAAATCTCTAGTAAGGATACGTAAAAACGTTGAAGTGATTTTCATGGTCTGAATCGGCAGAGAAAATGATTTTATACCAATTAATAACATTCATTTCCGTTGCATTCCAACGCTGCAAACTTGAAGGTAACGAATTTGTGGTATTCAACTTTCTTAACGGGACATGCCATTTTTTGGTGATTTTTTTCGTAAACAGGATTTATATCGAGGGAATCATTTATTCGGTTTTCTATTTCGTATAAAACATGACGATCTTACCAGAAGATCGTGATTTCTTTTCAAATTATAGAAAAAATCTTTGCAATTATACCGCAGTCGCGATAATTTTATAGCAATAATGCACGAATTGAAAAATTATTTTAAATCGTTTGACGTCCGATGTGATCGAAAAAGTTCGGTTATTTTCGAGCCTTATCGAGCTTTTTTAAAATCAGTTTCACGGCTGAATTAAAAGTACATATTTTATAAGATAGTGCAATATCGCGTGAACTTTGATAAAGCGGTTCGTCATCCAATGACGATTATACTTTAGATTCTTTCGAAACGCGCAATTCCGATATTTAATTAATCGAAATCTACGAGGAATAATGTGTGCACGATCGATGCGAGTACAAACGCGCGATTGTGGCAAAAACGTGGACTGATTTCGAACGGTTCGATGTTGCGAACCGTTTTGATATGTTCCTCGTATAATTACGTCACGGCCTGTTTTTCCGCGCTCGTGCATACGTGAGCTCGAAAATGTTACTGTATGTACGAGCCAGATGGGATTTTTCTGGGCTACCGCAGCCCCCCCCCCCCATGTTCGTATAGTGATACGATTTTTATCTCAAACGTTTTTTTTTCTTTCTTGCGCCTCTTATCGATCCCCAAACACGACTGTGGGTCTCGAACGAGAACAATTCACAGCGAAAGTTCTTTTTATTTTATTTATTTGATTTATTGTTCTAGAGGATATGTTTTAAAATAGATTTATATTGCATATTGCTGAATAAATATTGCAAAACATGGTTGGGATATTTGTGTAGGCGAAATCTGACGAAATAAATTAAAGGCATTCAGAAAGATTGATTTCCATTGCATTGCAATGACAGTTAATTTTTTTTCTCCTATTGCTCACATTTTTTGCCGATTCAGGGTACGCAAATCACTCAAACGGTTTTTCTTATCCTCATACGAGATCCACGATCTTAATCAATAAACAAATTATAGATTGTAATAATTTTTTTTTAATTGAATAGAACTTTCATTGCATTCCAACGTTGCCGTGGCTTTTAGGTATATGGAAAACCGGGAAAACTTGGGGAATTTTGAAACTTCTCTGGAATTGTTTCTGAATTTACTTTTTGCAAGAATCACCAAAGATGACACCGACTTGAAAAAAAACTGACAAGTATAAAAATAAATATTTTCGTATATTTTTAATATTTATATCATTATTATATACAAAAAAAGTTATATCGTGTCAAACAATGAAAATTTTAAAAACATTTGCATTCTATTTGCCGATACACAGCCACACAATTATTATTGTAAATAAGTTTTTATATTTATTTTGTATGCATAGGAAGCGGCATAAACAATTCTGGTTATAACGAAGAACAGGTTCTGTATTTGCTTTTAATTTTTTTTTACAGTACAATGTTCAAATTTTTTTTCGAATTTCAATTTTTTTTAAATTCATTTTATTATTTAACATTTACATATATTGGATCTTCGAAAAATTATGTTCTTCATTTCACCCCAATCGCTCTCGAATATTTGCAAAACCTGTGTGGAAAATCTGGAAAAATCAGGGAATTTCTGAATCAAAGTACCCTAAAATGGGGTTACTTTGAACAGGTTTTAGAAGTTTTTTCGCAGGTAACTTTTTTTCAACACTCTAAGTTCCAACTGTTTTGTTCTAATAGAGCACTGTGTCCTTTGGCTATCAAATGTATAAGAAAGTCAAGCCCCCCCCCCCAATTTTATACAAAAAAAAATGTCAAAGTAAGCTCAAGTGTGGGGTTTCTTCGACAAGGCATTGAAATGCAACTTATGTCAAAGATTAAGGGTTACTTTGACATCAGTTTGATAGAAAAATTTAATATTTTATGCATTATACATGGAAAGAAATTGAAAAAGTAAAGATTTTTTACAATCTAATTGTCATCTTTATTAAGGAAACGATTTACATAAAAATATCAAGTACCCAGGGTACTATTATCATCGTGTTGACGTTTGCATCGTTGGAATGCAACGAAGATTCTTTTTTATTATTAAATTTCTTTATTTTTATTACTATTCAAACCTCTTTTTTTACCAAATTTAGGTTACAAAACCCTAATAAGGATCTTCAAAGATGTTTCAGTAATTTTTGTAGCCTAAATGGGCCAAACAATATTTTCGTTGCATCTCAACGGTGCAAACTTCAACTTGAGCAACATTACAATCAACTTGAGCAACATTATAATAAACTTGAACAACAAATTTAAACACATTCAAATGCACACACGTGTAAACCGAATTTTGGCGCTCTGTTAAAGTAGTCCACAAATTGGCAAAGTTACCCTCAATGTCAATTTAACCCCGGTTTACGGTAACAACCGTGGTTTCAAACTTCAACGCCATCAAACGTCAAGCTCATCAAATTTCACGTGCTTTTTGTGTGGCATCTTTTCTTCTCTCCTTTTTTCGTTCTCTTTTTCTTCTTCGTCCACGTTTTATCCTCCGTAATGTACTTATGCGGAAACCATTGGCGTCGAACGGAAACGGAACGGTGGGGATTACGTTCCGTTATCGCGTGTCTACTTCCGCCTTTGCGGATTTTCATTTAACGAGGACTGTGCCGAGTTGGCCGATTTATTCATGCATCGGGAGCATAATTCTAGCACGTTCGTTGAAAAAAGAAAGGTACGTTTGGAATTTGTGGATTCTCGTCGGCGGTTCTGTGATTAAAAATTAGAGGGCCTCGATAATGGAAATACTCGAACTGCAAATCCGCGTTTTTTCGTGCGAAGAAAAGAGAATCGATGTTTTTCAACTTTACATGGTATTGAAGTTTGCTTTGTTGGAGTCCCATAAAAATTCTTCATTTTTTCACCATCTAAACTCTTTTTTTCGAGTTTAGAGCGTGGATCCCCAATAAGGATGTTCGAAATTGTTTCAGTGATTGCTCTAGCCTAAATGTGGTGAAAAAAATTGGTCACTACGAAAGTATTTGCATAGTTGGAACGCAACGAAATATCCTCTTGATTTTTTAATTCTTCTAGTTTTATTATACTACAAAAGTTTTTTTCGCAGTTTTTGGGTACACATTTTTCACAAGGATTCTCAAAAGCTTTCCGGTGAATTCAGTAGCCTAAATGTGCTAAAAAACAATACGGCAATGTGAAGGAAAAAAAAAACAATTTTGCTGGCTTCCAACGATGCAAACTTTAATACCATAAACGAGGGGATAGTAAAATCCCTCATAGTTTATTGACACTGCAACCATAATATGCTTAACACAACTATAAGCGAAAAGTATATCTCAACATGTTATTATTAACTATTGTAAAAGACTCAGCAATATTGATATAGTTAATTTCGTGCTATCATAAAATCGGCACAGAAATACTAATGTTGTATACTGTAATTTAGGTTTTGTTCAGGTCAAACTTCCACTATTCTATTCAAGTTTGTACAATGCGTATGGTTAACATTAACGTTTGTCGAGTATAATTTGTTAAAAAACCTTATGAAAAGTGATTATTAGACAAAAAAAAACAACGATAAGGGTTGCTTATAGCGAATGCGTAAATCATTTGCTATTGTAGCAACCACGGCTTAGTAGTTTTAAGAACTACTCGTGTCTCACAAACTGTTACAAAGTATGGTGCATTGCAAAATTAGGATATCAGTTCTTCTTCGTGTAGTTTACCTTCTGTTCTTGTAGTTGTGTTTTTGTGTTGCTGTTCGATATATGGTTCATACATCACTATGCATTCAATGTTGGTGTTCGATATATGGTACAAATCACTATAGACGTCGTCACAAATCACAAGCAACATTTTTAATCAATGTTATCAGGATCTTAGGGAAGTACATTTCTTATAGTATTAGGAAATCTCTTTTTTATAAAAACCTACTATATTATGTAGCACTGAACAATTAATCCATGCTTTTAAGATTGGTGGTTGCGGTTAACATATGTGCATAGTTTATGCAACTGCTAAAGCATCAATGAGCAGTACTATACTTTTGGCAGTAACTATGTCTATAAAATATTGTCCTCTCAAGGAAAAATAAAATATAGTTAAATAATGGTTGAAAATCACCATTCATTTCTCTCGGTCTAGCATATATATTATAAAATAGTGTAAACTGGAATTTATGGTGCTGAAGTTTGCATGGTTGGAATACAACGAAAATCCTGTTCCATTTTATCATTTCTTTATTTTTATCGTTATCTATCAGCTTTTTGCAGTTTTTGGTTATAAGTTTTTTAATAAGAATTTTCAAAAATATTTTAGAGACTTTGGTAGGCTGAATGTGCCAAAAATACTCCGGAATACGAAGAAAAAAAATGTATTTCCGTTGCATTCCAACGGTGCAAACTTCAATACGATTGGAATTGATATAATACAAATGTATATGCATTTTTTTCTTGAGTTCCAACGTATACCCTTGCGGTTTTTTACGTATTCCCAATTGACGCCTTTTCTATCACTTTCTACTCGCACTTCGCTGATCAGAACTAACTTCCCTTGCGTCCACAGCCGTCTTAAGCTACACTGTAGCGCATTTATCGAGGGCACGGGGAAACTGTGTAAAACCCGTACCGGTATAGATGACCTTATATTCTTTCGATTCTCGGGTGCAGAGATGTTTTACCTAAGTATCTACATCAAAGTTTCCGAAGTATTGGCCTGCCGCAGACTGACCAGCCGGTGCACGGCTAAGCGGTCACCGCTCCGAGTATCGGCCATGGCATAATGCTGATATACTCGAAATACCGCCGAAGCCGAACCCCGACTGCCCATCCACCAGTGTCGGTTATTATTCCAATATTACATACATGATAATATTGCAATCTTATTGTATATATGGTGTTATCTATTATCATATGCCCCGGAAAACTACATCTCTATACGATGTTGGGCAGGTGTCGGAAATTCGATCGATCAATATTCAGAAGGACTGAAATTTCGAATTCATCAATGACGAACGTTCCAATATAGATAGATCAATCTTATGATAGTCTGTAAAATAGTTAATAAAAATTGTGAATACAAATGCAGTCGAACCTCGATATAACGAATCTCTAGGGAAGTTCGTTACATCGAGATCATGTTGTTTAAAATTTTCTTTAAAAAAAATTTGTGGTATAAATATAGGGATTTAAAAAAAAAGGAAGATTCACATTAGAGCCATTTTTACAAGCAAGTAGCAATTAGGGCACAATGTATATTATTATGTTGTTGTACAAAGGTTTCGGGTGTCTATCGGAAGTGAATGGACGAATCTTCGTTTTATCGAGGTTCGACTTTATCTCGAAATTGATTTATAGCGAAAATAAATATAAGATTTAATAAAATAATGAGAGATATAATATCGATTTTCCGGTATAAATACACCGAACAATTCGAGACGACAAATCATCGATTTGTAAATATTATGATGGTTTACAATTTCGAATTCATTAAAGCGAAGGGCCAAAAAGTCAGTCAGTTGAAATAGCGATAGGTCGCAAAGGCGAACGGTCCGGATAGCGAAAACTTATGATCGAGCAATACGTAACTTGTGCTTCAGAGTGAAGCTGCCAGATGGCGCTGGGGGCCAGTCGAATAAGGCAGTCGTGTCCCATGTTCGCTATTTAGGTATTCGCTATTTTGGACCATCGATCATTTGCGTATCTAAGATCTACACATTCGAAGTTTGTATTCGAAATATGGCTTTTTGCTGTAGATGATATTACCAATATTAGATACTCAGTTTTTTCTATTTCGGAGATATGAAGGTTGTAGATTGTTCGAATCTGTATTTGTATGACTCAAACTGCAGACTCTCTGAATACATGTTCTCGAATAAATAATCTTTCGGTGTAATAATTATTCGATATCGTCATCGGTCGATGGATAATCTTTCGAATAATTTAACCTTCGTTATTTTGAGTTTATAGTTCTGCCATTTCGAAATCTTTGTCGTTCTATATTTGGCCATTCGAAGTTTTGACCCCCACCCACGATGTTGAACTTTGCGTAGTTGGAATGCAACGGAAGTCAATCCTTTTTAGTTGCTCAAATGTTTTCTTTGGCCAATTTAGACTATGAAAATCACTGAAACGTTTTTACGGATTCTTATTAGATATCTACGATCGTAATTTTCAATAGAAAGCCTTTGGATAAGGAGAACCATAAGGGAATGAAAAAAAAAGCAAAAAAGAAATCATTTCATCCGAACGATGCAAACTTCAACATCATATCGCTATACATACATTGCTCATAGAGGTATCGCATAAATAATACATCAAATAAACATGAGTTTTCCTATCTGTTAAACACTACCAATATTATAATAAGTTTCCTAAACTCTATTCTTTCCATGCGTGAAACTCCTTTCGAATTCTCATGCAGATGAGCAACGGCGAGGAATAAAAGATGAACGTGAATAAAAGGAGAACGTAAAATAGCACTTGTTATGCCTGGGAAATATACGTAAAACCTACGGAAATAGCGTGGCGTAATTACCAACGGATTTCCGGTTCAAACGGTTGAGAGCAATGACGCGTGCGCTAGGCGCATATGCACACATGTAAATTCAGTTTCGATTGAGAAATTAAATAAACACGATTTTGCCATGGTACCGGGGCTCGTTCCACTTGGACGAGGCTTGGGTGGGTCACCGATAAGCGAGACGATGAGCGTTGAATGCTGATTGACTCGTCACCCGAGCGCGTTCGCACATATTCACGTTTTCAGGATTTTTCAAGTAGGCTTCTTTTTGAAAAATGAAGAGTAATGAAATTCTCGTGTTTATATTCGACTTCGTGCTCGATTGCAGATGTGTTTTTTTTTCTTTACCATCCCTTTGTACTTACCGTAGCAAAATAAATTGGCGAATTCTGGTATGATTGCGAAAATTTCGTCAATATCCGTTTGCAGTTCGTCGAAAATTATGCCCGAGACACTTTCAATACTAAAAGAAATAAGAAACAAAAAGGAATTTCATTTTTCATTTTTCGCTCTTTTTGGAAATCTATCTGATGCAACAATTGATCGAGTAAAAATAATTTTCTTCTTCTCGTTCTCAAGTACTATTGGATTGAACGGTTTTTTTGGTTCTTCGTCCCTTTGGAAAATTCACTATTGGAAAATTGATTAACGATAAAGGAAAAAATCAATATATCTCTCGTCTGTATATATATATATGAAGTGTATTCGTTTTTAACTAAATCAATTGATTCTTCACGAGGACGGAAAATAATTTTTTTTGTTTGATTTCAATGCCACTGTTCTTGATAATTGCAAGTGTACTTATTTGTTTACTTCATGCATTTTTTTACCTAGTTTATTTTGCCAAAGGGCGACAAAAGTACGAAAAATTCGATCCTCTCGAAAATTGGAAGTATTTCTCATGAGGAACATCACTCATGCTGAAACTCGTGTATATGGTAGAGCATTGAAAACTATGAGATACGTATTTTTTTGTTTGGCACGAAATTGACGGCTCCACTGAACAGCCCATGGTTTTTTTTGCTGTTCCGATTTGGAATTTCGCTCTGCGCTCATTCTTTTTGTTATCGTTTATATTCCAGACATTGATATATATATATACGTTTATATTCCAGATATTGATATAAAAGTTGTTACACTTAATAAATACACTTTCGAAATGCATTAAAAAAAATTATTCATTTAAGTCACTATTTATAGACGCAAATGGAAATTAAAAAACATGTCCTAAAAAAATTGTAGGTCTGCGCACTGTTGAGGAAATCTCGGAGATGCATGATCCGAAACAAAAAAATCAATCGGTTTTAGATTCAGTATGTTAATGGCTATAGCGCATATCATACGATTTTTCATATATGCAAAAATAACAAAATGGCGGACTTTTTTCGAAAAAAAATATTTTTTATACGTTTTTTTTTCACCGTTTTTGGAAAAAAAAATTAGTAAATATCGAAATTTGAACAAATCGTTCACATGCGCTATAGCTATAGTTGTAAAGAATATGTGGTTTAAATTTCATAAGGATCGGTTCAGTAGTTTCGGAGATTTTATCAACAAACCGTCGAACAACGTTGTTTCAAGACAAACGCGTTTAAAGTTTGTTTGGGTTACATAAATACATAAAAAAAAATTTTCGTGTATTTCGAAAGTGTATTTATTAAGTGTAGCAACTTTTATATTAACATCTATAATATAAATTTATCAAAAAAATTATAAAAAAGCGTTTTTTAGGGTCTAAAGTGAGAAGACCCCTTAAGTCAATGAACTTTGGCGAATTGAAATGTGACGAAATTTTTCGGTGTTTCAACGTCTACAGGTAAAATCTCAATAATAATCGCTCATTGTACTGATCTGCGCAATTTGTTTCGCGTGTTCCAGGCCGAATCCGAGGTCGCCGCTCTGAACCGTCGCATTCAGCTGCTCGAGGAGGATCTCGAGAGATCCGAGGAACGTCTCGCCACAGCCACGGCCAAGTTGGCCGAGGCTTCCCAAGCCGCCGATGAGAGCGAACGGTAAGAGGCAATTCTCTCGCCATCAGCGAGAATTCTCGATCTCCACTCGTCTTTTTTTTACCCTCCGAACAAAACGAACGCGAACGATGACGAGCGAGCGAGACGCGCAAACATCGCCCAAGAACTCGATTCATTTTCGTCTCGCGGCCACGGGTCGTTTACCTTCAATTCTCGTTTTCTTCGAGAGCAAGCTTTAGCATGGAAAAATGGAAACACCAAATGTCATTGCTGAAAAATCACAAAAATTCGAACTCCAACGGAAGTTCGACTTCGAATTTTCAATCATTTCCGGTAGATCGTTTTTGAGAAAAAAAGAAACTTCGGAAATACAAAACTGCTAAATTGGTTGTTTCAACGGGGGACATAGCTTCAGGCGAGGAAAAAATGGCTGATTTTTTAGGATGTTTGTAGAAAGACGACTTTTGGTCCATTTTTAAGACTTAGGTTATGCTTTATTACTGGGACAAAGTGTATTTTTGCACCCCACCAGTTATTGACACTTCTCTGATCTGTTGTTTACCTACACAATGGTATTGAAGTTTGCATCGTTGGAATGCAATGATTGTTTCGTAGCCCAATTTTTTTGGCACATTTAACCCACTAAAATCACTCAAACGTTTTCAGGATGCTTGTTAGAGACCTTCAGCTTGAATATGCAAGAAAAGATTTTGGATGATTATGAAAATGGGGAAAAGAAAGAATTTTCGTTGCATTCCAACGATGCAAACTCTAACATCATCCTACACAGTGGCCCTTGAAGTGCCAATATTTCGGCCCTTCGAGTGCCAATAATTGAGCTCTTAAGGTGCCAAAAATTGTACTCTTAAAGTGCCAACATTTGAACCCTTAAAGTGTCAACATTTGGGCCCTTAAAGTGTCAACATTTGGGCCCTCAAAGTGCCAATAATTGGGCCCTCAAAATGCCAATAATTCGGTCCTTGAAGTGCCAATAATTGGGCCCTTGAAGTGCCAATATTCAGGCCCTTAAAGTACCAATACTTTAGTACCCTTAAAATGCCAATAATTGGGCCTTTAAAACACCAATAATTGGGCCCTTCAGGTGCCAATAGTTGGGCCCTTAAAGTGCCAATAACTGAGCCCTTTAAGCGCCAATAATTAGGCTCTTTAAGCGCCAATAATTGGGCCCTCAAAGTGACAATCATTGGGCTTAACGTACCAATAACTGGGCTCTTCAAGCGCCAATAATTGGGCCCTCAAAGTGACAATAATTGGGCCTTGAAAGTGCCAACAATTGGGCCCTCAAAATGCCAATAATTCGGCCCTTCAAGTGCCAATAATTGGGCCCTCCAAGTGCCAATATTTAGGCCCTTAAATTGCTAATAATTAGGCCCTTGAAGTACCAATAATTGGGCCCTTAAAATGCCAATAATTGGGCCCCTCGAGTGCCAATAATTAGGCCCTTGAAGTGCCAATAATTGGGCCCTTCAAGTGCCAGTATTTAGGTCATTAAAGTGCCAATTATTAGGCCCTTAAAGTACCAATTATTAGGCCCTTAAAGTACCAATAATTGGGCCCTTAAAATGCCAATAATTGGGCCCTTCAAGTGCCAATAATTGGACCCTCAAAGTGACAATCATTGGGCTTAACGGGCCAATAACTGGGCTCTTTAAGCGCCAATAATTGGGCCCTCAAAGTGACAATAATTGGGCTTGAAGTGCCAATAATTGGGCACTTTACCCTACTTTGGGCTGTTAATTTTCAAAAAAATTTAGATCATATTTGAAACAATAAGGTTAGAAACATTTACACCAAATTTTATCAGAATAGGTCGATTAGTTTTCTAGCTACAGCAGTTTTGAAAATGCAGCTTAAAAACCGTGCCATACCTCTGCCATTAAAAAGTATCAATTTAAGAAAACGCGATAAAACAGCCAAAAGTAGCACAAAAAGATAGCCTAAGTCTCAAAATTGGTAAAGAAGTCTTAAAAAAAAAAGAAAATAAGTTGAAAAATTCCTCGCCTAAACGTTACCCCCCCCCCCCTTAATATATTTTTTTGTTTCTCGAAGTGGAAGTTGAATTTTTGTAAGGGCATATCTGCGTCTAAAAACATTAGTTTCCAACGAGGGTACACGAGGAGAGGGTTTAACAAATATTACACGGTATTGTAAAGTGTTCTGAGATACGGCGAGGTCGCGAAAACCGGAAATACGCTCAAGAGTCCGCGTTACGGATGCTCGGGATGCATTTTGTCCGAGATAGGGCGATGTGAAAAACCGCGAGCGCGAGCCAGTCTCGCTCGCTCGTCGATGCGCTCAGAAATTTTCCCGGCCTCCCTGGCGTTGAGGTTTGCATCGTTGGAGCGAAACGTCTCAAAACGATACGAAAATTCTCTGTTCCGCTGCTTTTATATATTTTAACGTCGCTCAAAAGCTTTTTCCGCAGCTTCGGATTGCACATATACGATTACGATCGTAAATAAAAAGTTCGAAAAATCCTCCAAGTCCAAATGCGCCTGAATGTGCCCAAGAGATGTGAGAAATAAAATAATCATTCTGATACTATTCTAACGATGCAAACTTCACGACGAAGTTTACATCGTTGGAACGTAACGATTTTTTTTTCTTATTCTGTCATTTTTATCATTATTCGACACCCCTTTTTTTTGGCAATTTGAGCTAACCTGTAATAAAAAATACACAAAAACGTTCGAACGATTTTCATAGGCTAAATCAGCCAGAAAAGATATTTTATCAATGAAAGAAGAAAAATTTCGTTCCACCGATGCAAACTTCAAGACCATCAAACTTCGACATCGTATGTTTTTAGGTTATGCGTATTTTTTGTTGTTGTATTTTCGATTATTGAACTTTGATCAAGGAGACTGGTAAATATTTCAGGCGATTTTTTTTTATCCGCCAATTTTTTCATTCACGATGTTTCGAAAACTTTGTTACGATCCTATTTTATGGAGTTGGGTTTGCATCGTTGGAATGCAACGGAAATTCCTTTTCATTTCTTGCTTTCGTCATTGGACAAAATCATTGGAGGCAGATTTGGGTTTTACATCGCTAAATAAGAATGCTTCAACATTTTCGCGTTATTTACGTGGCTCAAATCTGCGAAAGGAAATTGGGAAAAAAAAAACTTGTTGCATTCTAACGATGCAACTTTCAACATCATCATATTTTTTGCCCACTCTTGATCTAATCAGTTCTTAATCTTTGTCGTTATTTCAAAATTTCTTTTTCATTTCTTACTCTCATTATTGGGCAAAATTATGAGCGGTAAATTTGGGTTGTGCATCGCTGAATAAGAATCTTTCAACATTTTCGCGTGATTTTCGTAGCTCAGATCTGTAAATGGAAATTCGAAAATAAGAAAAAATCATTTCCGTTGCACTCCAACGATGCAAACTTCAACGTCATATTTTTGGCGCAATCTTGATGTATTCAATTCTTTATCTTTATCGTTATTATTGTTTCGGACCATTATCTCAGGTACTTCGAAGACCGCTGAGCGGTACTCGATAAAAAGAGCACGAACGACCCAGCATTAGAACAATCTTCTGTGGTATTCCATTTCCGATGATTGCGTTGCTGAGTCAGTATCATCATTGCCAATTATCAACATAATACGAGGGGAATCGAGCGCGAATTAATTTTCCGGTTAAAATTAAAATCCGGTTACTTAACCCCGTAAATGAAAATTGGGGTTATTTAACGCCGCTTGGAATTGAATAACTTCGTTATTTTACCGGAGTTATTTAAGGGGGCAGATATCATTGGGCGAGGGAAAAATTGATGATTTTCATGATTTTATTTCAAACCCTTCCTTGACACACTTTTATTTGGCCACGTCTTTGACACACTGGGGCAATTTGACCCGGATAGTACTTCATCCACCTGCCCTTAACAACCCTTCGGTCGGTTTTTATTGGAAAAAATCCGCCTGCGCAATTAAAATTCGGAAAGTATAAAATTTTGAATTGTTGTAAAAAAATTATTGAAAACTTTCGGTTTTAGGAAACTGAGCATTTTATTTTAAATTCGTCCGGGTCAAAATGACCCAGTGTGTCAAGGAAGGTTTGAAGGGAACATTTTATCACCATTTTTGATTATGTTGAAGTTGGCATCGTTGAAATGCAACGGAAATCAAGTCTTTTTAATTGTTCGAATTTTGGTTCACTCCGAAAATCACCAAAACGTTTTTACGTATTCATATGAGAGATTCGCGACCTCAATTCGCAAAAAGAGAAGGCTTTCGATGAGCATAAAAATAAAGAAATGAAAAAAGAAACAAACATCGTTGTCTTACAACGATGCAAACTTCAACGTCGTCATTTTTTAGACTCCGGGTATGTTATATTACGACTTTTGGCTGTTCCATGGTATTTTTTTAAATATTACGCAGAATATGAACCAAGAAAAAGTGAGAAATGTTGAAAATCGATGAAATGGTACGCTTTGAAATATGAAGATTACATTTTCCGAAAAAAATGGCTACATTTTGCAATTAAAAAAACTTCATTTTTAGAAACATTTAGGGTCATGTTTTAGACAATAAGGTTGGAAATATTTATACCAAATTTCATCCGATTCGGTTGATTAGTTTTTTAGCTATACGTCACGCCAGTTTTGAAAATGCATTCTAAAATACCGTGCAATGCTTCCGCCATTTTTATAGATGAAGAGAACAAACAAATACCGCGTAACAGCCAAAAGTAGTAATAAAACATACCCCAAATCTTAAAAATAGTGAAGAAATCTTTCCTTTTGAAAAAAAGTCATGAAAATCAGTCATTTTTTTTCTCGCATAAAGGTATCTCCCCCCTTAACCCCGTTTCTTAAAAGTACGAGAATTGCTCGTTCAATAGTTGACAATTATTTGTTTTCTTACTCTTCGAAGATTTTTTAATTTGCAACATCGTTCGGCTCTGATTTTGTTTTTTTTTTCTATCGCGCGTGCCCGTAGTCTCGCAAAGATTTACCAGTCTCACTTTATCAGTCACCAAACCCTTCAACGATGTAGTGCAACGAAGTTTGAGCCTGACGACGACGACGCTCTTATCGCGAGAGCAGATCATAGGCGCTGACTCACCTCTCTCTCTCTCTCTCTCCCTCTCTCTCTCTCTCCCCCCTGCCCCCCCCCCGTCCCCACCACCCAAGGGCATGGACTTTCGAGCGAACAAATAAATGTAGAAACTGGAAAAGCGTCGTCGTCGTCGGCAACGTTGCATTACCGGACTACAGATCGTCGATGAGGTGCCAAAAATCGAAATTTGAATGCGATTGAAATTTGCATCGTTGGAATGCAACGAATTTTTTTTTTCTTTCGTCCATTTTTTAGCACACTTAGGTTACAAAAATCAGTAAACATTTTTTAAGATTGTTGTTAGGATTCTATAAAATAAACTTGAAAAAAGGGGGTTTAGATAGCAATAAAAATACTAATAATAAGAAATAGGAAAATGAAGAAAAATTTTGGTCGTATTGCAACGATGCAAAATTCAACACCATCAATTTGACAAATACATTGTAATCCTTATCGAGCGAACGACGAGTCGGACGTCCCCGGATTATTCGAGTCGTTTCATGGCATTCGATTGAAACTCGAGACACGGAAGAATGCATTCTCTTTCGAATGAATTTTTAGTCTCGCCGGAAGCGCATATTCCCCTCTGCGTACTTCCGGCCGCGTTGGGCCGCGAACGTCGACGGTGAGGTGGCGAGTCGAGATAATGGACTCGGGTCGTTATATTATTCGCATATTTAATTAATTACTATGCCTGTGTATAATTGGAAGACACGATTAAGTCAGGGGCATCGAAAACGTCATTCGCTCCGATAATAATTCGATCGTTCGTCGTCTCGCTTAAGGGGTTAGGCCACTGTGACGACCGAAAAATCGAGCTTGAGTGAAAAAAATAATTTTGAAGGAATAAGCGAGATTGAAAAATTGGTTGGACATTTATTTGTGGGTACATTGAGAGAACGTTGTGTACCAAATTTCATTTAATAATATTAATAATTGAAGACGTTACAAACAATTTCATGAAGGACCTTTAAACGTGAGGGGCTCAACGGTGTACTTGATTTTGGTCACCCGGTTGATCTGAAACGAAAAAACGATTTTTTTTTCTCAAAATAGATAATATTGGCTAAGACTTGACCCAGTTTTTTTTTGTTATCGTGTTTCAATCATGGAAAAAAAAATCGGAATTTTTTTTTTTTCGATTTTTCGAGGCAAAATTATATTATTATTGTTAATAACAAATGAAACAAAAATGATAAGATGAAAAACGTCGGTCAAGACTAAACTACTATTACACTGAACAAGTGTACCAGATTTCAAGTCAATCCGTTAATTGGATGTCGAGAAATCGTGTACACCGTTTTGAAAAACATAATTTCGAGCAAAACGCGTCGAGTTTATCTTCAATCTGTGAGTCCTGCACCATATGTTCGATCTTCCTCTTCAATTTGAGTTGCATCAAGCGCCGATCGATTTTTTGAAATTTTCACCGTGGCTTGAGCCTTTAATTGTACAGTCTCGGCTGTAAGGAGATGGAAATTTTGATATGTCGGCGCCCGCTACTTTCATCACGCGGCTGACACGCGAAAGTGAAAGTACACACACACATGTATGCAGACACATCGTTACCGCGACTAGATTGTGTTGCGCGACGGTTATGCTCGTTCGTGACATTGAGAGAACTCGTTGCGATCGAGATGTCAAAGCCACGTGGTCAATTTCCACGATATTCAGACCTTTTTTCATTATCGAACAAGTGTTTTTTATTTATTTAATTTTTTCAATTTTTTAACGGAATCATGCTGTTGATTTACGCGATTGGTGCTAATTTGGACCCCCCCGAGTCACTTCGCCCATCGAGAAAATTCGTCGCGAGCTGATCGATACGTTTTTGAGAAAACATACCGTGGAAGTTTCTTCTCTGATCTTGGTACCTGCACTAAATTCTGTTTTCGTCACGTTCGTTGACTTTTCAACGCAGAATTTTGAAAATTTGCCATTTTGAATTATTTCTAAAGGACGCGTTTGTGAAACTGTTTTTTCGGTGACTTCGAAACTCCTTTCCGAATAATCTGCAAACCTTTTGGAAAAAAATATTTTTGAGTCGCAATACTTTGGCGATTTTCCGAAATTTTCAAAAGTAAAATTTAAAAAAACGAGAAAAATTAGAGAAAAATCGTATGTATTCGGAAAAATCAACGAAGTTATTGCATATGAAGATTTTTTTCTTTTTACTGTTTATTCGTTGAACTATTGGTTCAAACTATTTGTTAATAACTTTTTGGCATTATTGTCACTCGTGATGAATGTTCGCAACGGCTTTGATACGTACGAATTTTTTCAGAATTTTGTCGAATCGCGAAGTACCAAGATCTCGATAAAAACAAACTTTTTACCGGCAATGTACGCGTGACACACCCTTAACGAGTATTTCAATTAAAACTAATCGTCGTCACCGTGAAACAATGAGTTTCGGAGAAAAAAAAACAAGCGAGAATATCGTTCGCGACAGCCCATAAAAATCCAGTGGTCCAAATTCGCACCAATTTCGTTGTCGTGCGCGATAGGTGCACGAAAACCGCGAGGTATTTCATTGTGACGAACGACAATAATAGCAGAGTGAACATGAAAAAATTGCTAGGGTACGCAAGGCCCTCGAAAATCGTACAAACATGGAGGACGATCGGGTCTCGTCGTTGGAACAGCAACTCTCACAGGCCAAGCTGATCGCCGAGGAGGCGGACAAGAAATACGAGGAGGTGGGTCACCGCGACGAATATAACACAACGTTCGTCTTTCAGATGCGCGATCAGCGATCGATGAGAAACAAAATGAGGGAAAAGTACTCTCGGCTTGGAAATCCGTTTGAGCTCAGACTCCAAATCGCTTCACGATTGCACGCGATAAAAATCGACTCAATGGTGGGAATAGCGACGAAGCGATCCAAGTTTATGGCTGGATTATGGGATTATGGGCCCTACCCTATTTTTTAAAACAACAACACTAAATTAAAGCCGTTATAGTGCACCTTGAGGCTTTAGTCCTCAGTAACGGGTATAAAATCATGTGCGAATTTAACATTTTTTTTTTCGTATGAATAAGTGATTCACTCATAAAATTAATTATTCATCTATTTAGTATGAATATCAAGCTATCAGAAAATATATATATTTTTTTTCGATGTACAAAATGGCCGACTACTAATTACTAATTTTCTTTTGTTGACTTTTTTTTCGGTGCTCCGCAGTGTGACGTTTAGCTTCCACAATTTTTTACCTAAAACAAAAACAAAAAATTCTCGTCAATCTACATTAGAATACCTAGAGAAGTACGTACGGAATTTCTGATTAATCGAAAAATTTTCATTTTATGAGCAGCTTATGAGCAGTTATAACGAAATTTTTCACTGAAAATTCATTTCTTTAGTTCAAATACCTAACACTTTTGAATAAAAGAATATTTTTTTAATTCCGTAATTTTTTAAATTCCTTATCTGCGAAATGCAATTAGGAAGATAACTTTTAAATTTGAAGTAAAAGAATTGGAAAAAAGCTGTTTCGAGAAATTTCGAGTAGTCGAGTCGGCCATTTTGAACATAAAAAAAAAATTCCAACAGCTTGATATTCATACTAAATAGATGTGTAATTAATTTTATGAGTGAATCGAAGGTATGTCGCTATGAGGCTATCGAAGGTATATGCAAAATTTGAGCTCAATATGTCAATTAGTTATCGAGATATCCTGGGCGCCGATTTGAAAAACATAGTACTGAGATGAACGCGTTCAAAGTTTTGATACCGTTAGATGAGGTTTGCGCGCGGCTTGCTTATAATTTCTACTACTCTGCTAATTTTTGAAATATCAATAAACGGTTTTCACGAGCGTATTAAGTAAGGTCCAAGGAATAATAAAATGAAGAAAAAAAATGAATTTGGCCAAATTTCTAGACCAGACTACTGCCTTAAGGGGAGATATACACCTAGGAGCCGGAAAAAGGTCATTTTTGTGAATTTTTTCAAGGAAAACTATTTGAAATTTCGGATTGGGGTTTTATTTATCTAAAAGTATATACATTCAAAAATATGTTTAATTTTCTTTATTTAAAAATATCAAAAATATACAAGAATATTGTATGATCCTTGGAGCGTCGTAAAAAAATCTGCGTATACGGTACCCACTGGCGTTTCTTCAAAAATCATCTGAAAAAAAACCAAAAAGATTATTAAATTAGATACTATAATCTAGTACTTGTCATAGCCGATTTTGAAAATATCGATTTATGAAAAAATGGCGGACGTTTGAACATAAATAGTGATTTTTGGGCCAAAAATTAGTTATTATTTTGCCTATAAAACAAAAAATAAGTAACGGAAAAAAATCCTATGACAAGTACTAGATAATGGTGTATAGAATAACCAGAAAAACCCTCAAGGCAATCGGTTAATTGGTTTTCGAGAAATTTTGGGTACCGATTTGAAAAACGTGGTTTCGAGAAAAACGCGTTTGAAAATTTGGGAATGAATAAATCATGAATGGGCTTTGGCTGATGGGAAAAAAATCACAGCTTTCAATAGAGAATAAAACGCTCACTGTAAAAAATGTCTGTATAAAAATTAATACACAAGTGTAGGAAGTTTTTATGCGGATACCGCTTATGAAATTTCAGATAAGATTTTGAAAATCCAAAACAGGTTATTTGAAAAATGAAAGTGTAGCTCCGTAATATTAATATACGTGTGCGTTTGATAAATAATGCACGTGTAAAGAAATAATCACATCCAAGTATATTGAAATCAAGAACCATTTGCTGATATCAAAATACGAGTGTATACTAAATTCAAGAACCATTCGCTAATATCAGCATACGGGTGTGTATTAATTTCACGGAAACAAAGTATTTCCTTTAATGTACACTGTAAAAAGCTTCTGTGTAAAAATCAATACACATTAAATTCGTTCGTATATTAAGTTCGTAAAATTCAATTCTTCTGTGCCTTAAATGTAGTGTAAATTTAATATATTTTTCACATTGTTTCATGTGATTTTCATCGGCGTTTATGAATTTTTTTTCAATTCCAGTTCCGCACTTTTAAATAAATCTGTTGTGATCATGCGTTGTACGTATCGTAAAATTCAGTTTCACATATATTATATTTTTCAGGCTGCTGTAAATAAATTTCAAACTTGTTTTGTATTTTCAATGCTCTGTTTTTTATAGTTGATTTATTATGCATCTGTAGTAATTTTCAATTGAAGACACGGGTTAATGCAATACATTTTCCACAAATTTACAAACTTGTCTTCGAAATTCCATGTTGCATCTATTAAATTCTATATCCACGTTAGAATTTCATGTTCCTGTTTTAAATTTAAGGTACAAGTGTTTCAAATTTAATTTCATCTACTGAGTTCGTAAAATTCAATTCCTTTGTATCTTAAATGTAGTGTAAATTTCATGACATTTTTTACAGTGCTCCTCTACAACGCGATACTCAAACCAACATGAACGTATGGTATACAATTATGGGGAACTGCCAGCAAATCTAATATAGAAATATTACAGAGACTCCAATCGAAAACTCTAAGAATAATCGCAAATGCGCCGTACTATGTAAGCAATACAACTCTACACAACGACCTGAAAATACCATACGTCAAATCAACCATCCAAGAACACAGCAGAAGATACACACAAATACTTCAAAATCATCCAAACGCACTGGCCCGTAAACTTCTCGACCGAACCAATGAAATAAAAAGACTGAAACGTATAAAGCCTCTCGACCTAATTAACTAAACAAATCAATGTGAATAAATAAAGACAAAATCATAGAACGTAAAGGCAGTGATCATCAGATGGAATACCAGTGGGCCATTCATTCTATAATGTAAAAGCAATCCAACTAATTTCATAGCACAGCACAATTATTTAATGTTCCCGACGGAACAGATTGTAATTTAAATTTTGTTAAATTAAAAAAAAAATCTTGGTGTATATCTCTCCTTAACGGACGTCGCCTTTGTGAAAAGAATAAAATGGAGGGCAAGAAGGTAGTCAAATTCCCGAGTACAAAAGATTGGGAATTCCCACAAAAAATTTGCCGCTGCTTCCAACGCAATAATAAAATATTATTTTAAAAAAGCGATAATAAATTCTCCGAAATAAAGAGGAAACCAAGCCTAGGGTATTTTCCGGTTTGTATATCCCGCGATCGCTGTGACCGCGAGCAATTTCAGTTGCAGCAGTTTTCGCAGGTAGCATCGTTGCCGGGGTAGCTGAGCCGAGTGCGCCGACCTCATTGCGAACGTACGTTCGCTTATTTCTCCCCTTCGTTTCCTCATCCCCCCTGCCCCACAATTATTTTTCGTTTCATCGAGTCTGCGCGAAAAGCGCGCAAATGCCGAACAACATTAACCGTGTACGTTTCTCTCGATTGTCGTTGACATGTATTAAAGGGCCCGCAAGATTCTCGAGAACCGAAGCTTGGCCGACGAGGAGCGCATGGACGCTCTTGAGAATCAGCTGAAGGAGGCTAGATTCCTAGCCGAGGAGGCCGACAAGAAATACGATGAGGTTCGAGAACCCGCGACGAGAAAAATTATAAACGAGCCTGCTGACTGCCGCAGTGATAATAACGATGACGATGGCTCCTAGTCGTTGGTCAAGTGCCTAACCCTAACTCGCTGTGTGCTCGCTCATAATGTGTCGTGCGAATATTTCGGTCGTTTCCATCCTACTCCCTTTTACGATTTTCGGCTGTGCTACATTCGGCTCACGTGACGTCGCGACGTCTCGCGAGAAATCTCACGGTAGCTCAATTCGATGTCAATGGAGATCACGCGAGTCCATACGTTTGGCCAAACACCAAACGTTACCGGTCCCACAAGCAGTGGCGACGAGAATGAGCCCTTTGCTCAGACGCTTGGGAAACGAGCGAGACGGAAATTAAATCACAATCGCGACGTTTAAAAAAAAACAAGTGATCGACACGTGTGAATAGGACTTGGTGCACGAGAGTTTTGAAAAGAGGAGAAAAAACGACCGGGTCGTTCGCGCGGGGGTAAAATAATTGATAAAAGTGGTGCTTTATGTATATATTGTGGGGAAGTTTTCGAAGAATATGGTAGCGAGTTCTCCGAGGTACGTTGAGAACGCGGGCGGGATTCAAGGGTAGCGAGTATATAGAACGAAATTGGGGGAGACTGCCGCGGGACGAAAAACGTCATCTGTCAATTGTCATCGATTGTTTAATTGTATATATATATATGTATATTCAGGGGGTACTTTTGGGGTTGTGCATGAAACACGAGGCCAATCTCGTGTGGAAGAATCGCGCTTTCGTGTTTTTACGTTCGTGTGGAATTTACAGTTTTTTTTTTCCCTATACCTATATCTTCATGTTATATATATACATTTGTGCTTCTTTTATTGGGGAACGAGCGTTAGTGCAATCGCTCGTAAGGGTTGTTGAGAAAAACGAAAAAAAAAGGCACGAAAAAACGACGACGGTCTCGGAGATCGGGACCGATATTTTTTTTTGGCGAACACTTGTGGCAATTTTTCAAGCTGTGTTACGATATGTGTGTGAGGGATGGAGTGATTTGGGGGTTGTTTTTTCGGTGTTCTCGAAGTTGCCAAATTTACTGCGATTTTTACGGAGTGATGTTTATGGTGGGACGAATTCGATCGACTTGTGGGTCGAAATGTGTATTCTTTGGGTCTTTTTTTCCCGGGGCGGGGGAGGGGTGAAAAAATGTTGATTTTTAAAACGTCTTTCGAGACTGCCGGGGAGCGCGTGAGGGCAGGGGTGAATTTCGAAGAAAAGATTTTTTTAAGAGACTTCGACTTTGAACGAATTGTCGATCCATGTACTTGTGATAGCGGACAACGGGATGCACACGAGGCAAGTAGTCTTGCAGTTGACGTTGAACTGCGCGAAAATGAGAAGGGAGAATGAGATGTTTTTTCGTAGAATATTGACGAGAGGTGAGGAAGAGATATTTATAGGTCGCAGAAGGAAATGACGAAGGATGAGGCGTATTTTTTTAAGCATATTCTAACGTTTGATTTTAATGTGTTTCTATTCCCTACTGGCTTATCAAGATACTTTGATTCGCGATGAGCCATCTAATCTCCCTTCCCCAGGATCTCGCCGGAACGACGATCCGCTGAACTGACAACGAATGCTCTTTTTCGCCTTTTCTCTTTGTTTTCTTCTCTAACAGCAACCAGAGTGTAAATTGTGTGCTTTATTTTCTGTAAAACTCCCACGCGAGTATCGTGCTTCAATGTTTACTCGCGAATCGGCCACGAGTTTATAGAATTTCGAAGATTCCTTTTTTTTTTGCAAGGGAGGACTGTGACGGAAAAGACGTCGTTTTTTTTTGGATCTTTTTTGGTCTGCTAGATTATTTATTTGGGATTTGGAAAAGGTTGAAAAGATTTTTTGAAAGGATTAAAAAAGGTATGTTATGAGGCATACATTGAATTGATTTCGTGTAAATATTTATTCGAAGAAAATTAAAAATTAACAACGTTATCGAGGTATAATAGAGCATGGCTGTTATGCACATGGAAAAGAGGGAAAACTCAGGGAATTTCGAATGTTTTCTGGAATTTTTACAGAATTCACTTTTTGCAAGAATTACGAAAAATGAAACCGAGTTGAGAAAAAAACCGAAAATGAAAGAAAATTAGAGAATTTAAGAAAATGAAAGAAAAAAATATAGATTTTTTAACGGTCACAGGTGCCCCCCCCTAAATAATGGCCTGAAGATCGCTAAAATCAAAATGGACAAACAAATCCACTCTGCGAATGTTTGTCGAGCTAATTACTGGTTTTTGTTGCCAATCGCATTTATTCGTATCCGAAGCACGATACGAGCGATCATTCGGGAATTCGTGCGTGACCCGCGCAAATGACCGAAATAAAAATTTCACACGAGCTGCAAATTCCGTTTATCTCGTTTCTTCCCAATGTTTTTTTTTCTCCCAAGTAACGCAAGAACAAGCTTTTGACTATTTATCGTTTCCATCATTGTTCGGTCTCCGAAGATCCTCAGGATCACGCTGGCCGACAAAAAATGCGAAATGATCGCGTAATTTCATGCCTGGGACCTGTATGATGAGGTATTCCAAGTGTTTTCGCGGGGCCTAAAAGCCTGACCTTCTTCAATATTTTGCAAAGTTGGTGACGTTTTTGTATCATATATATTGAGTACGTGGCATTTTTTTCAGTTTTTTATCGGCTCAATAACTCGGATAACTCGGAGATAAGATTTTACACGTGATAAAATTTCAAATCATTATATCGTAATGATCTTCTCGTCGTAGGAAAAAATGCCCTCTACAAAAAAAGATGCGTTTTTCTATTAACAATTTTTAAGAAAAAAATCAAAATTTTCCAAGTACTACAACACTAAAAAAAAGAAAAATCTTTCATTTTTTAATTTTTTGACCCCAATGACTGGGTTGATCCTGCTGAAATTTACAATGAATTTTCTTTTATTAGTGTAAAACAACATGTGTAAGTTTCATTCTGGGCTGGGCTTGCGTTCAGTTAATATCGTCGTCTTAAATTTGATGGGAAATTGTTTTTGTTGAATGACTCGGCGATTTACAATTTTTAAGTAAAAATAGTAATGACTAAACTTGTAGGGAATCGAGTGCTTTACAACTTTGGTTATTACAGTTTTTTCTCTACCATCAATATTTGTCGAATTAAACCTGAAAAAAGCGACTATAGCATTATCTAGTTCATGTTGAACTTTAGGGCATAAACGATCATAAACAAACTTGTAGAGAATGAAATTCTCGAAAATTTGGTTATTTGCCTTTTTTTTCCTAGAATCAATATTTAAGGTCGTACGCCAACGGTAAAAAAAACGTGGAGCGTGAAAATTTTATTTCGCGAACCATTCGCTCTTTTCTTTTACCGTTGGCGTGCGACCTTAAATATTGATTCTAGGAAAAAAAGGTGGGAACAAAAAATGTCCAAAATTTAATTCTCTACAAGTTTGTTGATGTTCGTTTATGCCCTGAAGTTAAAAATAAACGAGATAATGCAATAGCCGCTTTTTTCAGGTTTAATTCGACAAATATCGATAATAGAGAAAAGACTGTAATGACCAAAGTTGTAAAGCACTCGATTTCCCACAAGTTTAGTCATTACCATTTTTACTTAAAAATTGTAAATCGCCGAGTTATTCAACACAAACAATTTTTCCTCTCAAATTTAAGACGACGATATTAACTGAACGCAAGCCCAGCCCAGAATGAAACTTACACATGTTGTTTTACACTAATAAAAGAAAATTCAGTTTAAATTTCAGCAGGATCGACCCAGTCATTGGTGTTAAAGAATTAAAAAATTAAAGATTTTTCCTTTTTTTTAGTGTTGCAGTACTTGGAAAATTTTGAATTTTTTTTCCCAAATAGTTCATAGAAAAACGCATCATTTTTTGCAGAGGACATTTTTTCGTACGACGAGAAGATCACTACAATATGATGATCTCAAATTTTATCACGTGTAAAATCTTATCTCCGAGTTAGCCGAATTAGCGAGACGATAAATATCTGAAAAAAAAATGCCCCGTACTCAAAATATATGGTACAAAAACATCACCAACATTGAAAAATATTGAAGAAGGTCAGGCTTTCAGGCCGTTCGAAAACACTTGGAATACCTCATACAGATCTTCTTTTCTCACATTGGGTTTTAGCGATTTAAATCGAGTTTGCAAAGTGCGTGTCAATAATTGAGCTTGTCGAGTGAGGAGGACGTCTACACGTATACATCATCTATATATGATTGACACAGGTTGCCCGTAAATTGGCCATGGTTGAGGCCGATCTCGAACGTGCCGAGGAACGTGCCGAGGCTGGAGAGTCGTAAGCATTATTTCCTACGATTGCGATTTTTATTTACTTTTTCGTGTTTTTTTTTCCCCCGTTTTAGACTTCTGTTTTGTGGCTGTTCGTCGAGCCTGTATAGTGCTCCCAACGCTGCTTCCGGTTTAGACTATAAAAACACGATAAGCAAAACGTCCCGTCTATACTCGATTCCCGCACGCGATCCTCAAACGCCACCCCCCCAAGCAGTGGTTTTTCTTAATACGTTTTTATTTTCTTCCCCAATGTGGAATCAGCCGAGAGTCGCGGAAACCCGATGCGCACCAGCTGGAGAGCAGCCCGGACGAGACGCCGAGAATTTTCACATGTTTTTTGCTCTTTTGTTCATTGACGCCTCTCTAACTCTCGAATTTGCACGAAAAGTCACGAAAATTCGTAGACAAGACGAAACTTTTACGTTTGCTTTGGGCATGAAACGTGTGGCTGTCTAATCGCAGGTCGCCAGGAAGCTAGTCATGATGGAAGGGGATCTCGAACGCGCCGAGGAAAAGGCCGAGCTGTCCGAGGCGTAAGTAGCTTTTTTGTGTCTACGTGCGGTGCTTTTTTTTTTTTACTCAGTTTTTCGGCATGGTTTTCGCCCCAAGTTGTAATCACTCGAATCCAGACGAATCCAAATAATCCCGAATGCGGAAGTAGAAGTTTAGGGTGTCTCAAAATGACCTGATATTTCAATTTATTCATAAAACGTATTATTTATTTGAGAAGTACGAATATTTTCTATTTTAATATAAGGTACAAGCCCCCTGACACTGGCCTACTATTCCTTTACGAGTTCTTGAAATCGCCCCTGCTAGGTTCGGCTCTAAATACTCCGATCAGCTGAACGATTCGATACTTTCGTGGCTTGCGTGCTGTTATCGTTATTGCAACGTTATTTGTCGTGTTATTTAAATTGTTATTTGTGTTGTTATGTAAAAAAACACGTTATTTGTGTTGTTATTTAAATAAAATCTATTTATTTTACTATATTTCTATTATCTGTATTTACTATATTATCTATTTATAAATAGATTTTTTTTAAACAAAAGAAATCGATTTATTTTACTTTTTCCACCTATAGCTGAGAAAGAGTTGAATTTACGGGCTCGGCTTATAAGACTTTTTCGTAGAAAATTATTTTCTCTAAAAAGTTCTTATTTGAATTTTTTTCGATATATCTAATAGCTTAGGCGTTACAGCCGTTTGAATAGATATTTTCGCACAATATTCACTTGAAATAATGATACCGCTGAAACGATTGAATTTACGGCCATGGCTCAATGAACTGTATTGTGGAGTATCATATTTCCTATGAGAACCCACTTGGAAAATATCGCGATATCAAAATTCGCGGAATGGTAACACTAATAATGAGAAAAACATTTTTTTCAATGTTAATCAAATCGGAAACCTTCAATTTTGATTCGCAACCTCTAAATATTTTTTGACAACAACCCCCTTTCACGAAAGTTCGTTTTTGGGTTCCAACTAAAGGTTTTCGGGCACGATGGGTAAAAAAAAAAGTTGCCCTGAAACGAATCACCCTCTTATATATGCATGCCTGTCACACGACTACTAGCGCCACAATGCCGCAAGGACAGTTTGCGAACAACATTTATGTACCAGTGTCAGGGGGCTGATGCGGTACAAATATGGAGGTTATGTGTGGAACACAGCCTATAAATGGCTGCCTCGTCCCTATTTGGAAACGTTCACTCTCTCGACGAAATTTTCAATAACATTTTCGCACAATTGTGGACTAATTTCATTAATGGTGCGTCCAATTGCTGCCTTGAGATCCGGAATGGTATGTGGATCATTGGCGTACACTTTTCCTTTCGGTAAATCCCAAAGAGAGAAGTGCACATCACCGCGGCGCGAGACAACACGAGTGAAACTTCGTCTGCAATAACTATGCAGTCACAATGCAGCAAACAACAATTTCTACGCGTTGCTCGATCGTGTAATTCTCCACGACTAAACCTCAATACTTCCTGACGCCAGTTGTCGAAGATTAGTAGCCTATTTTCGCCACAAAATAAAGTGGCGTCCAATTTAAAATGTCAGGTCATTTTGAGACATCCTTTTTCGAGGGCCTACGAATACGTTCAAATTGCGAGAATGCCAACGTTTGGCGGCCAAAAAACAAAACGATCACTTTCATTGCAGCAAAATCGTCGAGCTGGAGGAAGAACTCCGCGTCGTTGGCAACAACTTGAAATCCCTCGAGGTCTCTGAGGAGAAGGTAAGGAACAATTATCTCCAGCTTTAAACAAGTTTACACCCACGCCCAGACACCAGTTTTGTATTATAGCGGAAGCGAAAAAATAAAAAATTATTCTCCGAATATTGCCATTGGCAGGAAAGCTTAAGAAACTTATCAGATTTGGTTATCGGATTTTTTACAGTTTTATATTTATTATATTATTATAATAATAATATTTATTATATTATTATAATTATAATTATAATTATTTATTAATAATATTATTAATAATGATAAACCAGCTGTTATAATATTTAAAATAGCTGTTATAATATTATAGCAGCTGGTTATAGTAACTTTCAATAAATTCTAGTTTTTTTTCCGCTCCTCCCAATACATTGAGCGCTTTCCAATGAGTGTCAAAGTTCGCGTTGAATATCCCAAATGGTCCGATTTATTCACTTTTGCTGCCATTATGATGGACAGTCCCTACGGTAGTTACGCCCTTTTTTCTAGACAGGAAAACGGCTTAGGGAATTACTTGATTTAAAGAGATGGTGATTATTATTATTTTTTTTTCGAGAAAAAGCGATAAAAATGATTTTTAATATGACAATAATGTACGTAGGCCAACCAACGCGAGGAGGAGTACAAGAACCAAATTAAGACCCTCAACAATCGTCTGAAGGAGGTACACATCCTTCGGGAGTGCCTGCTATGCTCGATTTTTTTGCCGTGATCTTGTCATTTTTTTGTTCCTTATCGTTTTTCTTTTGTGTTTGCAACAAACTAAAATCTTCACCCAAACGCTAAACCTTGCCTTACCAAACGCTCGTTGGATTCACCCCACTGAAAAAAAAAAAAAACGAAAGTAAGCACCACGACGTCATTCAAGCAACGAAGAATAATTGCATCTCGCGGATCTAGAAAGCCTGAGATCTCGCCTACCGCCGCTTCTTTTACTAACGACCGTTTGTTTTTGTCTTCTTTTTGTTTCGTGCGTTTCACTAAAACCAGGCGACACAGAGGGAGGAAACCTTCGAGGGCCAGGTCAAGATACTCGATAGCCAGTTGAAAGAGGTAAAATAACAAATTCAATCGAGTCAAGTCAGACTTGTCTCCGTTCAAAGTCTACCCAAGAGAAAAAGAAAGCAGAACATTTCTTGCAAATTAATTCAGTCGCGTAAATGTAGTGAGAAAAAAATAAACTTAATAATCTTCTGCAATGGCATTGAAGTCCGCGGAATGTGACGAACTTTTTTTTCCTTTTGATTTTTATGACTCATTTTTTTTCTGTCGTTGAAGATAATTTATTTCTACATTTATTTCGAGAAAAATTATTTATCGATTTATTGCAAAGCTCGACGGATTTGAACATTGCAAAGCAGCGATAGATTTTGTGCACATATCGAGACGAAAAATAATCGTTGCTTCTCAACGAGGCAAATTTTGTCGAGTCGGTCATCATTGATTTTTCTCGTCGAACGAAAAAAATGTCCTACGTGACGATTATTTTACACTGCCCATCGATACTCAAGGTATGAAGGTGTGACATTGGTTATGCATTCATGGCTGTTACGCATATGGAAAATTGCGAAAAACTCAGGGGATTTTGAAAGCTCTCTGGAATTTCTCCAGAATTTACTTGCAAGAATTACGAAAAATGAAACCGTCAAAAAAAAACCCGAAAGGTATAAAAATTAAATATTTTCAATATCGATATTATTCTCCATTATATTTAAAAAAAAGTTATGTCAGTGCCAAACATTGAGAATTTCAGAGAAAAAACTAATTGACTCTAAAGCTATACATTAGCATTCGATTTTTCGATACACAAACTCACAATTATTATTGTGAGTTTGTATATTTATTTTCTATTTATTGACACTGACGTAAAAATGTCTGATTATTACAAAGAACAGGTTCCGTATTTGCTTTTAATTTTTTTTTAAACTTTAGTGTCTGAATTCTTTTTACGAATTTCAGTTTGAAAAATAATTATTTCAATAACCAACATTTTCATATATTTGACCCCAATCTCTATGGAACATTTTCGACACGTGTGGGGAAGACCTGGAGAAGTCAGGGAATTTCCGAGTCAATAATGCGTAACGACCATGATATTTTTGTTCCTCAAACAAACGAAGTTACCATTTGCTTGATTGATAATAATCCACGATGAATGATCGTCATACTTACTTTGCACGGATTTCATTATTTACCTCGAATTAAGCGATTGCCGTGATTTTCTTTAATACCTGAAGCGGTATGTTGGTGAACTCGAAAAGAAAAAGTGCTGATCGTCGTTTTGGATTTTTTTCCCACAGGCTGAAGCCCGCGCTGAGTTCGCTGAGAGATCGGTGCAAAAGCTCCAGAAGGAGGTCGACAGGCTCGAGGGTACGTAATCCGTTACAATTCATATTCTTTTTTTTTTCTTCCTTCTCTTCGTCATCCACGACTGCACACAGACCACCTCTTTACACTTCTCTGACCAATATCTCCATATCTTCGACGACTTTTTTTATTCTTTTTTTTTTTTTTTAATTTCATCAAGCTCTCCACCGAGTAGTTAGAATAGTCGGAATCCATTTTATACGTATGTCCCTTCGACGGCACGCGGGGTCACGTTGGGGTCACTCCGACCCCAACATTTCCTCGCATCTTCTCACGTTTTTTCGATAAATAATTCTCATTTTCCAAATCAAACGACAGAAGTTTAATTGATTCGCGACGAAAGACGTCTCTACTCTTTATTTTGCGAAAAAATGCACAGTTTTCGAGATTTTGGAAACCAAAAATTTCCCGGGGTCAATTCGACTTTTGTTCTTTGATATTCGCTACAGAGTCGTGTCCTCGAAGGGACATTTGAGAGGCCTCTGAACTCTTGGCACCTTCAACTTTAATAGTCGGAAATTAGAAGAAAAAAGAACACAAGTTCACCGACGAACGGAAAATTGTTTTGAAAAAAATAAGCTTTTTTTTTGAGCTATCGAGATCGCAAATTCCCTGGAAGTTTAGGATCGCGTATTTACGGAGGCGAAATTCATTGAAAATTGCTTCTTGATCTTTCGACACGGCTGTCGTTTCACTTCTTTGCCGAGTCGCCGCAAAATTAAAGCCCACCTTTCGCGATCAAATAGCTTTCGCTCGAATTTTTCGTGTTCTTCGATTAATTCTCGAAAAAAAAATGAAACGAATAAAAAGAGCTTGGATTAAGAGAAGACACCACTGTGATGGGCCAAAAAAGACGTTTTTTCCGATTTTTTTTTGCCTAGCATATTTATTTGGGATTTGGAAAAAAGTATGTTATTGAGCATACATTGAACTTACTTCCTGTAATTTTGTATTGAAAAAAATTAAAAATGAACAACGTTATTGACCACATAAAAATAAAAAAATTATAATCTATGTAAATGAATTATAGAGATAGATAAAGCTGTTTTTGAGAGAACAAAATCACAAAATGGCGGGTGTTGACGCAAAAGCGATGTTGAAGTTTGCATAATTGGAATGCAACAGAAATTCATTAAAAAAAAATGTATCGCCTCATTTTCATTATCGGCCATAAAATCTTCTCACATATTTAGGTTGAAGATCTCTAATAAGGATCCTGTGAAAAGTTTAGGCGATTTTGGAGGTCTGAATTTTGCAAAAAGAATTGAGCTATGTCACTGTTGCTGTGCTCCAACGATGCAAACTTCAATGTCATAAAAAAAGGGTAATTTTGGCGAAATTTTTACTTATATTCGAGGGCTTAAAAAATACGAGATTAAAACAAAACGGCGGTAATTCTTTCGATAAGTGACTTTTTCGAAAAATGAGCCTAACATTTTGGTTTTCTAGTTTCGTATTCATTGGGTTATAAATGATGATATTCAGTCGGGGAAATCTGACATTTTTCATTGACACATTTTTTTGGGGCTAAAAAACGTTCAAAATCATATCGAATTTTTACAAAACTCCTGTATTAGAGCGTTCACTCCGGAGGGGTTTGGAGGTGGGGGGATTTATAAAAAAGCCTTCCTGATTACGATGCCGAAGAGAAATCGCGGCGGTCACCTCCCATTAAAAGTTATGGGGTTTTGAAGTTTGTGAAAATACAAAAATATAACAACAAACCCAAACAACCGAACTTTTGAAAAATCATTATTTAGAAAATACATAATATACAATTCCTAATAATGTAATAATACAATGATAATAGTATATAGAAAATATATATAATATATAGAATATACAGATAGAAAACAATAGAAGATCTAGATCGGAGTTGGTGTAATGTTGGCGGGTTTGGGTTTATTTGAGTTGTTTGGGTTCATTTGGAACCCGAACAAACTTCAAAACCCCATAACTTTTTATGGGGCTTGGATTCCAAACAAACTTCAAAACCCCATAACTTTTTATGGGGTTTTAATTTCCAAACAATCCCAAACAAACTTTAAAACCCCATAACTTTTTATGGGGTTTGGGTTCCGAACTTCAAAACCCCATAACTTTTTATGGGGTTTGGGTTCCAAACTTCAAAACCCCATAGCTTTTTATGGGGTTTAGGTTCCAAACAATCCCAAACAAACTTTAAAACCCCATAACTTTTTATGGGGTTTGGGTTCCAAACTTCAAAACCCCATAACTTTTTATGGGGTTTGGGTTCCAAACTTCAAAACCCCATAGCCTCTTATGGGGTTTGGGTTCCAAACTTCAAAACCCCATAACTTTTTATGGGGTTTGGGTTCCAAGCAAATCCAAACTTCAAAACCCCATAACTTTTTATCGGAGGGTGGGGGGTGAATTTCAGCTTTTTCCGACTGAATATCATAATTTATAACCCAATAAATGAGAAAATAGGAAAAAAATAATATTAGGCTCATTTTTCGGAAAAGTCGCTTATCTGAAGAATTACCAAAATGTCTACGTACGATAGCTACTGCGCTTACGGACTTTTTGTTTTGTTCAAATCAGTCATCATAGCTGGAGTTATAATTTCGGCCAAGTCGAGAAAAACGCGATTGAAAGTTTTAGTACAGTAAATTGTTGCGCTACCTGCTCTCACTAAATCGTCCGTAACTTGGTCAATTTTCAATATTTTTGCTTGAATTGTTTTCAAAATATGCTTGAATATGTATACTTTGATAAAATGCAAAGAAAAATCGATTTTTTCGACTCATCACAGTGGTGCCCCACCTTAACGGATTCGTTCGACCCCCGTTGAAGTTTTCCGCGAGCGGTCGCGCGGTGGCGCCGCTAATTGTTTCGTTCGACTCGTTCAGAGGCTGAGAAAAGAAAATAAAGACGTTAGATTATTATTATGACGGTGTCGACAAGCTTCCCGCGAGCCTGTTCGATAAAGCCGAGCATCCGAGAGAACCGGAGAATTCCTCGGTATGACTCTTAGCACCGAGGTCGAAAAATTCTCCTCGGGCTCGGCGAGGCAAACTTCCGTGTGCCTCTTTTTTTTTTTCTCGCACGCACAACGGCGTACAATACAAACAATGAGTCAGTGCGAACGAGCGTATTCTCACTGTGAGCTCATTCCAATACGATCTCGTTCGAAATCTTCCCACTTTTATTACACTTCCACTGACACTTGTACGGAGATTTCTGGAATTACCAGAACCAAACGACACAATTTTACGGACGGTTCATCGGAAAGCTCAAGAGAGGGCGGTGGGACGGAGATGGAGAGGGAGAGAGGGGACAAGACAATTTTATCGAAAGCTTTCGAGCAACTATTCAAACTGCAGTCACCGTGCCGTTCTAATCCACCCAAGTTTGCCAAACTAAAAACAAAACACGTGGCTGTTACGCATATGGAAAACAGGAAAAAAGTCAGGGAATTTTGAAAATTCTCTGGAATTTTTTTCAGAATTCACTTTTTGCAAGAATTACGAAAAATGAAACCGAAAAAAAAAACTGAAAAATAAATATTTTTCGAATATTTATGTTATTCTTCATTATATATATTTAAAAAAGTGATGTCAGAGCCAAACATTGAACATTTGAAAAAATAAAAACTAATTTACTCTAAAGCTCTATAAATTTGCATTCGATTTGTCGATACACAACTATACAATTATTATCGTAGACAAGTGTTTGTATTTATTTGTTATTTATTGACACCGACATAAAAACTCCTGTTTATAATAAAGAACAGGTTTTGTATTTGCTTTTAATATATTTTTTTTACGTTACAGTATTTAATTTATTTTTCGTATTTCAGTTTTTTTTTTATTTTGCTTAAGGGATCATCACAGTGTAACGGATCGAAAAATGGCTGATTTACGCGATTTTTTTTTCGCTCGTTAAAATACGCTAATCAGTCGGATTTTTTATGTCAAATCAGAGCACTCGTGAAGAACAGGAAATCAATTTTCAAACGTTTATTTTAATTTTATCGTAAATATTATCCGAAACGAAATTTGTGAAAAAATGCCTAATCAGTATGAAAGCCACTATCTTGCTATGGAGGTTTTAAAAAAATCAAAATTGCCAAAATCCCGGTGGTTTTAAAAAAAGTATCGAATTTAGCCTACTTTTTTCGACAGTTTTTCGCTAAAAAAATATGAACATTAAAAAAAAGCTTCGTTAGCAAGATAGACGTTTATTTTAATTTTATCGTAAATATTATCTGCAACAAAATTTGTGAAAATATTATTAATCAGAATGAAAGCCGCTATCTTGCTATGGAGGTTTAAAAAAAACAAAATTGGCAAAATGGCGGTGGTTTGGAAAAAAGTATCGAACTTAGCCTATTTTGTTCGTTTAAAAAAAATGAAGTTTTAAAAAAAAGCTTCCATAGCAAGATAAACGTTTATTTTAATTTTATCGTAAATATTGTCTGAAACAAAATTTGTGAAAATATTATCGATCAGTATGAAAGCCGCTATCTTGCCATGGAGGTTTTTTAAAAATAAAATTTGACAAAATGGCGGTGGTTTGAAAAAAAGTATCGAATTTAGCCTACTTTTTCGACAGATTTTCGTAAAAAAAAAAATGAACGTTCAAAAAAAGCTCTTGCATAGCTAGATAAAGAGTGGCGTGAAGAATGTCGTGTGAAAGTTTGAGACGGATAGCTTGAAAACTCTTCCTTTGAGAGTGCGCACCGTTTTGAAAAACGACATTTCGAGAAAAACGCGTTCTTTTCATATATTCATATTTCATATTTTCATATAAATGGTCTACTTACGATTGGATAATGCAAAAAAAAATCGATTTTTCGAAACTTTTACACTCTGACGATCCCTTAATATTAAACATTTTCACATATTTCCAAAAAAAAAAAACATCTTCATTTGACCTGAGTCTCCTTGGAATATTTCCAAAACCTTGGAAGAGTCAGGAAATTTCCGATTCAATATTGCGCAACAACCACGTAACAACAGAAAATTTCAAACTTGCCCTTCTAATCCAGGCAGTTCGCTATATGTGTGTGCGTGAGCGTGCGTTGATTGTTGTTTCGTTTTTTCGGAGTGCGTGGCCTTTAACGAGTGTGATTTACAGACGACCTCGTCGCCGAGAGAGAGAAAAACAAATTGCTCCAGGAGGAGATGGAGGCGACCCTGCATGACATCCAGAACATGTAGAACACGTACAAACAATAATCGCGTGTGTTGCGTCGGAAACGATAGAAATGCATAAAAATAACGAAAAAAAAAACAAAAAAAAACAAAAAGAAAACAAGAACTCGAACAAAAAGAAGCTTAATTGGCCTCCTGTGTGGTGCAAACCTATACAATAACGATACGAGCGAAAATGTGGTCTCTCCCGTAGGCTAGCCTGACACGAAAACTCCTGAACAACCCCCCCGCCCCCTCCCCCGACCCCCGTGCGTATGACTGCGAGTGCCCGTGCGACTTCCGGTCTGGATCGATGTGTGAATGAAAATCGATAAATTGCGCGGGAGACTACGAGGAACGAGACACACCCACGCGCGATTCGAACGAATAAATTCATGCATTTAAGGGAGCGATAGATTGCAGTGGAACTTCAGTGTGTGAAAAAGGCTTCCTCCTCTTTGTTTTTTTTTTTTTTTTCCCTCGCGTCGGGGAATTTTTTGTTCCGGTGTGCGTGTGGCTCGTACGAAATTCGTCAACATTCCTACTTTATCGTTCCTGACGTTTGTACTCTCGGTTGCGCACGCTCGATCACGATAAGGAGGAATAAAAAAAAATAAATAAAACGTCATTCGGGAAAGTCTTTGCAATCGTCCGCTCGAAATATTCACACGATTGATCGTGCAATTGCGAACCGGAAGTGAGAAGGGAAAAGCAAATAATTGCAAAGTGAGCGGGGCGAGAGTGGTTTTTGATTTGTAGAATTTTAGAATTTCACACGGTTCAACGACCAATGAAAATGTCACTTTTGGTCGGTATACGTTCAACCTATCGATTTTCCTTTGATGCGTTAACGAAGAAAAGTTGAAAGAAGATTCGAAAAAAAAAACACTAAAATTCTTCGGGTTTACTCGGGGGGGGCGAGAAAAAAAATCGAACGAACAAAGATGAGCGAAAAAAGGGCAACGGAGTTGAGAAAAAAATGTCATCCGCGCAGACAGTTGAAGAGAGAAAATTTTCGGTCGAGCCGAATCACTCTGGATTGTTTCATGTAGCTGGGGAAAAAAAAAACGACGTGAGAAGCCGAATCGAACAGACGGGAAAAAAAGACAGATCGAAGAGTAACTGTTGCCTTAAATTATTAGTCCCACTAGCCCTTTCGCGATGTCAAAAATAAATCACTTTTTCTCGTCGACTTTTCCGAAATTCGTTAATTTTTTTTTTTTGCTTCCGCTGTTCTTCGATGAACTCTGGGGGAAAAAAAGCGAGGTGATAGGTTAGGTTACACACGTGTGAAAGAGTGGAGGCACGAGGTCTCGCGGGCAACCCTGCTCCGTATCCAAGGACTGGAGTTTTGTTTTTTTTTTAATATCCTGAGAGCTCTGTGCGAAACCACCCGGAACTACCGAAGCATGCCTGATCGTATGGAGGACTGTTCTTTGACTCGGAGACACTTTTTCTCGTTGTTTTAACGATTAATGAGATGAAATATTAATTCGAACGCGAAGGCGATTCGGGATACGGGGCAGGGCCCCGGTGAGGCATTTTCGAAAGACCGAGCGAAAATGAGATAATGAAATGGAGGGAAAAGAAAAACTACGTTTCCTTTACAACACAACAGGAGCACAAATTGTGTCTATGTGTCTATATATATATATATATATATATATATATATATATATATATATATATACACACACACACACACACACACACACACACACAAACACACATACACACACACACTGAAGAAATAAACGAGTGTGCTAGAAGAGCGAGAGAGTCGGACGTTATGTCAGTTGAATAATTAGATGATTAATTTACTTAATGATTAATTACGAAACGAATGGTACGATAATAAACACTAATATCATTGTAATAATTATATATTGCTATTATTATAAATCTGTTTATAATATATATATACATATATATATTTTCATTTTGAAACAAAAAAAAAGAAAGAAAGAAAAAAAAATCGAAAATCCGAGTGTGTTGTGTCGTTTGTTTTCTTTTTTTTTCCGTCTAACAATATTCGAATATTCCTGACGCGAGTTGATACGAGAAGGGAAAAGAATGCCCTCGCGGCCGCACTCACACGACTACAGCTGCCAAAAGTGTTCTTTTGTTTGTTTGTTTGTTGGTTGTTGTTGTTCTTTTTTACCTTCGCGTAACCGCATGCAACGAGGCGCCAAATGGTACGTATAAATACCGCCAAATGCCACGGTGAGTAAGTGTTTTTGCATTCGCCCCGATCGATATTATTAATATTCGGCGGAATGTTGTCTCGACCTTGGTGCACACGCGGAGGATCGTCTAGCTTGGGTGAAGAAAAGAAAAGGGGTTTTTATCACGCGGTCGGACCACTTTTGCGATATTTGTAGATTGGAATTTATACGGGGATGTGGGATTTAAGGGGGGAGATATACCTTTAGTCGAGGAAAATATTCCTGATTTTGGGGCCGGGTTGAAGTTCAGAACTTTGAATGCTCCGACGGTTTGAAATTCCGAATTTTAATGGTTCGAAATTCAAGATTGGGCCGGATTGAAATTCCGAACTTTGAATGGTCCGAACGGTCAAAACTCCGGAAAAATAGTACCCCGAAAGATCAAAACTCCGAAAGAATTTTACACGAAAGACCAAAACTCCGAAAATCTTAACACCGACAAAATAATTCGGCTGTGGAAAATTTAAAAGTTTCAAAATTTTCAATAAATCGACGAATTATTTCAAGATTTTTTTATTTATTAAGAAGTGAGTTTGTGTCAATTTTGAAATTTGTTTAGGGAATGTAATACGTTCTACATCATTTACAGTCAACTGGGTAGACTTTCGCTGGCATTATCTTGACATGAGGGCCGGGTTGAAATTCCGAACTTTGAATGCGCCGACGGTTTGAAATGATTAATTTTAACGGAGACTTTGTCCTTGGAGTGCCATATTTTAGGTGTTCACATTTTATTTTTTTTTAAAGGAAACGAGTAAAGCTTTTTGAGTGCGGTTTTTTTCTTGCCTTTATTCATGATATACAGAACGTTAAAAAAAAATTTTTTGAAAAAAAAAATCAAAATGGCGGCCGTTGCAGCGCCGCGAAAACAGGTCCTCAAATCGCGGGAGGTAAACGGCTGACATCACTGCCCCCTCTTTGTTGATCTGAAACACAAATTCAAAGCGTATTATCAATCTGTGACCCTTTGGTCATGGAATGACGAATGGGTTTTTCGTTTAGTACAAATTTCGGAAAATGGCAGCAATTTAAAGAAAAATCGAATTTTCGCGTTTTTTTTTCGCTTAAAAAGATAAATAATAAATGCAAAAATGTATCTATCGAAAAAACGATCCGTCATTCCGTGAAGACGTATTTTCTGAGTATGCTCTCCAAATTTCAGGTCGATATGTTAATTACAGCGGTCAGGAGAATGTCAGCCATTTTTAAAAACGTGTTTTCGCGAAAAACGCGTTTAAAGTTTTGTAATGTGTTTACACAAATGTGTTTATAATTACCGCTAATCGGCAATGCCTGGTCCATAGAGGCATCCCTCCTCTTCTTCTAGCTGCTCATGTTGAGCCGCTAACATCTCCCGCTAACTTCAAGGACAAAGTCTCCCTTAATGTTCCGAAATTACAAGGTTCGTTGAGATTATGCCAGCGAAAGTCTACACAGTTGACTGCAAATGATGTAGAACGTATAAAATTGTCTAGACAAATTTCAAAATTAACGTGAAATCACTTCTTAATGAAAAAAAAACATTCTTGAAATAATTCGTCGTTTTATTGGAAATTTTGGAACCTTTAAAACTTCCATAGCCGAATTATTTTGACGGCGTTCAGATTTTCGGAGTTTTGGTCTTTCGTGTAAAATTCTTTCGGAATTTTGATCTTTCGGGGTAGTATTCTATCGGAGTTTCGAGCGTTCTGATCATTCAAAGTTCGGAATTTCAACCCGGCCCCCTAATTTTGATGATTTTTTTTTTTTCAAGGCACGATTTTGTCATCATTTTTGAGACTTGGGGTATGTTTTATTACTACTTTTGGCTGTTACATGGTACTTTTTAATTTTTTTTTAACTGATCTTTACAAATGGCGGAGGTGTGGCACGGTCTTCTAAAGGGGTTGCCGCGGATGTTGTCAGACGGCGTGACACGTAGCGTCGACGGGATTAATCTAAAAAAAAACCAACGAAGATTTTTCTTTCATTGACACTCATACGCCGAATATGAACCAATAAAAAGTGAAAAAAATTGAAAATCGATGAAATGGTACGCTTGAGAACAAAAAGATTGAAGTTTCGAAAAAAATATGGCTACATTTCGCAATCATTTTTTTTAACCCTAGAATGGCACACTGGGGTACATTCGTGCCTCACGAATTTTGTTAAAGTACTCAATTTTACCAACTTAAACTTTCCTTCTCCTTTCGGATCAAAGTTTGACACACTTTTCGAATATTCTGAAATTTTTAAATCGTACCATCGTCTTCCTTGTTAAAAGACGAAGAAAATCATGTGCTTCCAAAAAATTTCTAAAGGTTAATAAAAAAAAAACCATGTGACAGCCAAAAGTAGTAATGAGACATAGCCTAAGACTAAAAAACGGTGAAGAAATTATTACCTCAAAAAATAATCATGAAAATCAGCAAACTTTTTGACGCCCAAAAGTATCTCTCCCCTTAAACCGAACTCCTCGATATCTTCGAACTGTTGCTTCGAAATTCACGCGCTACTTCTTTTTCTTCACCGAAGAGACGCTTCGATCGCGGCCATTGATAGAAAAGTCCGATAGAGGGCGGACGATCCGCGCGTGTACATCTCCGAAGGTTGCACGGCAAAATTCAACGAACGCCATGGTATTGAAGTTTGCATCATTGGAACGCAATAGTTTTTTTTTTCTCGTTTTGTCTAATTTTTTATGCACATTTAGGTCACATTTATGGCAGAAATATTTTTGGAGATTCTTATTACGGATCCATAATCTAAAATTGCAAAAGGGGAATTTAGAGAGTAAGTAAATTCCTCTTGTAAATGCAATGTAATTTACCTTGTAAATGCAAGGTAAAATTTTCGTTGCATTCCAACGATGCAAACTTCAACTCCATCGAACGTCTCCCACTGTACCTTTACCTCAGCCCCTTTCCACTTGAGGAACCAAACTGTTCGCCTGCCACCAAAACCACTAGAAAATCAAACCTTACGCACTTTCCTCTTTATTCACATGTCTGTTTTTTTTAATGGAATTCTTCATTCACCTTTTCCTTGAAATTCTCATTGGTATTGACTAAAATAAGTGAGGTTCTGATTAGTATTAACTGAAACAAGTATTGATCGCGCGAGACTCGATCTGTGCGCAATTAATACTCCCCGATACTCGCAAACAACGGACAATGCCATTGTTGGCAAACTGCGATCTTTGCGACGACGTGAAAAGAACGAAAAAATCTGCACGAATGCAGCAGGCCACTGGTGCACGAATGGGGGACGTAATTGAACGGCAAATAAAATGGGCTTGAAAGGGCATCGTTTTTTAGTGCGCAAGGGCAGGGTAGGTTGAACCCCAAATTCATCGTCGCCAGAAGTAACTTTCGAGTTGCTTTTTTAGCCGGCTAAAAAAGTTGGTAGCAAACTAACGTACAGGGCGATGGGAATTTCGGTCTATGTCTTGGAAGATGTTATACTAGACGACACTTGCAACAAATTAACCCCCGTTAACTGGGGCTCGAAAATGAGTGGTTTCTGGGCTATGGTGGGTTTAAAATTTTTTTAGAAATTTTCAGACTACCAAAACAAATAATTGTAAATAAAAAATGACTCCACTCTGGGCACTCGGTGGATACTTTTCTGAAAGCTAATAAATGAATGATAACTTTAATAAAAAAGCATGCCCAACATTCCCACAAACTCAGAAATGAATAATCCAAGTGGCAGGAATTATTGTTTTTTGGTACATTTTTTTAGGTTGACGAGAATTAGCCGAAAAAAAGTGACTTGGCATACAAATCACAGCTTTCAGAAAAGTATCGATGTCAATTGAGTCTCCACAGTTGGGTTCTCGAAATATGCGACGTAAATAGCAACGACGTAGGGCATTTCCATATAAAATGAAGGAAAAATGTTCTACATCGAATTTAATATAATCAATAAAACTGCACTTTAATTCATATAATGAATTTTTATTATGAAGAATAAGTATATAAATATACATACATGTACATTTATTACAAAGTGGGTAAACATTTATGTTTTGTATTATGTACTTAATTATTACATATATATGTAAGTGGCGTATACAAAATTGACGAAAATGCAAGAAGCAGACGTAAGTCGAGAAATTTGACGCTTTATTGAGGGCTGGTGTCAAAATGTTACTTGACGTAACTCACGGACTGTCTGAAGTTTTTTTTTTCCGATTGTTTTTGGTAACATGCCTGAAAATTTCTAAAAAATCTTGAACCCACAATAGCTGGAAAACCACTCATTCTCGAAGTCTAGTTGAGGAGTTAATTCGTTGCAAATGACCTCTGGTGTAACCCCTTCCAAGGAATATGTTGAATTTTGAATCACCCTGTATACATACACATATCTCTAGATCTATTACACGTTTTGCAATATCAATCCATATTATTATTAGCGTATATTTTCCCCATAGTTAATACAATTTAAAAAACCGCCATTGTTACTCTTTGGTGACGATCAATTTGGAAATCATGCCAGGGCCCGTGGGTCCTGCGATCAAGTATAATCGACGAGCTTGCTCTTGACAGGTCCAACTTACTTTCATTATTACCGATAATCGACGCTAGGTCGTTGTAAAAAATTATTTCTATGTAAAAATTAAAAAAAAAAACAAGCTTTTATTTTATGTATTAAAGAGTAGAATTTTTTTTTACCAGGTCACCTATATTTGTTTATAAATAAAATCTTGGGGCGCTCACTTTTTTAACTGTTTAATAAATTCGATCAATTCAGTTCCATTAAGGGGTTGGGCCACTCTAGAGTCCGAAAAAATAGGCTTTTTGGGGCTTTTTTCAGAAAAACTACAAAATAAATCGAGATTACAAAAAATGGTGTATATCATACATATCAGTGACTGCATACAATATTTTTTTTGAAGCGATCAAATTCAAAATGGCGGCTGTGCAGCGTTTATCTCAAAACTGCATTTTTTAAGTTGGCCGGAAACATAACTCAGACAATTTTCAACCGATTCACTTGAAATGTTAAATATATCTTGAAAAATACATTGTCTATGGAAGTACGTAGGATTTTTTTTTCATATTGCATAGGTCATTTGTTGTTGACAATTATCTGACGAAATTTTTCACTTTCCTGCCTAAAAAATCGTCAGATTATTGTCAATAACAAATTAACCATGCAATATAAAAAAAATCCTACGTACTTCCATAGACAATGTATTTTTCAAGATATATTCAACATTTCAAGTGAATCGGTTGAAAATTGTCTGAGTTATGTTTCCGGCCAATTTAAAAAATGCAGTTTTGAGCTAAACGCTGCGCAGCAGCCATTTTGAAATAAATCGTTAAAAAAAAAATATTGTATACAGTCACTGATATGTACGATAAACACCCTTTTTTTGTAATCTCGATTTATTTTGTAGTTTATCTGAATAAAAAGTCCCCAAAAAGCCTATTTTTTTCGGCCTCCAGAGTCCTTAAACGTATTTCATTTGGCACAATAGTAATTAGAGAAATTATCACACGTTTATACTCAGTTTGAGGATTTGTATTTAAGAAATGTAAGGTTGTTTTACAGTAAATTAAATGCAGTTGGTATTTTAACGGACTTGTGTAAATTAAAGATTATATCGCTGAATTTTGAGCGCTCCAAACTTTTATTTATAGTCACATATAGGTGACTTGGTAACAAAAATTATTTTCTACTTTCTAGTACATTAAATAAAAGCTTGTTTATTTACAAATATTTCTTTTACATACAAATTATTTTCTACTATTTAGACTTTAATTGATTTTACTAGAGCTCGGAAATTTTTGCAAAGAGGAATCAATTCTTCCAAACGAACCGGCGTTATTATTGGTTAGTCGACAAGACAAATCCTGGAGAATTTCCCTTAAAGTTGCATCACGCATCGCCTTCCAGATGCCCGTTTGCAAAATTCCCGAGCTCCAAGTAGTCGCCAAGTGCGTGAAACGTCGATTCTCCGTTATACCCCCCACAGAAAGTCACATTAACCAAAAGCTCGTGAAAAAAGTAGGAACAATTCCTCATCCCGTCCTTTCTGCTTCCTCGAACGATAATACGCATCCCCCGATAGTGCGTTGACGCTTCGAGCTTTCGTATAATCACGAGACAAATTCTTACAGATGAAATGGTCGCCGAGAAGGAGAAGTACAAGGAGATCGGCGACGGATTGGACAATGCTTTCGAGGAACTCTACGGAGTCTAAAGCCATAAAAAAAAAATACATTACGCAAAACTAAAACATCATTCGATTGTTGCCGAGTGCTTTGACAAATTTGTTAGATTTTGCTTACTCTAACGAACCGTTTTCCGTAAGTTATATCCACGCTTTTGCTTCTTAATCCTCTAATGCAAATGACACAAGGACATTTTCATTGTATCGATGCTCCCTCGTGGGCAAGGACGAAACGTTATCTGTATCTAGCCCTTTTTTTTTCTTCTTCGGAAGTCCACAAATGTGACAATGTACAATGCGACAGGAAGAAAAACGAATGAGCAATTTGTAATTTATGGCGAATGTAATTTCAGACGAACTCGTCCACGAGAAAGAGAAGTACAAATACATCTGCGACGACCTGGACCTTACCTTCACCGAGCTCGTCGGCTAAAAGGATCATCCCCGCCATCGTTCAATTGTTGCCTTCGATTAATAAAAACGTACACGCACATATACATATATATTTGTATAATATAAATATATACATATATACACGTGTGTATATATATATATATATATATATATATATATATATATATATATATATATATATATATATATATATATATATATATATATATATATATATATATGCATACCGATCACCACAAACACTACGCACACGTGTCACAAGATATCCAGCCCCCAATACGGGCCAGTTAAATGTTTACTTGTATTATTGTAATTAAAATTAATCTACGATAAAAACGATACGAAAATGTGTACTACGGAAATTTTTCGTGATGCTCCTTACCGTTCTGCTTCGAATCCTTCCATATTTGAGGCACAGGCTCAACTTCGGGTCAGATTTTGCAACCTTTTCTTCTCTTCGATCTCCATTGGCTCGTCAATCGATTATTCAGTTGAGCAGGCAATGGCTTACGTTGCGCAATATAGGCATCAGCTGGAATAGAGGGATGAGTTGCGTTATCTAAATGTCAAAAGTTTCAACGATCGCAATTCCGTGAGCGAGAGTGATGTGGGCGAAAAATGGTTTTATATACTCGGTCTACCGCACAGATGCGCAGTGGTGGCTGAAAAAATGAGTGAGCATGAAAAAAAAAGGTTTTACTGGAGAAAAGGGAAAGATGGAATATTCTACGGAGGGGAGAAAAGGCGAATGTGTATTCTGCTGGAAAAAAAAGAGAACTGCGACGCTTCGCGGTCACGCTGTTTTGTTTATCACACGCTGGTCGGCGGGGGTCACAATGACCCCAGTTGGGTTTCGAACGATTGCCGCGGTGATGGGTACCGTTACGAATTACTTTTATGTATCATGAGAATTCCGGATATTAGTTTGGATATTCTGGAATGTGGCTCTCTTGGTATTATATTTAAATCGAATTTTTAAATGGCGGGAAAAGGTTAGAAAGGAGCAAATAAACCCTTTTTACTTTACAAAATCATAACTCGTGCAATATTCAATTTTTTTTTTCATTAAATTTTAGTCTTGAGATATGATAGTTTAAGGAAAAAAATAGTTCCACGTCCGGCCCTAGACTGTACCTACAAAGGGTACACCAAAGCACCGTTAGAAGGCAGGCCAGTCGTCTTGGCCGCCAATAACTTATAATAGTTGGGCTTAAAGTTGCGCTTGGGGTCATATCGACCCCGAGTGACCGCGGAGGGATAAAGAAAAGAGAAAAGGGAATCTTCACTGAGCGAAAAAGGAGAAAAAGTAATTAATCGAGAAAAAAATCATTCGAAAATCTTGACGTTATTTTCGTATGATATGAATTTTTATGGTAATTTTCTTCGGGGCAATTCGGAATAGGGTATTACACTCTTTTTTGAACGGTGTCTCAATATGATCCTTTGGTGGTGATAAACTACTAGAATTTTGATTCCTATTTTATGAAAACGATAATTGCCATAGAAATGCATTAAGGGGCCGGTCCACTTTGGAGCCACGAAAAAGGCTACTTTCGCGATTTTTTTAAAGGATTTTATAAAAGATACGAATCTAAAAGTTGTTGGGCTTGATAAATAAAGTCTTGGGAAAAAAAATTGAGGTAATTATTCGGAAAATGACCCCCACCTAAGAGGAGGATGGGAGGGGGGGGGGGTTATAGATTTTGACCCCCTGAACACGATGGTGGAGAGAAATCGCGGCGGTCACCTCCCTATAAAAAGTTATGGGGTTTTGAAAAATAATAGACATACCTCCTACGATTCGCATATGTACACGTACCCCCACCCCGAAGGAGGGTGGACGGTTTATAGATTTTGATCCTCTGAACACGATGGTGGAGAAAAATTGCGGCGGTCACCTCCCTATAAAAAGTTATGGGGGTTTGAAAAATAATACACACACACACACACATACACACAGACGCACACACAGACATACAAACACACACACACGCACGCACGCGCGCACACACGCACACACAAACACACACACACACATACACAGACGCACACAAACACACACACACACACACACACACACACACACGCACGCACGCACGCACAGACAAACACACACACACACACACACACATAAACACAAACACACGCAGACACACACACACACACACACACACAGAGATTGAAAAAGTAAGTAATAAATTTTGAACTTCAACACCCCATAACTTTTTATAGGGGGGTGACCGCCGCGATTTCTCTCCACCATCGTGTTTAGGGGGTCAAAATCTATAAATCGACCCACCTCCCACTCCCCTCCCTGGTGGGGGTCACTTTCCGAATAATTACCAAAATTAATTCATTTTTATTCATTTTTAAGTACAAACACTATAGTTTAACGTAACGCCTCAAAAATAGGTGGGTAGCTCTATCACAATTCGGCAACGGCTTGTCTGAAGCAAAAAAATCAAAGTCCATTACATTCAGTCTGACACCAGCTACAAAATGACCCTCGAATATAAAGTTTTATCTAAAAATAAAAAAATGGCAGATGGAAAACGAAAAAAGTTTTTTAAAAACGCGTTTTTTTTGCAGTTTTTCGCAAAAAAAAGAGTAAAAATCAAAATTTTTAAACCATCGAGGGTCATCTTGTTGCGAATCATGTTTACAATATGTGGTTCAAATTTCAATCTGTTTATTAGTTTTAGAGATACGATGGAGCCAGATTTTGAAAACATTTCGAGAAAAACGCGTTTGAAGTTTATACCATGAAAAACTCTTACCTAAACTCAATCGGCAGTGCCTGCACCGTGCAAAATCCCTTCTGATTGCACATCATCGTCGATTTCTTCAAGTCTTGTTTGCTTTCGAATTTTTGAAATTTTCAACGTGGACTGGCCCCTTAAAATTTTACATCTCAAATTTCCGCGCGTAAACGCTAGCCGCCATGCTGCTTCGGTTCGTGACGTCACTTGGATAGTAAACATCGACGCGACGCCAATTGTGCAAACGTAATTTTTTTGGGTTAAAAGTAAGTTACAATCTCTAGCATTGGTGTGTTGTTCCCAAATGTAAGCATACTAGTCTAAAAAGACCGGGAAAGTTGTGGATCAAAATTCCAATTGATATAAGTACGAGGAAGACTTGGTTGAAACTTTCGAGAAGAGATCCAAAGTCATAGTCCGAAAAAAAATCATTTGTTCTTTTTCGAAGTACAGATAACTATTTGAAAATTGGCAATTAACTGTGACAAACGAGAATATTTAGTTGTTGACGCTTTCTTTCACAGGTTAGAGTGATACGTCTACCGCTTTCTTTGTTTACTATGTCAATGACGTCACGTCGGAATCCATTATGGCGGCTGGCGTTTCCCATGTTCGTTGAACAGATAGAAAAAGGATTAAAACAAATGAATTATAAATTTTATTTTGTGTTTTTATAAATAAAAACCAACATTATTCGATTGCTTATTGCGAAAATACCTTGGGTGATTTTCGGGAATTTTTTGGAAGAAAAGTACTCGATTAAATGTTTCGGAAAATTAAGAACATATTTGGCTATATTTGACCTATATTGCATAATTTTTTCAAAGAAAAATATTGAAATCTAAGCGACTTATACGCTGCCCCCGGAGGCGCCAAAGAAAAGTTCCTTCACTGCTGACATGCTTCCGGCCGATTAAGTAGCTGAAACCGAAAAAGGAAAAAATGTCAAACTGGAAGTTATTTCCTGTACAATGACGTAGGATTTTCGAAAAATATCTAAATCTAATAAAATGGCGTAGTTATGAAAAAAGTCTGTTTTCTTGCCAATTCAAATGGTCGTTTTTTTCAATGCCAAATCGTCAATTTTCATCCACTCAAAAATATCCTACGTCATTGTAGAGTAAATATATTCAAGAGTACTCCGTTTAAATTTCAAGTCGATCGGATAATTGCTCTTTCAGTTACAATGTCAGCAAATTTGTAAAATCTCATTTCGAGCAAAACGCGTTTAAAGATTTAACTATCGATTTTTGCTAGATAAAATGATAGAGATATGGCCTTGAAATTATTACAGGATTTTCTTGAAAGCATAAACTTTCGAAAAAGGCAACAAAAAAAAATCGATTTTTTGAATCCCGTATAAGAATGTCTGGGGGTCAAACGGACCCCACGTGCTCTTTTGCGTAAACAGTTTGTAGTAGTAATTTGGTCCGAGTTTCTTGGTTGAAGGTAATAAATTACGCTCATTATCGCTTAATAATAAAGTATACGCTCAATAATAAGTATATAATAAAGTATACGCTGTGAAAACTATTTTTTTCCTCCGGTTTTCCATACATTTTTGTTCACGCCCGAGCGTGAAAAAAATACAATACAAGGGTTTTTCATGTTTGTTCAGTTTTTTAAAATAAATACGAATAAATCTTTATCGATATTACTTGCAAAACATTCTTTTTTAACTTAATTATCCTTAACTTTTTCCATTTTCGAATCTCCAAAAATTGGCCACATTCATATGCTCAGAAAACGATCCTTTTTTGAGAGAGCGCAACGGTAATATTTTTTTCCGATAGTACATCGTGTCTACTTCAAAACCGCGTTTGATTTTTTTCAATCGGTTGATTGGAAAAAAAATGATATTTTTTTGTTTGAAAAAAGTCATTTTTGCATATTTTTTACATTTTTTCTTCGTTCAAAGCACTTTTTCACGACTTTTGGTTTTTGAAAATTGACTTTAATACACACCATTCTCTCAAAGAGAGATCAGGACATACAGAAGGATTCGGGAGGAATAGACAAATCTTTATTCTGTAATTATTTCAAGGATATAGAAGAAAAATTGGGGAGGGAGGCTTTCTGGGAAGACAAAGACGTTAGGGGTGCTATAAAAGAAGAATCGGAAAACCTGAGATGCGGTAACTTAGAGAGGGCAGGGAAGAAAGGCTACGGTAATTGGGCATGCAGAGTATGCGGAAAATTAACAATAAGTGGGTAGAGGGAGTCGACAACTGAAGAGGGGATAGAGTGGGAGATCGCCTAAAAGGCTGGTGGATAGAAACGCTGAAAGGGAAAATAGTCAAAGAAAGAAGAAAACTACGCGAATTATCAAATATACCTAAACTAATAGTTGAAGGCATGCAATGGACGGGCGAGCACTTTTTAGGGAAACCTAACGTGATATAGTGCTAGTAGTTATAGTCTTTCATATCTTTTATGCGGAATGCAAAAATGTAAAAAAAATGTACTGAACACTAAGCTGGTTAATGACATAGAAATCGCAAGACATGTGGAATAAATTAATCTAAATCTACACACCATTTTCTACCGTATTAAAAAAACCAAGAGATTCATCCGATATAAACCGAATTTGCGTTCATAGGAAGTGATGTAAATTAAGAAGGCTCGTGGGGTCCGCACGGACCCCACATGCTCCGTAGAAGGCACCAGAAATGGGATGCCTCGTCTAGGGTTAGCTTTTTTCTTACATACAGTAAAGTACTCTATTATGATCGAACTTGAATTTTGGACGACGATAATTCGACTACTCGTCAGTTTATTCCTTCATCTCTCATCATAATCTCGCCCAAGCTTCGTCGTCACCTTCGGCACTAACTGTAATGTAATGACACAGCAAAAAAAAAACGTAGCTTCGCGTCAAAGGCCAGTATCGGACGGTTCGACCGTAGTCAATCACTAATTTCGTCATTAGTCCATCATCAACTCACCCAGCACCCACGCCAAGCGAAAAAAAGCTCTCCTCGAATCGTCGCTGCATGACTCGTCGAGCGCGATGTCAATTTCTCGATATCCCTCACACATCCTCGTTTTTTTACGTTTCATTCACAACTCCATCCGACTAACATTTTTTTCGTACCCACTAATAACATTTGCCCCATTCCTTTGTCGTTGCAGACGAGCTGACGAACGAGCGCAGTAAGTACAAAGCGATCGCCGAAGAGATGGATCAGACAATCGCCGACCTCGCCGGATATTAACATGGCTCGTCGCGGCGGCGCGGGCGTTAGAAAGAAAAAAAAACAAAACACGTGCGCGCTCAGAGAACAAAAAAACGAAAAGCAAAATTTGACACTGCCACCTCACGCTGAAAGAAAAAAACGACGAGAGAGAAAAGAACAGAAAAACAAAACTTCACCATCGTCCAAGAATTCCATGAGTCTCGTTGTCTCGTCGAGGCGCGTATCACCGGAAAGTTCGATTATCGATTTTTTTTCTTCGTCACCTCACCGCCTGCTTAAAAAAAACGAGACTCACGATTTTCTTCTCGAGCGAGAAAGAAATTTCATTCCACTTGGGCGAACGTCGAAATGCGTCAAAATTCTCGTGGGCAGAGAAAAAAAGCAAAATCGATCAATTTCGCGAGCCAAAAAAAAAAGGAAACCATTTTTTATCACAGCGAAACCGAATTTATTCCATTATTGATATGCAATTCGTCCACATTCCGATTCGCCTGCCGTATCCTCGAGCTAGCGAGTAAAAAAGAAACATCGCGACGCATTCGCGTATGTGGAACAGAGACAACCGAGAAAAATATTCTCCGCGATCCAGCCAAAATCCTTTTTCTACGTGTCGATATTGCGCGATTAAGTGAGATTTTTTTTTACGAGTCCGCTTAGCGATTTTTTCTTCCCGACGAAAACGCATCGTCCGCCTTTGTATATCCATATTATTACTATTATTTTTATTGCTACTGCTATTATTACGAAGCACGTATGCCTACGGGCAGCGAAGAAGAGAGAAAACTGCCGTTTTTTCTCTCTCTTCATTTACGCTATTGTAAGAAAATATCGATTACACTCCTTTACATTCCATCCGAGAATATCGTTCTCCCTTTCCAAGTTTCGCGGCTCCAAGCAAAATCAAGCCGTCGAGCTCAGCATGCCGATGAATCCGGGCGGACGTGGAAATGTGACCGAGCGTTGTGTCATAATCGGGCGGGGGCACGCTTCGACGGCTCGTGATATATTTGAAAATGCAACAACGTCACTCGTGACGTCAGTGTACAGGCTATTCGCGCGTTTGTATGTAAAGTCAATATTCAAAACGAAGATCGGCGAGACGCGAGCCGCGGGGGGAGCGATACAGCCTAATTGTTCGATCCGCACATCGCAAGGGAAGTTCCCAACGGGAACAACAATGGGAAAGTGAATATAATACGATCGAACGGTGGTGGCTTTCATTTCTCACGAATATGACGACTCTTGTAACTTGATCGACTCGTCTTTTTTCTTGTATTCATGCCCCGTTGTCGCCGAGTGCCTAATACACCTGCTAATCCGCCGCAGCATGTATATCTACATATGTATAACGGTGGAACGATAATATTCGTGAAGATTGGAATTTTTTAAAATGAGAACAATGTTGATCACATAATGGCGAAAATAAATTATAAAAACTGATCGAGGCTTGTTTTCATGTGAATTTCATGTAGGGAACCTTACTGCCAATTTCTCCCGCTAGAGAGTACATTGTATTATAACCAGCCCCATGACCACGGTCTTACATACAGGTCTGGAAACGCTGATGCTGACAGCTGCGATCAGATCACGGTGTAACAAACAGGTCTGGACACAGAGGCTAAAATCGTGTGACACTAAGTGAGGCCAATTGAGTTCCAAATTCCGCCACGTCGCTAGCGTCGGAGCGGCCGATTTGCTTATATATACTAGTGTCGTTGTGTTTGATAGCATATTGTGTATAACCTCGTCGCCACCTTACCACACCGTACACCGACGGCCAACAGAAGTGGAAATGTTTATTTTATTTGAAGTGTCTTTTATTGAAGTGAACCGATAATTCAAGTGAATTGATAATTGAAGTCAACATTTTGCAATGCCCGAAAGATCCTATATTGCGTGAAAAATGGGTGAAGGCAGTATCGCTACTCATAAATGAATTAAAAACAACGCACAAAATATGCGAGAAGCGTTTTAATCAATCCGACATTGTGCGCCACTTCATCCATAAAGACGGAGATGGACAAATTATCGCACAAGTAAGTTTCTATGATAAATGCTATATGTAATTATGTAGAGGATGTATTCTTATTACAACCATGACGACAGTACGCATGCGCTAGTATATCGCTCTCTGTCCCACAATCGGCCGCTTCGATACTAGCGCTCCAAGTAGTGTGGCCCGTTTCGGAACTTGAATGGCCTCACTTTTTGTCACACGACGGCCTATGCAAAGTATATGGGAGTGCCCAGACCTGTTTATGAGACCGTGGATCAGATACATCAGTTAGCGTGGCAAATTTCGTTACCAGCGCCGCCACTAGTTGTCGCTGCGGTTCCGAAACCCGGACATACGTAACCTCAATACGGCGAGCAATGCTCGAACGTCCCGCTGATAACTGTTGTTTTTTCTGCGTTTTGGACACAGTACGTTTTCGATAAATTGGAAGCATATTCTTGCAAAATGATCATGTGGTGCGCCGTACGGCGCATGAAGGGGCAACATAAACAAATTCGAAAGGATTCATTCTGCTTACCTCGATATGAAAACAAATGCACGTACAAAAATAAAAAATATCAGACAATTATCTGCATTTGTATTTTTATTAAATTGCATCAAAAACACGGGAATGAGGGATGGAAGAAAAAAAATTCAGACAAGTGGCTTTGAACCTACAACGCGAGTATGAGGTGAGTACGGGACCACTCCGTCAAAGTTCACATGCAATGGACAGCTTTAAAATTGTATGTATATGCTTATCACGCTCGCGTGGCTTTAGAAAGTTTGTTTGATTACGATTGGGGTCGTATATTTTTTTATTGTATTAATCGAAACTGACAGGACAAACGCCTTTTCCCGGCACTTTTAACAGTGTTTCGAACTCATAATAAATATCCGTGTAACGAACATGAAGGTGGGACAGAGATAGAGGGATAGCAGCATAGCCGACTAGTGCTGTCTCTGTCTGACCCCACCGGCCGCGCCACAGCGGGTATTCTGATCGCAACGAACCTAGTGGCGACTAGTGAACTACCAACTCTCTTCAATAAGCTACCTACCCCTTCCACTGGAGTTTCCAGACCTGTATGTAAGACCGTGCCTATGGCAATAAATTATTCTCGTGTTGTCCGGGATGTTCAATTGCCCTACCGTCCACTTCGCGGCGCTAGTAGTCCTCTGCTCGGTTTCTTTTACGCATGCGCGTTCTATACTCGATATAATAATGACATTTTCGGAGTATTTGGAAAGTTTTACGCGTTTTATGGTTGTGTTTGTGACTTGTGACTCGATCAAATTTTTGTCACAACTCGAATGCAACAATATTATACGCGTTCGGCCGGTTCACAGATCATACGGCATATATATAGTTATCGAGCAGACGACTAGTAGCGCCACACGTGGCAGCGATTGATAATAAAAACGATGGACATTACGAGAGCCATGGGAGCCGTACGTGAATCACGTAACGCAATTGGGGAGTCGGCCAGGCGTTACGGTCTACGTACGCCTGGTCTACGTACGTCAATGTTTGCGTTACGTTACGATTTTAAAACTGCCAGAAATAGCAACATTTCTGCAGGTTCTACACGCAATGTCAGTTAAGGGGGAAAATCACTGTGCAAGAACTTACACAGTAGCTTTCCCACATCCCCAGAGCAAAATTTGAAAGAATTTTTTTTTTATAATTCTTGAAAGTACATGTATTGAAAAATATGTTGGCAACATTTTTATTCACAAGTCCGAAAATTGACGGAGTTATAGTCTTTGTAGTGAGAACAGATAGCGCGACCGGTTAGTGCCCTCGGTCGAACAGGTGTGGCATCATTTACGATAGATAAAGTACAGGCTCTTATTATTTTGTGAATTATCATGAAGATGAAGAACCGTCATATCGCCCGCAACTAGATATTTCAATGTAAGTATCAATATTCTAAACATTTTTTTTTTTAATGCATTTTTTGACCAACCTAGGTAGGTTTAGCTTGTTAAGGGGTTATACCAGTGTGAACGCTGAAAATTTGGGTGATTTTCGGGAATTTTTTGAAAGAAAAGTTCTCAATTAAATGTTTCGGAAAATTAAAAATATATTTGGCTATATTTGACCTATATTACATAATTTTTTAATAGAAAAATATTGAGATCCAAGCGACTTATGCGCTGCCTTTGGAGGCGCCAAAAAAAAGTTCCTCCACTGCTGACACGATTCCGGTCGATTGAGTAGCAAAAACCGAAAAAGGAAAAAATGCCGTTAAACTGGAAGGTATTTCCTGTACAATGACGTAGGATTTTCGAAAAATATGAAAATCTAACAAAATGGCGTAGTTATGAAAAAAAGTCTGTTTTCTTGCCTATAAAATGGTCGTTTTTTTCAATGCCAAATCGTCAATTTTCATCCAATCAAAAATATCCTACGTCATTGTAGAGTAAATATATTCAAGAGTACTCAATTCAAATTTCAAGTCAATCGGACAATTGCTCTTTGAGTTACAATGTCAGCAAATTTGAAAAATCTCATTCCGAGAAAAACGCGACTAAAGATTTAACTATCGATTTTTGCAAGATAAAATGATATTGATACAAATGATATAAATGACAATGATATTCTTAAAAGTATTAACTGTCGAAAAAGGCAAAAAATGGATTTTTTGAAAGTGTCACACTGGTATAGCCCCTTAAGTTTTTCTCTACAGAAGAGAAGAAGAAAAAGTGTGGGAGCGAAGCGTGCGAAGGAGTGTCCCAAATGACACGTAGCACTGGCCGAGAGATCGAGTTGGAGAAACGACGTACACGTGGTCAGTCTATTTGGGCTCGACGATCAATACATGGTGCTCGTAATTCGGCGGGAATTCTTACTCATATTTCGCTCTTGTCTCCCTCTTTTGTTACTTTTGTCAGGGTTTTACTTGGAATATTATGGAAAGAGAAGACGTTTAGAACGACATATGGTTATTTTTTAAATTTAAACGGAAACGATGCAGCGCGTCTGAACGTCTTGCCTCTAAGATTATTAGACACTGAAGACGAAAAGTATCCCACTCCGCGCTCGTATTATAAATACAAGCAGAACGTGCACTTTTGTCATTTCTCACAGTTGGTTTTTTGTCTTCTTTCCTTGCGGCTACTAAAAATGTCGTGTTTCGCTCGAGACGAAAGTGGAGCAGAGGCCTGAATTTCTGTGCCAGAAATTCTGTGGACCTGTTGTCCTTTTTCTCTTTCAACGTCTCCACACGCCCACACGCAGCGCTGGAATTTACTGGCGCAAACATCGAAGGGATATGAAAAATAAGAGAACAGCCTCGCGTCGATCGCAACGTTTATTTATGAACAATTTTTACGTGGTCGAATATTTGGCTGGTCCAGAGGCGAAATTCGATGCGGCGGACAACGTTGGTGGAGAATCAAATGTGATCTTGTCGAATCGAAGGAATCACCGATCGTTGTGTTTTATTCGTACTGTTTTTTTTTTCTACTCTGCAATGAAACACGTACCTCGAGTCAGGTAAGTACGAGACTGAATATCGTCACGCGCGTGAGCTTCGAGCTTGTAACTGAACTACAAACTATAATATAAGTAAACAAACAATTTGTCGGTGCCGGTGAAATGAGTATGATTTTTTGTCAAGTGACTACTGGTGGGATCTATACCAACCCATATTTCAAGTTACTACACAGGGTTTTCAAACGAATTTTAGTTTAGGCGTTACCCCCACTTGTAGCGCAAAAAGGCCTTTTTCATGATTTTTTTAAAGAAAACTACAAAACTTTTTTAATCGATCAATATACCATCTTAAAGAACACATCTTGGAGAACTTTCAGTAATTTTTTTTATTAAAAAATATTACATTGTTTAGTGGCAAATGGCCGTCAATGAAATAATGTTTTTATATACACGGTTTGCGGTGACCAACATTGCGGCGAAGTGGAACATCTGAAAAAAAAATGCGGATGGATTTAGTGAAATATAAGTATAAACTAGTCTTTAATCGAAGGATTTTAAAAAATATTCATTTTTCACAAAATGGCGGACAGTCAAAGTTAATGGTTCGATTTTAACGAAAAAAAACGGCCGTTTTTTGGCTATAAAACGGCCATTTTTTTTCGAAAAAAAAAATCGAACGATTAAAGACTACATTTTTATGTATTAAATAAGCCTGCAAAATTTCAAGATCGGTTCATTAGTGTTCGAGTAATCTTGGTCACCGACTTCAGAAATGCCATTTTGAGAAAAACGCGTTTAAAGTTTCAATTTCAGTTTACACGAAGAAAATATTTTTTTTTGTAAACTTACATAGAGCCATCTATTCCGGGCCCGTTTTTATAAATTCCAGTCTATTATATGAACGTTGTGAATGCCAGGTATACGACCCTTTTCATCGAACAATGCATTGAAGGTCGGAGGGAGGGTCGAGCGCGCCAGACGGCAGACTAGCCGGTCGTTTACACAACGGATTCTTCTCTTTCAACGCTCATATCTCAGTCAATTTTGTTCGGATCGACTTGAAATTTTCAGGACATATTCTCAGATACTTATACTTCAAAAAAATGCAATAAAAAAATCGATTTTTTCAAAATCGCAAGTGGGGGTAATCCCTTGAAGGTAATCCTATCGCCAGGCTTTAATCCATAGGATTTTCATTATCTTTTTTTGAGCTTCTCTAAATATATTAATAATCGTGTCTGTAAAATGTCAGGGTCGGCTATCGACCTAATTACAGAGAAAAAATGATTTCAATTGCGTGTTTTTGTGCAGGAATTCCGAGACGACATGCAAAATCATAATTTCCGGTCACTACAAAAGTGTATATAATAGTGGGAATCCGTCAGATTCTTAAAAATAATCAGGTTTACATACTTGACACTTGTAGTAATCCAATGCTATCAGAAAAAATTACGCTTGTTGACCTAATTTTTATGTAATATCAAGTTTAATTTGAACTTCCGGTATTGGATTTATGACCACTTGCTACGATAAAGAGACGTGACAGCGAGGCAACAGCTGACTGTAGTCCTAACCTCATCTCACTCATTCGAATTTCCACACATATTTCATTTTTGACCGACATATTTCGCCGACACAAATTTTCCACGCTTTTTACCAGTCGTGGCCCGAATACAATGCTTTATATTTCCCGCACCTGTCATTGTTTTGACAGATCGACGTTGAAAAGCATGGAGGTTAAACTCGCCTGGTTGAGTAAAAAGAGACGGAGATAGAACCAATGTTTCTTAAATATCAAACCTAGAAATCCTGCGCGAATCGTTGGCATAACCATTTGTTCATTTTTCCAATTAAATGAGAACATTCATTAAACAGTTTACACATGAAAAATTTAAGTTATTACAATTTATTATTTTTGCATATGTTAAAAATATAAATTGTACAAGTCTCGAGTATGTTCAGTGGTATGACTAGTGTGAAGCGATAGGATTACCTCAATAGTGAGTGTCATTAGCAGCTCGTCTAAGGCGTCTGGCCACCATGGCCGCTCGGAAAATGGGTATATGTTTGAAAAATCCATAAACTCGAAAGTATAAAACGACATATTTTTATTTTTTAACACACGGTAAGGAACGGCTTTGAAATGCCTCAAATAAATTTTAGTTCAAAATATTAAAAAATGGCGGCGCTGCAGAAATTGCCGCCCCCCCCCCCGTACAACACGCACGTATGTTGCCGCAGGTGCATCACCGTAATGTTGCCGTAAAAATAAAATTAGCCTATTCGTAGATAGTGTCACTACAATGGAGGGTATCGATATTTTTTTCGACCATTAGGGAATTTTTGGTCAGCCGAAGAAAAAAATGTGTATTTTTCACCGAAATTTCACGAGAAAAAACGTCAATAAAGAAAACCAATTAAGTAATTGCAAAAATCCTACGTCACCTTTTAGGTAATGTATCTAAGGTATTGTGTACAAATTTCACAGCAATCGGACCGATAGTTTATGGGATTTACTTGACACCGTTTCGAAAAATGTAGTTTCGAGATAATCGGCAGGGATACAGTAGGTTAGACTACTGTGATGAACCAAAATCAGGTTTATTTAAAAATGAAAAAAAATTCGAAGGAATAAGTAAGACGATTGATAAATCGTTTGGACATTTATTTGTATGTACATTAGCGAAGTTGTGTATCAAATTGCATACAAAAATATTAATAATTAAAGAAGTTATAAACAATCCAAAGGACCTTCGTACGTGAAGGACTCAGCGGGGTACCTAATTTTGCCCACACGGTTCATCTAAAATAAAAAAAAAAACGATTTTTTTCTTAAAGTGAATATTATTGGTTAAGACTTGACCGAGCTTTTATTGTTATCGTATTTCAATCGTCCAAACACATGTTTGCATTTTTTTCTCTTTTTTTTAGGGAAAAATGACATCATTATTATTAATCACTAATGAAAAAAATGTTAAGAAGAAAAACATTCGTCAAGACTAAACTACTATTACACTGACCAAGTGTACCAAATTGCAAGTGAACCTGTTTATTAGATGTCGAGAAATCGTGTACAACGCTTTGAAAAAGATAGTTTCGAGAAAACACGTTTAAAGTTTTACTCTCAGTTCTATCATTGCAATAATAAGTTTATCTTCAATCTGCGATTCCTGCACGATATGTTGGACCTTCCTCTTCAATTTGAGTTGCCTCAAGTGGAATTTTCACAGTAGCCTCTTAAGCCAGTAGCCACTTAAGAAATTGTTCTTCGCTTTTTTATTATTTGCTATTATAAATTAAGTGATATGTCGACCCCAGCAAGGCAAAGACGTGCTAGTTCGAACTACCCTGAAACATTTGGTTATATAGGGTGTCTGAAAATGACCGGAGATTTTCATTTATTAATAAAACGTATTATTTATTTGAATACTACGAAAATTTTTGTTTTAATATAAGGTACAAACATGGAGGTTATGTGTGGAATACAATATCCGATTAATGGCCGCCTCGTTCCTGTTTACAAACGGTCGCTCTTTTGACGAAATTTTCCATAACATTTTGGCATAATTGCGGACCAATTTAATTAATGGTCCAATTGCTTCCTTGAGCTGTGGGATGGTTTGTGGATCATTGGCATACACTTTTCCTTTCGGAAAACCCCAAAGAAAGAAGTCCAATAGCGTCAAATCGCACGATCTTGGTGGCCATTTCACATCCACGACTAAACCTCAATACTTCCTCACGCCATTTGTCAAAGAAGAGTACTCTACGTTCGTCACAAAAAAAAATGGCGCGCATTTTCAAATGTCAGGTCATTTTGAGACACCCAACTACTATTACACTGAATGAGTCTAATAGTAGTTCTTTTTTACACTCCAAAATAATAGTAGTTTTCATTTGAGATACCAAACTACTATTACACTCAATATGCAGAGAGTATGTTATTCAAAAAGTTGGAAAAACGATTATAGATTTCGTGAAACGTGCTTTTTTTCTTACCATTTTGCAATAAAAATTAAGGACGAAGATAAATTCGTAGAAAATCTTGGATCCTTTAGTTTCCTCATCAAATCATGGAAGATAAGTAGCTAGAAATATGGGACACACACACACACACATGGTAGTTGATTACGTTTGAAGTTTGATCCGCGTCTGGCTTCGAAAGTCCCCCTCAAAAAAATCATGAAAATGAAGCTCACTCAATGTAAAAATATTGAATGAAACTTGCATTTTCAATAAAATTAGTTTTTTTAAAAGTATTGTATACTTACGTGTTCTTGCGTGGAATATAAATACTAAATGTTAAAATAGGATCGGTATGGAGATGAGATTTAGAGAAAATATACAATTTTGCGGCATCAAATCGGCTGTTGAGCTGTGTAATGGTAGTAACGTGATATATCGGACAGGTTTTACCCCTCGGACGGATTTTATGGCGAGCGTCCGAGTTTGCGCGAACGCGAGTATTTTCACGGCAGATTTGTAAATACAACGTGTGTATTAACAGTTTCGGCGATGCAGCCAGGTGTATCGAGTACTGAAATAATGTTCAGACACGTTTTCCAATCGAGCCGACGAGCGACAGTGGCCTTGAAAACCAAAAATGGCAAATGACCCGGCTTAAAATAAAGTTTAGACCGGCCTTAAGGTGTCCCTTTCGCGGAGGGCCGTATTTTGGGGGGCATAATCAGGGCCCTTCTGGATCTTCGGTTAATTACAGTGGCGCTTAATAAAAATAAGTCACAATCGTTTATTATACCCAGCGATAAACTGAAATAAAAACATCGCACAAATTTTGGAATTTTGGAAGTAGATTTTGGAATTTTTACATTTTCTACGAAAAATCGCGCCTACGAAAATTCGTCACATTTTTCAAAGTTGTATCATTAATATTATCTTTAAACATTCGGTTTATTTAAACGTTTCTGTGTTTATTCCCTGTACGGAATCTTTAGAATTTCTTCCACGTGTGAAAAAAAGTTCGGAAACTTGACTTAGAATTTTACCAGTATACTGGGATGTATTTTTACTTCGTTGTAGACGAAAATAAGTTAAGCGGGGTAGGATACCTTTAGGTGAGGAAAAAATTGCTGATTTTCACAATTTTTTTTAAAGGAAAAATTTCTTCACCATTTTTGATTATTTGTTTTATTACTCGGTTTGGCTTTTACATGGTATTTTTTTATTCATTAATCTTTAAAAATGGCGGAGGTATGGCACGGTCTCTGAAACGAGTTGCGGCGGATGTTGTCAGACGGCGTGACACGTGGCGGCGCTGGGATTAATCTGAAAAAAAAACCAACGAAGACTTTTCTTTCATTAACACTCATACTTAGAATATGAACCAAGAAAAAGTGAGAAATGTTGAAAATTGATGAAATCGTACGCCTTGAAACAAAAAGATTGAATTTTCCGAAAAAAAAATGGCTACATCCGTCGATAAAAAATACTTATTTTTGTTTTAATTTCGAAATTTTCAGTTTTTAAATTCACGGTCATGTTTTAGACAATAAGGTTAGAAAGATTTATACCGAATTTTATCGGAATCGGTCGATTAGTTTTTCAGCTATACGTCAGGCCAGTTTTGAGAATGCAGTTCAGACGACCGAGGCATACCTCCGGCATTTTGAAAAATTAATGAAAAAATACCATCTGATAGCCAAACGTAGTATTAAAACATACCCCAATGTCATAAAAAATGGCGAAGAAATATTTTCTTTGAAAAAGGAATCCATGAAAATGGAATCTTTAAAAAAGGGATCCATGAAAATCAGGACATGTTTCAATCGCCTAAAGGTGTCTTCCCTCTCAAGGTAGGACTCGAACGTTTTGCCGGTCAACATTAAAGGATACTCATTTTTTTTGTTTATCTGGATACGTCCAATAAAAGTTCAACTTTGAAATTTCGATCAATTTCATCTTATCATTTTGAAATAATAAAAAATAATGCAATTTCGCACACCCCAAACAAACCAACGAATTGGTACGTCCAATGAGCGTTCGGCCAGAATTCGATCGTCAATGGGCGCAGTGAAAAAAAAATAGCCTCTCTTTGAACATCACGATACACGTAATTTCCTTTAGTGTATTTCTATTTGTGATAAAAAAAATCCGTGTATTTGTTTTTTTTTTACAAAAATAAAATACATACGCATTCTTCAATTCTAATTCGACCTACTTCGTAATACTCGTAGACCAACGTTGTTCAATTTGTTCCAAAGTTTCGACGGCTACTCCATAACGCAGCTTTTCATTGCTGAATGGACGTGACTGTATAGCACAGCTGAAGGTTCCCTGAGGCGTCGTGAGATGCGGATAAAACTCTACTGTCGAATCCCCTTGATGATTCGACTATGCTTATTTTCTTCGACGCCCCCCTTACCTCCCTCTTCCTCTTTCTCTCTTTCATTTTCTATATGTATATCGGATATGTTTAACAAACGCGTATAAATAGCCACTCCCGTGTCGTTATACCGAATCCTATTCTTGGGAGGGACACATTTCCCTGGTAAACGAATGCTCGCAAACGCGAACCGAGGAGAGGATATAGAGGCCGCTAATGTTACGCATATGCCGATTCTTGTTGGCTACAAACCAAAATTGGGCCTCGGGCGTCATATCCGAAGACTTTGTTCGACATTAATATTTAATGGCTCAAGGATAACGATGGCTTGTAAACGTAAATTCATTATGTGCATATATATGTACTATATATATATATATTATTTCTACAGATTTTGTTGAAATTTGAACCTGACACTCTTCATATTATTATGCATTTTTGAGTGAAATTTCAGGACAGTCGACTATTTAGATTGGGAGATGCTGGGTTTTAAAATTGCAACTTTTAACACACAATTCGTCGTACTATTCTATTGTGTTTATGAATTTGGAAAAAAAATTATCATTATATTGCAAACAAGTTAGAGAAAGAGTGAAAAAAGTTTGGATTGCCTTTACTATTCAGTGTTCCTAAAAACGTTTGGTAAAGACAGAATAATTGTCCGCCAAAAATATTTGTCCCCTATAATAAGAAGACATATGGCAACACCAGAGAACAGTATTGTTCAATATTTCGAGAAAAAATTATATGAAATCATAAAATTATTTTTATATAATTTTATAATTTTATAATTGAAATTATAAAATTATTTTTATATAATTTTATAATTTTATAATTGAAATTATAAAATTATTCGAGATAATTATCGTGTTCCTAAAGTTAAAAACTTTAATCATAAAAAGAAATATTTGCGTTATGAATATTAATATTTTATATTGTTTATGTTATCTTCATTAACAAATAAAAGTGTTGGTTAATTCATAACTAATTGAAAATTTTGTTCGATTAAAAATAACTTCCAAATTTGTGTTGCAGTATTATTTTAAATATGCCGCGCAACTTACGTCATTGGACCCGTGGAACGATGCGGTGTTGACATATGTCTTCTTATTATAGGGGAGAAATATGTTTTACGGAAAATCATTCTGTATAAATTTCAATGCAGAGCCTGCAGTATTAAAAGTTGCAATTTAAAAACCCATTATCTCGCAATGTAAATAGTCGGCTGTTTTGAAATTTCACTCAAACATGCATAATGATATGAACAATGTCTGGTTAAAATTTGAGCAACATCTATAATAATCAAGAGCGCGCGCTCCTTCTACCTTAAGGCGGGAGCCTGAATTATAAGGTCCAAAAAGCGTTTTTTCGGGAATTTTTTTAGAAGGGCAAAAATCAAGTGAACCCGGTAAACATTGAGGGATCTTTTCATGTATATTTGAAATGTATAAAAAAAAATGTTTCAATATAAAACAATTAAAGACTGCAGATTTATCAGCCTATTCCATGTGCGTCTTGCCACTGCAGTCCCCAATCGGCGGGACAGATGCAGCTCGTAATTCTTGACTGAACCAAATAAACGAATGAAATGTTCCATTGTCATATATTTTTCTTCTGGGTGAATTAAGAAAAAGCTGAAAAAATCGTAAAATTTTAACTCTTCTTGGGTTTGAAAAAAATCTGTTAAAAAAACACTTTAACGTGCTAGAAAAATTATTTTAAAAGACTTTTTCAACGACTCTTTTAATTCACTTTGAAGAGATTTTCACACTGAAGAAAATAAACGTTGGTTTAATTCAATAGGTCGTTTAGTTTGTTTTGCTATCACGCCCGACAATTTGGAAAAATCGTGAAAATGAAAACTGGAGAAAACGCGCTTCAAAGTTTTCAAAAGGAGGAAATATCAATATCAAATATCAATCGCTTCTCTGTTTTTGGCCTTTTATCTTCGAAAATATTTTCAATTCGCCTCTGTAACTTTGTAAATATATTCTTGGATAGTTTATCTATCGATTTAAGCAATCAAAAAAACGATTTTCCGGACCTTCTAATTCAGGCTCCCGCCTTATGGAGGGTGATAACTTTAGGTGAGGAAAAAATGGGTGATTTTCATATTTTTTTTCGAAAGGAAGGACGTCCTCGTCATTCTTGAGACTTAGGGTATGTTTTCTTACTACTTTTAGCGGTTACATGGTATTTTTTTGTTTTATTAATCTTCAAAAATGGCGTAGGTACGGCACGGTCTTGTAAAGGGGTTGCGGCGGATGTTGTCAGACGGCGTGACATGTAGCGTGCGCGGGATTTATATGAAAAAAAACCAACGAAGATTTTTCGTTCTTCAACACTCATACTTAGAATATGAACCAAGAAAAAGTGAGAAATGTTGAAAATCGATGAAATCGTACGCTTTGAAAAAAAAGATTGAATTTTCCAGAAGATATCGCTACATTTTGCAATAAAAGTACTTTTTTATGTTAATTTTCACAAAAATTTAGGTTCATGTTTTACACAATAAGGTTAGAAAGATTCACACCAAATTTGATCAGAATCGGTTGAATAGTTTTCTAGCTGTACGTCACGCCAGTTTTGAAAATGCTGTTTAGAAGACCGTGTCATACCTCCGCGATTTTTAAAGATTAATGAAGAAAAAATACCATGTAATAGCTAAAAGTAGTAATGAAACATACCCTAAGTCTTAAAAATGGTCAAGAAATGTTCTCTTAAAAAAAAATCATGAAAACCAGCAAATTTTTTCCTCGCCTAAAGGTATGTCCCCCCTCAAATGGTCTGCTGGTATACCGAATGGTAATTACCGTAGTAATTTTGGCCCTAAGGATATGCAGGTCCGAATTTAGGGACAGGCAACATCGACTGGGCCCTGGGGCCTTCACAATTCAATTTTTTTTTCGACATCTACTGACTAATGGCATGTAGCGCTTATAAAAAAGAAATCACCAAAGAGATTTGACAAAGAAAAAAAAAGGTGTCACACTTTCAAGAAGAATATTTTTCAATAACATTTCAAAGCGTATTTTCGTAGAAAATAATGAAAAACACAACGAATTCTCTATAAAATAATATATTCCATGGATAAACATTTTTTGATTCTCATGTGAATTAGGTCAATTATTAATTTCTCAAAATTTAGCGGTGTAACCGGGACGAATAACGTGAATAGAATGTTATTGATTTTATTCTACGAAATCGACATATGTTGTTTGCAAGGATCTAATTTTTTTCGCAATAAATTATTTACATATTATTTTTTTCAACAACGTAACTCGCTTGACGAATAATTATCGGCATCCCACTTTGCTGGCCCAGGGCCTGCATCCTTTCGATTCCGCCCTGAGGGTATGTAAGTAGGGTAATTGAATATCGCAATTGTTCAAAGCTGGGTGATAGGAATATGTATTTATCGTTTTAAAAAATTGGCATTTGTATATCATAGTTTATATATAAACTATGATATACAAGTGCCAATTTTATATATATATATATATATATATATATATATATATATATATATATATATATATATATATATATATATATATATATAAAATTTGATTCGGAATAATACAAGTCTTATACAATACCAGTTTTTCGTAATTAATATACATATGTGTAAATAACTTCCTTACGGGATTAGGCTACTGTGATATTTTCAAAACATCGTTTGTCGCTTGAGAAAACTCAAATTGAAGAGGAGGATGCAACATATGGCGCAGGAATCACATATTGAATGTAAACTTATGATTACAACGATAGAACTGCTAGTCAATCTTTAAACGCGATTTTCTCGAAACTATGTTTTTTCAAAACGGTGTACACGATTTCTTGAGATCTAATGAACGGATTGACTTGGAATTTGGTACACTCATTCAGTGTAACAGTTGTTTAGTCTTGAACGACGTTTTTCTTTTTGACATTTTTTTTTCATTAGTTATCAACAATAATGATGCCAATTATCCTCGAAAAATCGAAAAAAAATATATCTACATTTTTTGTTGCTTGAAACACGATAACAATAAAAAGCTCGGTCAAGTCTTAGCCAATATCATCTATTTTAAGAGAACATTTTTTTTTCTCGTTTCGGATCAATCGGGCAGCCAAAATCAAGTACACCGTTCAGCCCCTCACGGTCAAAGGTCCTTCACAAAATTGTTTATATCTTCTTTAATGATTAGTATTTTTTTAATGGAATTTGATACACAACTTTGTCAATGGCAATACAAATAAGTGCCCGAACTATTTTTCAATTATTTTACTATTCTTTCAAAAACAATTTTTTTCGATGGTTTGACCCATGGTTTGTCTGTTTATCTTCTTATGCCGATGGTATTCGTTGCCAAAAGTATGCTGGTCAAATTAAAAAAAAAACTACGTTTCGAAATTTAACAAGACACTAAATCTTCAAGATCCATTAAATGTGAATCTGTGGTCCCTCGCGGTCTCCGAAATCTACGCGTCTGCCGCAACCCGACGATACTCGTAAGCCCGAGCGATCCCCTAAATCGTTGCTTTATTGCTGTCGTTGGGTTAGTAACGTTCATCGTTCAAACGAGTCTCGAATTGGAAAAAAAAAGAAGTTTTGTGAAAACGACTCATCGTGTGTGAACTTGCGTTTGTTTCAAGGATCTCATGCACCATGGTAATTCATTACCGCTCTCCTGTTTCTTACACTACCTCGCGTTTATTTTCATCCGTGAATCACCCCCAGCACAAATAAAAGCACATATGCAAAATTGTTCGCCATAAAAAGAAACGAGAGACGAAAAAGGAGGCGAAATTTGGAAGCGTCAGTAGCTTGCAATCTTTGGGTACGGCTGATTCACACATGCATGATAACTTGCGGTCGGAGAACACGAATTATTGGGAGAAATTCATTTCTCGGGGTAGACATTTTTTTTTAGGCTAACAATATCCATTTCGTCAGCAGTTTTGGATTTTTTTGTTGTCGAAGTTTATGTGTTATTACGAAGGTGCTGGTTACTTAGGTCTTCATTTGCACCCCCGTTCCCCTTCATTAAGGGGTTACGCTACTGATGAACTGACGAGTACGCATTTGTTGCTTGAGGCAACTCAAGTTGAAGACGAAGATCCAAACTATGGTGCAGGAATCGTAGATTGAAGGCAAACTTATGATAACAACGACAGAACTGCTAGGAAAACTTTAAATGCGTGTTTCTAGAAACTGTTTTTCAAAACGGTGTACACGATTTCTCGATATCTACTGGACGGATTGAATTGAAATTTGGTACAGTTATTCAGTGTAATGGTAGTTTAGTCTTGACCGACGCTTTTCTTCTTAACATTTTTTTTTCATTAGTTATTATCAATAATTGTCACTTTTCCTTGGAAAATCGCGAAAAAAATCAAACATTTTTCTTTTTGATGATTGAAACGCGATAACTAGAAAAATCTCGGTCAAGTCTTAGCCAATATAATCTTTTTAGAGAAAAAAATCGTTTTTTTTTCTTCAGATTAACCAGGTCGCCATAATCAAGTACACCGTTGAGCGCCACACGTTCAACGGTCCTTCAGATTGTTCATAACTTCATCGATTTTTAATATTTTTTAATGAAATTTGGTACAGAACTTTGTTGATTTACATAGAAATAAATGTCTAAATGATTTCTCAATCATCTTACTTATTTCTCCAAAATTATTATTGTTTATTAATAACCCTTGTTTTCGCGTCGTTACAGTACCCTAACCCCTTAAGGGGGAGATACCTTTAGGCGAGGACAAAATTTGCCGATTTTCATTACTGTTTTTCAAAAGGAAATATTTGTTCACTATTTTCAAGACTGAGGCGTGTTTTATATTACTACGTTTGGTTGTTACATGGTATTTTTAATTGATTAATCTTTAACCATGGCGGAGGTATGGCACGGTCTTCTAAATTGCATTTAACCTTATTATCTAAAACATGACCCTAAATATTCTTGAAAATAAAAAAAGTATTTTTTATTGCAAAATGTAGCCATTCTTTTTCGAAAAAATCGATCTTTTTGTTTCAAAGTGTAACATTTCTTACTTTTTCTTGGTTCATATTCTGCGTATGAGTGTTAATGAAAGAAAAATCTTTGTTGGTTTTTTTCCTCAGATTAATCCCGCTGACGCTACGTGTCACGTCGTCTGACAACATCCGCGGCAACCCGTTTAGAAGACTGTGCCATACCTCCGCCATTTATAAAGATTAGTGACTAAAAAAATACCACGTAACAGCGAAAAATAGTAATAAAACATTACCAAAGTCTCAAAAATAGTGACGAAATCGTTCCTTTGAAATAGAAATAATGAAAATCACCAATTTTTTCCTCACCTAAAGGTATCCCCCCCCCCCCCCCCAAATACCCTTATACACGTTTTGCTTTCTATCATTTGTTTACGTTCCTTTTTTCATGTATCGTCGGTCTATTCCTCATCCCCCTCCCTCATGCTTTCCTTTTTACCATGTTAATTTGACCCTTTAGCGCCTCCCCCATGCGAAGGTGAATTTTCGGCAACCTTCATATCGCATATAAGTTTCCCATATGTCAATTACGTATTTCACGTGCGTGTGTGTTCGTCTTTACATATCCACATGCATCAAAGTGCCACTGAATTATAAATGACGCGCTTTTCAACCGCAAGCTCTTGAAAATGATCAACAAAAGCGTTTAACCGCACACGAGAATCCCTTAAGGGGCTACATCTAATTAGCAACCCAAAAAAATGCCAAAATCCGATTACCTGGAAAACGGTTGGTGAAAAAGAAACGCATATTTTTAAACACAAGTGCACATATTTTGAGAGCCTTTAAAAATAATCACTTTTCAAAGTCAGTGGACATGCTACCTCGAGAACGACTGAATGGATTGTTCCCAAATTTACAGGAGATACGATGAGAAACATTTACAGGTCGTTGACGATCTCACTTTTTCAAAATCGATCTTCATTTTCTAATAATCACGTGAAAATGACGACTTTTTTTCATATTTTTAGTATGCTCGAGTTCCAATTCGTCGCCACTTTGTCAACAAAAATGATTTTTAAAATCGTCGATCGTCAGCGACTTGTATTTATTGTTAACTTGAATAACTTCTTTGGTTTTTAAATTTCAGATGGACCGCTTAAACTGGGGAGTGTCCACCGCCAAACATCGCGAAAAAATTTCATCATCTGTCGGCGGCGATGTTTCGATTGTTTTTCTGTTATTTTTGGTGATTTTTTTCACATTCTCAATATATGTACCCTTGTGTTTACAAAAATGCGTTTCTTTTTCCACCTAGAGGCCCGAAAATACGCCAAATTCCGATTTTTTTTCTGGGAAACGGTCGGTGAAAAAGAAACGCATATTTTTAAACACAAGGACACATATCCTGAGAGCCTTTAAAAATAATCACTTTTCAAAGTCGGTGGACATGATACCTCGAGAACCACTGGACGAATTGTTTCCAAATTCGCAGGAGGTAGGACGAGAAATATTCAAAGGTCGTTGACGATCTCGCTTTTAAAAAATCGATCTTCATTTTCTAATAATCGCGTAAAAATGACGACTTTTTCATAGTTTTAGTATGCTCAAGTTTCAATTCGTCGCCACTTTGTCAACGAAAATTATTTTAAAAACCGTCGATCGTCGACGACTCGTATTTATTGTTAACTTGAATAACCCGTTTGGTTTTTACATTTCAGATGGACCGTTTAAGTTGGTAAAAAAGAAACGCACATCCTTAAACACAAGGGCACAGTCTTGAGTCTTTCAAAAAATCACGTTTCAAAGTCGGTGGACATGATACCTCGAAAACCACTGGATCGATTGTTTCCAAATTTACAGGAGATACGGCGAGAAACATTTAAAGGTCGTTGACGATCTCACTTTAAAAAAATCTATTTACATTTTCTGATAATAACGTGAAAATTACGACTTTTTTCATAGTTTTTGTATCCCCGAGTTTCAATTCGTCGCTACTTTGTCAAAAAAAAATTATTAAAAAAATCGACGATCGTCAACGACTCGCATTTATTGTTCACTTGAATAACCCGTTTGGTTTTTAGATTTCAAATAAGCCGTTTAAGCTGAAGAGTGTCCACCGCCAAAGGTCGCGAAAAAAATGTCATCGCCTGCCGTTTCTTTGTCGCTAACCCCGTCCTAGAAAAAAACGATTCGGAAATTTGCCATTTTTTTTCGTGCCTGTGGGTAGATGCAGCCTCAACGAGTCCTGCAACCTATTTATCCGCCCATTTGTACGGTTCCCGATGTGAATTTCCGGTCTTCGGACGTTTCGCAAAGATCATTCGAAAGTTATTTCCGCCCCACCCCAAGCCCTTTCCAGTCTCGGCGCGTTGTTTTTTTTTCTTCGGTTTTCTTCGGATGTAAAGCTGTCGAAGGAGGACAGGGGAAGTGTATTCCCTCCAACGGGCTGCAAGCTCTTCGCATTGGCGTAAAGACCGAAAATCTCATTGGGGCCAGAAGCCAGAGAATGATAATGACGACAAAGTAAAATGTTCTCCTCCTCCCGCTCCTCTTTATCGCTCAATCTCTCCCCCTCGCGATTGAAACTAGCACCGCGTTTCGTGACGTGCCCCGCAGGTCGGACTGGGTTATATCCGCGACGCGTAAAGCTCGGGGCTCGCCATTTTTGGTTTCCCCACCCGCGAGTTTTGGGGAGAGCTTGCGGCGTCACGTCAGCGGTCGGCTCGGCACTCGTCTCGCGTCGCTCCGCTAGCTCGGGTAGGTAAGTGTTTTCCTGCTCTCGCTATATCAACGAGGCGCGCAATCGTCTCTGCGCTTTTTCACTTTCGTTTCGTCTCTTCTCATCTTCGATTTTTCCACGAGCCCTCGGAGAGCAAAGAGTGAGGAAGAAAAACAAACGAAGCAACGTCTTATCTTCCTAACACGAAGAAAAGGACGTCAGAAACGTAAAACGGACGGAAAGAGAGAGAGAGAGAGAGACGAAGCTTCGTGCCGATGTGTGCCTTGAGTTTGGGGCTGTGAAAGAGAGCTTTTCCGCTGCGCTCCTAAAACCGACTTTGGATATTCGCTGAGGGTGCGACGAGCCGAGGCTTCTTAACGTTTTCTCTTGTTTTGTACACTTTAGTAATACACGAAGGTGCCAGGCCCGAGAATGGGGGACGATAAAGAAGATCGCGCTAGTGTGATAAAGAAATCGCGCAAGCTCTTGGATTACTCGGAATGTATCCTCGCTGACGGCGGAGGAATTTCGACGGCTTTTTTTCGCATCTTTTGACCCGGCTACCAGACCACCGTTTCTCTCACTTCGCGAAGAAATTGGGAGAAATTTTGTGACAAAATACGCAACTAATTAAACAAAAAAACAACAACAACAGTGCTCTGCCTGTATACGCTTTATGCTTTAGAATGTCGTAAGTAGACTACTCATTAACACCGTTAACGATTTTGCGTTTTTCAAATTTTCGTGTGCGTGAGATTGCGCGTAACAAAAAGTTTTCTTTTTTTTTCAAACGAAAAATAACTACTTATCCCGTTTGTTGGCGGCGTTTTATTTTTCGACTTATTTGTCAATCAGTGTGGCGTTGCGAATCGTAGGATCGTTGAACGATCGAGCAACTTTGATCGCGATCAACAGGTCGCCCGAGATCCTCGATACACTCGGACACCAGTGATCAAAAAGAAGCTTCTTTCTCGCGTTCTCAACGACGCCCGATCTGGGAATGTCAAGGGGCTACATCTATCTAGAGGTCCGATAAAAATGGCCAAGTTCCGAACGTTATTTTCATGGGACTCGGTTGGTGATAAAGAAACGCATTTTTTTTAGACAAAGGTACATATATTGAGAGGGTTAAAAAAATCACAACAAAAAAACCGATACACAACAAACACGACTTTTGGCGGTGGACACTCTCCAGCTTAAACGGTCCATCCGAAATTTAAAAACCAAACAGGTTACTCAAGTTAACGATATATACGAGTCGTTGACGATCGTTGATGTTTAAAGTCATTTTTTTTTAAATCGTGACGACGAATTGAATCTCTGGCATACGAAATCTGGGTAAAAGTCGTCATTTTTACGTAACTAATGGAAAATGAAGATCGATTTTGAAAAAGTGAGATCGTCAACGACCTTCATATGTTACTCGTCGTATCTCCTATAAATTTGGAAACAATCCATCAAGTGGTTCTCGAGATATCACGTCCACCGACTTCGAGAAGTGTTTCGAGAAATACGCGTTTAAAGTTTGAAGTACGGTGCTGTAGGTGGGAATATTTGTAGGAATATTTCAATGGAATTTTCCGGGAATATAGCTGAAAGATGATACTATCGAGTAAAAATATTTCTAAAAACGCAATTTTTGGACCCACCTGGGTAGATGTAGACCGTTAACGCGATTTGGCATTGGTCCCAATATTACGAGATAACATTTTGTAAGAGTGGAAAGTCCGCCAAGCAAGTCGATTTGATAAGGGGATTATCCGGATCGGAGCTATCGAGGGATGCGTCGGGAAACGAATTATTCGCGGGTCAAAAACGCAAATTTAAAGAAGACGGCTATCGAAGAGCCTCGGGAACGTCCTGTGCGCGAGCTAACGTTTTCGGATCTTCGAGGGTTGTTTCGCAAAGTTTTCGGAAAGTCTATAAATAAAGAGAGCGACCACTTAGATCGAATGTCGGCCGGCGTTGGCGGCCAAGTAAAGCTCGAACTTCTGGGTTACGAAGCAGAGAGAGAGAGAGAGAGAGAGAGAGAGAAAGAGAGGGAGAGATGATCGTGATGCTGCGTATCTCTCTCTCGCTCCCTCTTTCCTCCAGTCAAGTCAGCCTGAGCCAGAGAAATCTCTGGTGTTGGCCAACCTCGGGAACGCGATATTAATAGACAACGTTGGGTAGATTCTATTTCCGTGGACACCCGCTTCCTATGGTGGACTCTCTCCCTCTCTCTCTCTATCCCCAAAGTAATCGCGCTCTTCCACAATCCACATGATTAATTCGTCTGGAATCATTTTCATTTATACTCCGTCTCGATCGATCCCGATACGTTTCTCTTATCGATTAAGGTCATCCGCTGCCCTTCACGTTGAACGGTGGATAATAATTTTCTTGAAATTATTTCGAATCCCTTCGGCAAGTTGACGTCGTGTTGACTGATATCGGCAAAGAAAAACGTATTTTCGAACTCTCCCCTTCGCTGGAGGTGAAAAACAGGAGCAAAATGTCAAGATGATCCATTGATCGTATTGAAGTTTGCATCGTTGGGACGCAACGAAAATTCGTATTTTTCTTTCCTTATTTTAAATATGCTATGGAATCTTTTTTGCAAATTTAAATTGCAAATCTCCTGATGAGCATCTTCAAAAATAGTCGAGGGATTTTGGCAGCTGAAATCTGCTTAAACGAATTTATGAAGAAAAAAATCAGTTGTCGTTGCCCTCCAACGATGCAAACTTCAATCTCATAGGCATTGCATTTTTTTTATTATTGATCATCTATGGGCAGCGTGAAGATTTTTTTTCCTAGATAGAATGCGTTGAGCCAGCAAAAATTACCGGTATCAAGTTCGATAATTTAAGGAATAGAGAAAATATTTATTATTCGTATATTTCTTTTTTTCTTTTTTGGAGAACGTATTTCGGAGCAATAAAGTGGACGATTTGTTTAGACGTGTTTTTTTTTATACGTTCGATAAAAAATCAACTTTGACGTTTTTAAACAAATCAGTATGATTTTACGTCTGCCGGTAGAATACTCGATCCTCCGCATGTGTAGAAATTGCTACAAGATTGTGGAAAGTGTATCCCAAAAATTAATGCGTAGTGTATAGTGTTCCACGTATCACGGGGTTATGTTCGTTTCTACCATTTGACGGGTTATGCCTAGTTGTAACAGTCGAAAACAGCTCATTTTTGGGATTTTTCCTTTAGGAAATTGCGATGATAAAATTCTAGAAAAATTAGGTACTCGAAAAAGTAACAAGAGAAGAACATTCTGCAATTTTTTTGTGCGAAAATATTCAAATATAATCGAATTACAGCAGATTTCAGGGAAGCACTTATCGAAAACGTCTTTTGCAGTGAGCAATGTCCTTTTGCACCAGGTTATCTAAGCTCAAAAAAAAAACAGATTTCGTTGGTATATTAGTTTATCCTATGATTAATCGAAGGAATTTTCGAAATATCAAACAAAAACAAAACGGCGCGTGTTCAAAGGGAGTTTCGATTTTTGAAAAACAATGGGCATTTTTCGTTCATCAAATCGAAAGTGCACATTGGAAAAAAAAATCCTTCGATCAAATACTACATTTTTACATTTAGCAAAATCCCAAAAAATTTCAAAAAGAGCGATACAGTAGTTTTTGAGATATTTTTCTCACCGACTTTGGAAACGTACTTACGAGAAAAGAACGTTTAAGGCCGTAGGTCACTCTAGAGGCCGAAAAAATAGGCTTTTTGGGGATTTTTATTTTCAGAAAAACTACACAATAAATCGAGATTACAAAAAAGGGTGTTTATCATACATATCAGTGACTGCATACAATAATTTTTTTGAAGCGATTAATTTCAAAATGGCAGCTGTGCAACGTTTATCTCATAACTGCTTTTTTCAAGTTGGCCAGAAACATAACGCAGACAATTTTCAACCGATTCACTTGAAATGTTGAATATATATTGAAAAATACATTGTCTATGGAAGTACGTAGGATTTTTTTTTTATATTGCATAGTTCATTTGTTATTTTCAATTATCTGACGAAATTTTCCACTTTCGAAAAATTTGCCTAAAAAATCCTCAGATAATTGTTAATAACAAATGAACTATGCAATATTTTAAAAAAATCCTACGTACTTCCATAGACAATGTATTTTTCGAGATATATTCAACATTTCGAGTGAATCGGTTGAAAATTGTCTGAGTTATGTTTCCGGCCAACTTAAAAAATGCAATTTTGAGATAAACGCTGCACAGCCGGCATTTTGAAATTAATCGCTTCAAAAAAATGATTGTATACAGTCACTGATATGTATGATAAACACCCTTTTTGTAATCTCGATTTATTTTGTAGTTTTTCTGGAAAAAAATCTCCAAAAAGCCTATTTTTTCGGTCTCCAGAGTGGCCTAACCCCTTAAAGTTTCGAGCGACCCTCCGAGCGTCCCGACGGGCGTCTACATAACAGCCTATACATCTGTCAATTTTGATCCGATCACGTTCGAATTTTCCGGGAACATTTGCAAGATACTGTCAAAATATATTGATTTTGAAAAAAGTGAATTTTCGACCTTTCACGACTAGGCATAACCCCCTTAATGATTCAGTTGAGTAGTAACTCATCAAGAGCGCAGTAAGCAGCGTGACTATACGCAAGTTTTATCGGCATATAAGTTACGCATGTGAGTTTTGATCGGAGATGTGATAGACTCGGAAACGTACGAAATCCGATGCGCTCCGTTCTCCCTCGACGCCCGAATTCCTCGTTTATTCTAAAATTAAGCCATCGATATAGCCGATTAGAAGTCGGAGATGAATCACGAGATTCTGTTCGGTTGACTGGGCAAGAAAACTTTGCGAAATATCTCGGAGAGCCATTTTAACCGGGCGGAGCCGATTACCTTTTTTCTTCGACGCCGGAAACATCGCGAAGAAAAATAAAGAAGCTTCGACATGAGGTCCGTATCATGGATGCTGACTTGAATTCGAGTGCTAACCCAAACGTGTGAAACGAGTGAAAATGTGTTAATGTCAATTTTGTTTTTTTGCCTGTTCGATACTTTGTCCCGGCTTTGAAAGCTGCGTCTCCATTTGTTAACAGTCTTTTTATTTTGTGCCGTTAAGGGAGGACACCAATGTGACGGGCCGAAAAAAAAACAATCCCGATTTTTTTGTCCTCTAGATTATTTATTCGATATTTGAAGAAAAAAAAAACGATATATTATCCAACATGCATTGAACTTACTTCGTGTAAATTTTTATTGACAATTTTTGGTCTGAAAAATAAAAACAAAAGCTTTTATAATCTATATAAACGTAGTTCTCGTTGAACGTAGATGTTTTGTCGAAGAAAAAATCCACAAAATGGAAGGTGATCAAAAAAGTGTAATTTTGGCGAAATTTTTACTTGTATTCCGGAGTTTGAAAAATACTAAATAAATAAAACGACTACATGCAACGATAGGTAATGCAATTACGGAAATTTTGGTTTTTGAAATTGAAAATCGGAAAATTATAGCTAGATCTTCAGGCCAGAAAATCGTTTCGAGAAAAACGCGACTGAAAGTTACAGTATACATAAATCGTTACGCTACCTGCTCTCACTGAATCGTCTGTAATTTTGTCGATTTTCAATATTTTAACTTGACATTTTTTTCACATATTTTTGAATATGTATACTTTGAGAAAATGCACGAAAAAAAAAGATTTTTGTAACCGTCACAGTAGTGTCCCGCTTCAAAATGTTTTCTTTACCAAACAGAATTTGACAGGAATGTTGATATCAAATGTTGCAGTAATTGACAAAAGATTCCTCAAAAGTGATCACTTTCAATTTCGTGACCGGAGACTGATAAATTAACGAGAACTGTCCAATTCGTCCATTTCATAGATCGTCGTTTTTCCCCCAAGGTTTATCAATGTCAATTTTGAAAAAAAAACCAAAGGTCAAGTAAAACAATTATCGCGTTCCAGCAAACTCGTTAGTTTCGTGAGAAAAGTCGCCAAAAAAAAGCCGCCACCATGGACGCGATCAAGAAGAAGATGCAAGCGATGAAGCTTGAGAAGGACAACGCGCAGGATAAGGCGGACACCTGCGAGGGACAGGCGAAAGAGGCGAATTTGAGGGCCGACAAAGTTCTCGAGGAGGTCGGTGATTTGCGCAAGAAATTGCAACAGGTCGAGGCCGATCTTACCGCCAACAAGGGTAACCTCGAGAAGGCCAACAAGGATCTCGAGGAACGCGAAAAGTCCCTGACCAACGTGAGTGTCCCCCTGATTATGCGATTGTGCTTTCTCCTGTCATAACTATACCCCATGTAGAGGCTGCCATGAGTTGCCCAATGTTACGATCAGGCCAATATTGGGACCATCGTATTAGCCAACAAAAGAGAAATAATATTGGCCCATTACTGTTCCGCTCTAAACTGAAAACTGGCACAATATCGGCCCATTACTAAAGATTATCCTGGCCCATCTTTAAAAAATAATAAACAGCCGTGATAGTTAAACTAAATTTGCCAATCCTAAAGCTGGCAATCCTAAAATACTGGCTATTACATTGGCTCATTATTGTCGCGTTCTAAATTGAAAACCGACACAATACCGCCCCACAGTTAAAACTTATCATGGCCCATCTTTTAAATTCATTAAACAGTCATGATAGATAAACACTATTTGCCAATTTGTAAACTGGTGATGCTGAAATACTGCCAATTACATTGGCCCATTATTGTTCCGTTATAAATTGAGAACTGGCACAAGATCAGCCCATTACTAAAACCTATCCGGGCCCATCCGTTAAAACCAGTAAACAGCCGTGATAGTTCATCGAAATTTACCAATTTTAAAACTGGCAATGCTAAAATACTGGAAATTACATTTAATTAATCTAAGCCCTTTATTGGCTAAGTGGGTCAGACCATACCTGCTTTTATTTTATTTAAGCCTTGGGTTATTCATTATCTGTATATTGTGCCAGAATAAGCAAATAACTGGCACGTCATATATTAATCGTCTACATTTTGTAGTTCAGTTTTTGTAATCAAGTCTTGGCCTATTATTGGCATTTGTAAATAACCAACATAAGTGAGTAAAATATGCCAATTTTGAAACCTGTCATATACGCAAATCACTAATTATTTCATGGTTATTCCATGAAATATGTATCCATAAGGACCAATCTCGGGCCAATATTGGCCCGATATAGGTTGAATATTTATCACGCACCGAAACAAACCCACGGCCCAATATTCTAGATAGACTAACTTCTAGATAGACCAACTGTAAAGGCCCATCATAGAGCCAGTGGTCAATTTCTACATAGGCCCTTTAAGAGGGCCCGCATGGGGCCAAGTGCAATCACCAACATTGGCGCTACAATGAATTGAATCATTGGCCCAATAATTGTTGACTCTGTTGGCCGATATCGGGCCGTTCTTATCATTTCTACAAAGGCACCTCATTGGTAAATACTCACGGCCCAATATTCTAGAAAGGCTAACTGTGAAGGCTCGTCTCAGGCCCAACGGTCAACCTCTACATGGGACCCGCTCTTCAACTTAGGCGCAGGTTTTTCTATATTTGGATATACAGGGCGAGGCACTAACTGTTGCCACCTTGAATATCTCTGTAATTATCGACGTCACAAAAAAATGTTTGAAACAAAAGTTGTACCGTACGAAAGGGGTCGTCAAATGCGACCATTTTTTTTATCTCGGTGGAGGCGTTATCGCACAGTAAAGGTCACCTCCACTTTTTTAAATGGGACGGTACATTTTTTTCAACTATCTTGTAGAGCATCGAAAACTGCATAAAAAATATTTAGGGGTCAAAGTCGTTCAAGGTCATTTAAGATCAAAAAGTGACATGAACTTTATTTTTATGTGAAATTACCTTTATTCACAGTAGATGTTCAAAGTGGTGGCCATTGGAATCAATGCAGTATTGCAATCTCCTCATCGCGAATTTCTTATCACTTCGGCACTTATCGCCGAAGTCTTGCCATTGTCTTGTATGTAAACAACGGCACCAAACCTACAAATCTTGCTGATGTTCGATTGGAATTAAACCTCTGTCAAGCATGGACTGTAAATCTTTTTTTTCTTGGTGCAAGAGGCAAATTTTTATCTGACGTCTGTTTTAATTGGAACATTCGAACATTATCCATGTTGTTGTTTTTTTAAAAGATTTTCATCTTCCGTCCTTCTTGGTCAAAATCATATCTAACGTGGATTGTATCGACGTAAGGTTGAATGGCTATTTCCCGAATACTTGCAATTTTAATTGAAGTTCAATTAAAATTTTTTGAGAGGTTTAAAAAATCGTAAATTTTCGATTGCGGTCAAAGGAATTGGAGTAAAAAAATAGAGGCAAGGCGTAAAAAAGCATGGACGAAAATTCGGAAATAATTCCAGTGTTACTGAAACATGTTAATCTTCGCGGTGAATATCGAAATCTGCTTCTTCTCGTAGTGAAAGTCGAAACATGCTAGTTTTCGTGTCGGAAGCCAAAACATGCTAGTTTTCGCGGTGAAATCAAACGTGCTTGTTTTCGTAAGAATTCTGAAACGTGCTACTTTTCGTAAGCAGCGTCGATATAGAACTATAATTTCGATTATCGATTATGCGACTAACGAAAATGAAGTTTTTTATTTAAAAAAAAAATAGAACTATTAGTTATGTGGGTAACGATGGATTTGAAATGTTTTGCAGGCCGAATCCGAGGTGGCTGCTTTGAACAGAAAAGTCCAGCTCATCGAGGAGGACCTTGAACGTTCGGAAGAGCGTCTCAATACGGCCTCGTCCAAGCTGGCCGAAGCTTCTCAGGCTGCCGACGAGTCAAGCCGGTAAATTTGGAAAGAAAAATCATTATTACCCCAACACTGAATTTTCCATTTCTCATCAATGAATTCACCGATATTTCCAGTATGTGCAAAGTATTGGAAAATCGTTCCCAGCAGGATGAGGAGAGAATGGATCAGCTGACGAATCAGCTGAAGGAGGCGCGTCTTCTCGCCGAGGACGCTGACGGCAAATCCGACGAGGTCTCCCGCAAGTTGGCCTTCGTTGAGGACGAACTCGAGGTCGCTGAGGACCGCGTCAAGTCCGGAGAGGCGTAAGTCCATTTGTCTATTTTCTTTTTATTTGTTATCTGTACATTTGATCTTCTGGTGTGAACATTATATTCGCAAGGTAGGCAAGTAAGGGAGGAACACGTATCTTTTGACATTCATTTTGTCGAAAATAAGTATGGTCATTCATTTTTGTTGACGTTCGTGGTTGGAGTAAATTTCTAGGGATTTTTGTTTGTTTTTAGGCTACTTCGACCACCCGAAAATCAGGGTCATTTAAACAAATTTATTAAATTCTGCAGAAATAAGTAGGATGGTTGAAAAATCGTTTGGACATTCATTTGCATGAATATTAACGAGGTTGTGTACCAAATTTCATTTTAAAATATTGATAATTGAAGAAGTTATGAATATTCTCGTGAAGGACCCTCGCACGTGAGGGGTTCAACGGTGTACTTGATTTTGGCCCACAGATTAATCTGAAATTTTCAGGAAAAACGAGTTTTTCCTGAAAATTCTTGTAACGCACGCAGTTCTGGTACTTATTGAACGTCCTATATATGGGTAATTCCACCAATTCTTTGTCAAAGTTGTACCGGGTGGTCTGAATTTAGGAAAACTGAGAAGATCATCTGAAAAGTCATATTAAAACAAGCATCCATAATTTTTTTCGAATGTTTTTATCCGATAGTTTTTTTTTAGTAATGGCGGCTCACAGTTTTCAAATTTTGTAAATCACCAAATTTTCAAATGCCCATAACTTCTCTCCAACTATAGCTAGAATTTTTTTTAAAAAACGATTTTTTGGAGAAAAACATGAACTATTTGAGAAAAAATATGCTGAAATTCTGGGTTGTTTTCAAAATTACAAAAATCACGTTCAAAGTATAAAAATCGATTTTTCGGGCCTTGCCCCATTGTTCCCGGTTTTAAAAGTATTTTTTTCGAAAAGTTCAGAATTTTTTACATCGAAATAGATTTTAAACGAGATGGGATCTCTAAAACATCAGCCTCAGAAAAATTAAATACTAGATTTTCATTTCCCATAACATTTTTTTCAATCAACCTTAAATCTTTAATGGCATTTTTATTACGTAAATAAATATTCAGAGTTTTTATAAGGTCATGTCACATAAGCAAATTTAAAAAAAAATATCATTTAATTTTAATAGCTACTGTTAGTTTTGAGGTTATAAAACATCTAACTTACAAATTTATAAAATAATAATAATAATAACAATAATTTTTATTATCACATAAAATTTTAAAAATTGGGAAAAATGTTTATTCAATTTTTCTGAGGCTGATGTTTTAGAGATCCCATCTCGTTTAAAATCTATTTCGATGTAAACAATTCTGAACTTTACGAAAAAAATCCTTTCAAAACCGGGAAAAATGGGGCAAGGCCCGAAAAATCGATTTTTATACTTTGAACGTGATTTTTGTAATTTTTAAAACAACCCAGAATTCCAGCATATTTTTTTCAAAAAGTTCATGTTTTTCTCTAAAAAATCGTTTTTTAAAAAATCTTCTAGCTATAATTGGAAAGAAGTTATGGGCAATTGAAAATTTGGTGTTTTACAAAATTTGAAAACTGTGAACCGCCATTACTCAAAAACTATTGTATAAAAAAAATCGAAAAAAATCATGGATGCTTATTTTAATATGACCTTTCAGATGACCTTCTTAGTTTTGCTAAATTCAGACCACCCGATACAAGTTTGACACAGAATTGGTGGAATTACCCATATATATATCCTGCAACTGTCGATAGCGGGCCGGGTTTAAATTCCGAATTTTGAATGATCAAAATGCTCAAAACTCCGAAAGAATTTTACACGAAAGACCAAAACTCCGAAAATCTCAACACCGTCAAAATAATTCAGCTATGGAAGTTTTTAAAGTTCCAAAATTTCCAATAATTCGACGAATTATTTCGAGAATTTTTTTTTTATTAAGAAGTGATTTTATGTCAACTTTGAAATTTGTCTAAACAATGTTATACGTTCTACATAATTTACAGTCAACTGTGTAGACTTTCGCTGGCATGATCTTGACGAACCTTGTAATTTCGGAACATTAAAATTAGGAATTTTAAACCGTCGGTGCATTCAAAATTCGGAATTTCTACCTGGCCCCCATGTCGAGATCATGCCAGTGAAAGTCTACACAGTTGACTGTAAATGACATAGAACTTATAAAATTTTCTAGACAAATTTCAAAATTAATGTAAAATCACTTCTCAATAAATAAATAAATTCTTGAAACAATTCGTCGACTTATCGAGAATGTTGAAACTTCTAAAACTTCCATAGCCGAATTATTTTAACGGTGTTCAGATTTTTGGCGTTTTGGTCTTTCGTGTAAAATTCTTTCGGAGTTTTGAGCGTTCTGATCATTCAAAGTTCGGAATTTCAACCCGGCCCCATCTTGAATTTCGGAATATTAAAATTCGAAATTTTAAACCGTCGGATCATTCAAAGTTCGGAATTTCAACCCGGCCCCGTCGATAGATCGGATCATGTCCTACTATATGCTGGAATTTCAGTTTAGTAAAAGTCTCACGATTTTCGAAATAAAAATCATCTGCTATTGGTTTTTCGCATGGCATTTCTACAAATGATAACTTTTTTGACCCGGTTAAAAAAAATACTCTTGGTTATTTGTTTTATATAAAAAAGTCTTCTTTTTAACCTTGAATGTTAAGGCCGCTTTGTTAAGTCTGCTTTAGAAGCCGAAAAAAAGCGTTTTTTCAGCAATTTTTTTGAAAGGGAAGGAAATGATTGCGGTAAACGAAATTTTGAGACGATAGAGTATTATATTCAAGCTTTAAAAAACAATTTTTATTATTAAAAAATATTGAAATTTTTCAAAGTTGTAACGATTTTTCTGGGGCGCCTGGAGTCTGCACTTGTAAATCGGTGCCGGTGATGGAGGTCGTGCGATGCATCTAAAACAGTCGAACCAATTTTTGTTTTAGTTTTTATAAGTTCCTTTTCTATATGAACTAAAAAAATACCGAAGAAATGATGAAATTCCAAATTTTTTCGAAGTTTGAAAAAAAAATCCACTTTTTTGAAAAAAAAAATTCACTTTAAGTTGCAAAACAAGTAATTTAAATAGTACTTTTGTCCAACTTTTTTAGTTCAAATAGAAGATAATTTGATACTGAAGCTAGATCACTTTGATTTTTTTTCGATCGGACATATATTGTTTTTGCTATCGCCGGCACCGTTTTCTAAAACTTGTGAAAATGAAAACTCGAGAAAACGGGCTTTAAAGTTTTCGGTCCAAAAAAATATAAGTTTTTGGATACTTACACTAATTAGATGTTAATCAGCTATCCCCGGGCCATACAATAATCCTTCCTCTTCTTCAAATCGATTTTTTGAAGCCTGTAAAGCAGACTACTGCCTTAAGGAATCTTTATGAAAAAAGATCTTATACAGAATTTTCATAGAAACCAATTCGAACATCTGACTTCGATAGCCTGCGGTGTAAAAAAAATGTACTACGCATATCGTGCCATTTACTTTAAAAAGATGCTTAGTTATTGTCGATTCATATCATTTGTAGAAATGACATGCGAAAAACCAAAAGCAGATAATTAAAAAAAAAAATAACATAAAGTCCAGTCTCGAAAACCGTGGGACTTTTACTCGACTGAAATTCCAGCATATAGAAGAACATGATCTGACCTATCGACAGTTGCGGCATTTTCCATTCATAACAGGACATCCTGTAAATATATACAAGTCGCCCGTCAACTGAATATAAAATTTGCGAATATTGACCTTAGTCAATATTCGCAACTTGACCGAGCTTTTTTGTTTAGTTATCGTGTTTCAATCATCAAAAATAATGTTTGAAGTTTTTCCTCGATTTTCTAGTAAAATGACAATTATTGTCAATAACTAATGAAAAAAAATGTTGAGAAAAACGTCGGTCAAGACTAAACTACAATAACACTGGCTAACAAGGAACATCCCTCAGGTGACACCCTTCGATTTAGTTGAAATTTGGATATGTTATAAAGCACCGAAAAGTAAGCGATACGTATTTTTTTCTATCGGCGGAAAACGGTTTTAAGGGGTGAAACCACCCCTCGAAAAAGGCATCTCTAGGGGTAACATAGCAGTTTCACACACAAGGAGTCCACCGATTTTAATGAAACAAAAACGAAAATTCTTCTAACCCGAAGCAATGAAAAATCCACTACAGAGACATTGCAAATAAAAATTAAGGGGTGAACCACCCCTATATTAAGGAGTGGTTTCACCCCTTAAAACCGTTTTTTCCGCCGATAAAAAAAGATACGTATCGCTTACTTTTCGGTGCTTTATAACGTATCCAAATTTCAACAAAATCGAAGGGTGTCACCTGAGGGACGTTCCTTGTAAGTGTACCGAATTTCAAGTCAATCCGTTCATTAGATGTCGAAATATCGTGTACACCGTTTCGAAAAACATAGTTTCGAGAAAAACGCGTTTAAAGTTTGACTAGTTATATGGTTGTAATCATAAGTTTACCTTCAATTTGCGATTCCTGCACCATACGTTGAAGCTTCCGCTTCAATTGACGTTGCCTCAAGCGATTAACGAGTATTTGTCATTTTTACAGTAGCATATCCCCTTAAATAGCCAAGGAAACCAACTAGAAGTAACTTTGAATTCTCTGACCCAGATATTATTGTTTACTTACGATTTACTTAAAATCTGACATCGGTAACGAGGTGGCTGATATCGAAATCGAGCTAAAAAAAAATAAAATTCGAAATAACCAATCCAACATGGCGAGCTGAAATACAAAAAGTTATTCAATTCATTGTATCGTTTCCTGGAGATTTTTGAGTTCTCTGCTTACGAACTCGAATTGAAAAATCAAACATTCAAAATGGCAAATTGAATATAAGGGACGAAAGTGCAAAAAGTAACTCGATTACGGTTACATTAGATACCAAGTGATTTTAAGGCCGTCAATAACTCCCAACACAACAATTAGAAATTTAAAACAGGTCCAATGTGGCGGACGCGAAAAGTTGCTCAATTCCAGCACAGGTTATTATTTAGATCGCTGATAACGAAAGTGAACCCAAAAATGAGAAATTCAAAATATTCTCAAATCTTAAAATTTCGGGAAAATAAACAAAATGTATACACAAAAAATGAACAACATTACGGAGATGCGATTTGATGATGCTCAATATACGATTTTTCAGTAAGATCATGGAACTGGAGGAGGAACTGAAGGTCGTCGGTAACAGCTTGAAATCATTGGAGGTATCCGAAGAGAAGGTGAGAGATTATTTCTTACATTTCTCCAAAATTGTTCGCATTAATCGAATAACAGAAGGACAGCATACGTAAGTCGTAATTTCAAAAACTCGTCTTGTGTTCGCGCGCAGGCCAACCAAAGAGTCGAGGAGTTCAAACGTCAATTGAAGACTCTGACCGTGAAGCTAAAAGAGGCCGAGGCCCGTGCCGAGTTCGCCGAGAAGACCGTCAAGAAATTGCAGAAGGAGGTCGACAGGCTCGAAGGTCGGTATTTCATTACGTCGCCTCAAAACGACCATAGTTGTCCTCGAGGAATCGGGAATCAAGCAAGAATTTTATTGTCAGTGAGCTCAGGAAAAAAAAATCACTAAAAAAATTACTAGAATTTGCCTCCAATGATCTCAATGATCGATCGAGGTGGTGGATGTCGATTTGTCATGTTCAGCACCAATTTGACCCGTAGCTCAGCTAGAGCAAAGTGCTTCATTATTGGCACTTTAAGGGCCCAATTATTGGCACTTTGGGGGCCCAATTCTTGGCACGTTAAGGGCCCAATTATTAGCACTTTAAGGGCTCAATTATTGGCGCGTTAAGAACCCAATTATTAGCACTTTATGGGCCCAATTATTGGCTCTTTAAGGGCCCAATTATTGGCACTTTAAAGGCCCAATTGTTGGCACTTTATGGGCCCAATTATTGGCACTTCAAGGGCCCAATTATTGGCACTTTAAGCTCCCAATTATTGGCACTTTAAGGGCCTAATTATTGGCACTTTAAGGGCCCGATAATTGGCACTTCAAGGGCCCAATTATTGGCACTGTAAGGGCCTAATTATTGGCACTTTGAGGGCCCAATTATTGGCACTTTAAGAGTCTAATTATTGGCACTCTAAGGGCCCAATTATTGGCACTTTAAGGGCCTAATTATTGGCACTTTAAGGGCTCAACTATTGGCACTTCAAGCGCCAATTATTGGCACTTTCAAACCACTGTGTAGGTAAGAGAGAAGTGTCAATAATTCGTGAGGTGCCAAAATAAGGTCACTTTATCCTACCTACACTAACGAACGACCTCCCAGTTTCTCAGCACCGCCTGACTGTTTTAACGCTCGGACTACTCGTCCACCTCATGAGCCATCTACCTGCGCGACGCGTTTGTACTACCGAATCTCTACCTGCCACTTTAATTTCCCTACCGACGCAAAAATCGTGTTTGCAAGCCGGCTTCCGTCTTATCCGCGTAAAAGCAATTTCCCCTCTTGTCTGTTCATAAGAACGCAATATAATTCGTTGAAACAGTTATTTCAACGCGCAGACACTCTACTTCAATTCTCAATGCAGTTATTCTAAATTCATTTTTTTCGATAAAAATATTCTATTTTTGAGATAAATATCGATTTTTTAGATTAATTTTTTAAGTAACAAAATCCATTTCTTTGTGAGTAAATATATTTTACAGATTTCTTTTCGATGAAAAAATCAATTTCGTTTAGATAAAAAATCAGTTTTTTTGGATAAGTATCGACTTTTAAATATAATCTCTTTGGATCACGTATTCCATTTCTTTAAAAAAAAATACAGATTGTTCAAGATACATTTTTTAAATGAAAAATTCTCTCATTTCTCATATGAGTATAGGTTTTGTGCACAAATTCTGTAGATAATAAATTGCATTTCTACTAAAATAAATATTGATTTATTTAATTAATTTTTTCATAAAAAAATTCTTTTTTTTATTAAAAAATCAATTTTTTTGGACGAAAAATTTCATTTTTTTATAAGTAGTAGTAGCTCCTTTATTTCCATGTATGCTCTCACGGGCTTCTTACATATCCTCCTTTCTTGTATTCACAGCAGTTTTCCTTACTCCTACGCTTTAACGCTATAATCCTCCTTTTTCCACTTGTCCATTCACACTTACGTCATTTTTTTATAAGTAAATATATATATTTTAAGATTTTTAAAAATGAAAAATGCCTTTTCTCATATAAGCATAGATTTTGTGCATAAATTCTGTAGATAATAATTGCATTTTTTCTAAAATAAATATTGATTTTTTTAATTAACTTTTTTTATGAAAATTTCATTTTTTTCATTGAAAAATAATTTTTTTTGGACGAAAAATTTCATTTATTATAAGTAAATTTTTTAAGATTTTTGAACTAAAAAATTCCTTTTCTCATATAAATATAGATTTTGTGCATAAATTATGTAGATAATGAATTGCATTTTTTTTCTAAAATAAATATTGATTTTTTAAATTAATTTTCTTTATAAAAATTTCATTTCCTTCATTGAAAAATCAAATTTTTTTATAAAAATTTCATTTTTCCATTGAAAAATCATTTTTTTATATAAATATACATTTTTTTGGCCAAATTAAGTTTTTTTACGAAAAAAAAATTGTTCCTCGTTACTTAAAATCGTCAGCACTAAGCTAACGCGATTGAGAAAGTAATCGCGCGTTTCGAAACCGATATTGTTACGAGTGACATGGCATCGATCGAATGAATTCAAACACATTTGTTGTTCCTTCGTATTGCAGACGAGCTCGGAATCAACAAGGACAGATACAAGTCCTTGGCGGACGAGATGGACTCGACCTTTGCGGAATTGGCGGGATACTAGGAGTCGCAAAAACGTCAACACTCCTCCACTTGTTTATGTATATGTATATATGTACCTATGTATATGTACATGCGCATTCATATGCGTATATGTATGTATATCGATGTATACATATATAAATTCACGGGTCACAAGTTATACGTTTATCTACAAAACAAATCGTCCAAGATCGCGATTTTGCATTCAAATGTATACCTTTGGCACACGCATATCCAGCAACGAGAGAAAACGAAAAATAAACACACACACAATGGAGGATAAACATACGGAAGGATTGAGCACTAATTCTGAGGGACAAAGAGTCGACATCCCATCGTTATTTAATATATATATATATATATATACACACATATATATATATAAATATAAATATATATATATATATATACACTATAATATAAATACTGTCCATCCCTGACGTTTTACGTTGTCACGACACAAGAAAACACACACCATAAACTATTGAGATAAATAAATATATATCTTACTATTACAAATTGTACGAAATGTTATAAGAAGTCTAATAAAAATCGATGTAAGTGTTTTAAAGAAAGCCGAAAAAAGCAGCCGCGAAACAAGAATGGACATATTTCGCCCGCCAAGAAAATGCAACGTCGAGATATCAACTTGCGATTCGCGTAGGGTAAGCTGACCAGTTGGGGGGGGGGGGGGGGGGGGAAGACCATTTAGAAGGTACACGGAGAGAATTTTTAAGTATTTTTTACGGTGAAATCTCCGTAAAAATTACATTCAAAATTTGAAACCGGTGACAAATGTGCACATAGTCAAAAATTGACACTAGCTTTTAATATTTTGCTTTCATTCATGTAAAAATTTAAGCAAGTAGCATAATTTTTTACATTTCTTTCAGTAAAAATTCTGACACATTCTCATGTAGAATTTTAACAATGGGCTGCCTCAAAAATTCCAAGTGTCTACAGTAAAAATAACCTGGACAAACTTGAAATTCCTAAAATCCCTAGCGAAAAATTAACTCCCTATGATTAAATAAATACTCTATATACTGTATTTTTTCGTAAAGAGCTAGTAAGCAACAGCAATAATAATATTAATGAATAATTGCTAATTTTTATAAATAATAATATTATTTTATTAATAACAAAATAAGAAATTCTACAAAATTGGTTTACAAAATGAGTAAAGTGAAAAATAATTTTCCAATTATTCAATTGAAATGTTTTTTGCAGCAAAAAAAGTTATTTTTTTATTTAATGTAAATTTCACCATGCTTTTATATATTCTGTATTTATATACCCTAAATTTCTATAAAAATTGAGGGTATTTTCGTGATTTTTTTTTCGTGTAAACAATACTCATGGAAATTTGTAACTTTGTGTGCTTTTTATTTGATATTTTAAGTATGCAAAAATAATTCATTTTTTTAAAATCCAAATTGCCAGTCGTGTACATCGACCTTCAGAGGAAGTCGCTCAAAAAGTATTCGCACTGCTGGAGTTCTCCCTCGCGCTGTAATTGCCTGAAACAAAATTGTTTTTAATGATTCTTGCGGGTAACAGCCATGGGTGTCGGTGAATCAGGATTTTGGAAATATATGCAAAATTCACGAAATGGCAGCTTAATAGAGCCAATTTTGTTGTTCTCTATAAATTTTTGGCTATATTTGAGGGCACGTTTCATTTTTGGAATTAACAGATTCTTTAGGTCCACCGATAAACCGATGGTACAAGGAAGATGGGTGACAAATTTCATAAAAATCGGTTGAACAGTTTTTGAGTAATCAATCCAGCAGTTGGGAAGAATATAGTTTTCAGAAAAACGCGCTCGAAGTTTCAACAAGGAATAACTTAATTATTCGGATGTCTTGCGGCTAATTCGCGATTCCAGCGTCATACAGGATTCCTTCGGCTTTCTCGTAAAAAACGATTTTCCTGCTGCTGCTGCTCTCTACGGGCTTTCCGACTCGAAATTCAATAAACCGATAGGTCAACAGCGGATTCCAACACACTTCATCAGAGCTCGCGCTAAAAAGTTCTTTTCGCACTGGTACTCTGCCTTCCATTATTTTCCGTATTACGATTAATATGTTGATTTCCAAAAAAAATGTTCTCTTCCGTGAAGGTTCGTCAGGTGTCGCGTGAGAACCTTTTGGGTACGCGGACGTTTTGAGAAGCACCAAGTTCACAACTGGCCCAAGGTGAATTTTGAAGTACCTGCGACGCTTCGCATCGACAACGACGGGCCCTACCGCGTACGACTACGAAACATAAAAGATCGGAGCAAGGCGAAATATACGTCTACTCAGTCTTGCGTCTACTCAGCACGAACGCTCCTGTAGTTTTTCCGCGAAAAATCAGAGGCATTTTTTGGAATTTCGCTTTAAAAATTGGACACAATATTCTCAAGACATTGAACTATCGATTTATGGAGAGAAAAAGAACGATTTTTTTTTCAAATTTGTAAATGCTCTTCCCCCTTAATGGACGAAAGCAGATATATATTTAAAATAAGTAAAGAATATGAATTGTTGATAAAAAAGTCACTATAATTTCGTAAAAACACCACAGGTGTCGTTAACCTTTTAAGGGGCCAGTCCCAATCGAAAGCAAGCAAGACTTGAAGAAATCGACGATGATGAACAATCAGAAGGGATTTTGTACGGTGCAGGAATTGCCGATTGAGTTTAGGTAAGAGATTTTCATAGTATAAACTTTAAACGCGTTTTTCTCGAAACGACGTGTTCAAAATCCAGCTCCATCGTATCTCTACAACTAATGAACCGATTCTCTTGAAATTTGAACCACATATTGTAACCATAATTCGCGACAAGATGACCCTCGATGGTTTAGAAATTTTGATTTTTACTGTTTTTTTGCGAATAACTGCGAAAATAACGCGTTTTTTAAATACTCTTTTTCGTTTTTTATCTGCCATTTTTTTATTTTTTGATAAAACTTTATATCCGAGGGTCATTTTGTAGCTAGTGTCATACTGAATCTAATGGACTTTGATTTTATTGTTTCAGACAAGCTGTTGCCGAGTTGTGATGGAGTTACCTAGTCCACCTATTTTTGAGGCGTTACGTTAAACTATAGTTTTTGTACGCAAAAATGAATAAAAATGAATTAAAACATTTTTTAAATATATTTCAAGACTTTATTTATCAAGACCAACAAATTTTATATTCGTATCTTTTATAAAATCCTTCAAAAATCGCGAAAATAGCCTTTTTTCGTGGCCCCTTAAGGACGGCAAAACTTCCATTGAAATCGACTTTTTTTACATGAAAGATATCAATAAAATCGATGAATTTCTCCATTGGAGTCCCAAGCCTAACTGCTGGTCGATATATCGACCAGTCCCAACCGCAACGAAAAGTCCAATTCTAAACATTTATTTTAAAAAGTTTGAAAGGGTATTCCTATGCAATTTGATGCGCCGAATACGGGAAAAATAATGAAAAAATCCGGGTGGCATCTTTGACCTTGAAAATCGCCATTTCAAGGTCAAATATTTTTCTCTGCTAGTTTGGCCTCAAAATTTATATACTCACATTGTGGATGCACTGAGTACAACAAAACAGGCATATATGTTGTAAATGTCATCCTGAAGAATATTTCAAGGACGCCAGTTATTATAGAACAAGCTTCGTCAGTAAACATACTCACTGCCCAAAGTATGTCACAAGAAGACTGCAGAAAAATCGTGCTTTATTTTCAGAAATACTCCAACTTTCGCTCTTAGCGTGACCCAGGATCAACAACGTGGATGTGGCGAAAATGTGATCCCCTTGGGGTGCTTGATTTTCGTGAGTCCCCTTGCCTAAATATTATGTGCCCCCTGGCGGGTCGATATATCGTCCACTCTCATCCTTAAAAGGTTAAAGGGTCTTCTCACTTTAGACGCTAAAAAAGGCTATTTTCATGTTTTTTTGATCGGTTTATATCATAGATATTGATATAAAAGTTTCTTTTTATATATGTATTCCTCAGAGGTACGGGTCCTTCCACTTTTACTATCTCCTCCTTTTATTCCTTCCATTCCTTCCGAAATTCGCAATCCTTCCAGAGTCCCCCCCCCCCCCCCCAGAGTGTTGACCGCAGCCACTTTTTCCTAATGCCCTATTGTATCGCATTTGCACGAGGGCCCAGGGAAACTGCGGAAAACCTGGGCCGATATACGCGGCTACATTTGCCTTTAGTTGTATTACCATCAGAAACGCAGACAAACTGCCTCCCACTCAGAGGTTGACGCGCAAATCAGTGCACGGGCAAGCGGTCACCGCTCCAAGTATTGGCAGCCTTCAATGCTGCTTAACTTCAGTGACCGTCGAGCCCGCACCCCGACCGCGCGCCCATCTCTGTCGGTATGATATAAAAGTTGTTACACTTAATAAAAACACTTTCGAAATACATTTAAAAAATGTTTTTATGTATTTATGTAACCTGAATAAACTGTAAACGCGTTTTTCTCGAAACAACGTTTTTCGACGGCTTGTTGATAAAATCTTCGAAACTATTGAACCGATCCTTATGAAATTTTAACCACATATTCTTTACAACTATACATTTTTTAATACACTTTAAATATACATGAAAAGATACTTCAATGTTTACTGGGCTAACTTGTTTTTTCCCTTCTAAAAAAATTCCCAAAAACCGCTTTTTTGGACCTTCTAATTCAGGCTCTGGCCTTTAACGCGTTTTTCACGAAACACTATTTTCAAGTCAGTGGACATGATACCTCGAGAACCACTTAATGGATTGTTTTAAAATTTACAGGAAATACGATGAGCAACATTTAAAAGTCGTTGACGATCTCACTTTTTCAAAACCGATCTTGATTTTTGATTAATTACGTAAAAATGACGACCTTTTTCGTAGATTTTTGCATGCTCGAGTTTCAATTCGTCGCCATCTTGTTAAAAAAAATATTTAAAAAATTGACCATCGTCAAGGACTCGTATTTATTATTAACTTGAATAACCCGTTTGGTTTCTTTATTTCAGATGGACCGTTTAAGCTAGGGAGTGTCCACCGCCAAACGTCGCGAAAAAATGTCATCTGCCGGCGGCCATGTTTTTGTTGTTTTTCTGTACTTTTTGGCGATTTTTTTATGGCTCTCAATATATGTACGTTTGTGTTTAAAAATGGTATTGTTCGTTTACCAACCGTTTCCCAGAAGAAAAAAAAACTCGGAATTTGGCAATTTTTTCGGGCCTCTATGTAGATGTACTGGGTGCGCAACTAAGTTTCCGGGTTTTTTACCAATAAAAAGAATTAAATTCCAAGACAAATACAAAAAATGGTTCATTCGAAGTCCCTCGCTATTTACACATTTTGTCATCTCTCTGGCAATGCATAAATACCGCGACGATAAAAAGACGCGTCTTTGGACTGAAACCATTCGTCCAACCAATTTTGTACTGCATCGTAATTGGCCGAGTGTAGGACACCCAAGCCATGTGCCATCGACCGGAACAAGTCTGAAGGGATTCTCGAAATATATCCGTTTTTCATCGCCAGTAACAATTCGATGCAGGAAAATCTTTCTTTTCTGCCGCAAAAGCAACATTTCGGAAGCGGCTCTTCGATTTTCCATTTGTCTCTCAGTCAACTCATGCGGCACCCACTTTCCGTCCTTATGATTTTTTCCCATGGCGTGCAAACGTTTCGAAATACATTGCCGAGTCACATTTAATGCCTCGGCAAGTTGATCTTCTGTTTGAGTGTCATCTTCATCCACTAACGCTTGCAGATCGACGTCCGCAAATGTTTGCGGCCTTCCCGAGCGCTCCTTGTCCCCAGTCTCAAAATCGCCACTTCTGAACCGCTTGAACCAATCTTCACACGTTGTTTTTGATGGTATATGTTCGCCGTAGGCCTCCTCGAGTAACCGACGTGCTTCAGCTGCTGTTTTTTTAGGTTGAAGCGGAAAAGCAATGCTTACCGCAAATGCTGTTTATTTGGCACAAACTTTGACATTTTCGAGATTAGAAAAAAGGTCGTTGTGTTGCGATATTTGTTTATATTACGACTGGGTATTCTTGACAGATGTCCAAGCTATGAAGACACCCAATTTCAGACCTGTAAGCCGACTACATGTGTCGCTAGCGCCATCCACGTGTGAAACCCGCGAACTTAGTTGCGCCCTTAGTAGAATCATGAAACTCCTGAAACCAAAGTACGAGTGCACGTCGTGTACGGTGGCATCGCGGGCGCATGCGCATTCGCAAGGAAGACTGCAACGCCGAATAGCGGGCAATAGCGAACGGCGACGTTTCTAAGCCACTCTTCAAAGGACTATGACAATCGTACGTTGACGATCTTTTATTTCAGCTCTATCGAAAAATTGCCAATCTGTAATACCTACCGAACACCATCTTCAGCACTTTTTGTTTTGTAAATCACCGTTAATTCACATTTCGCCAATAGAAAAATACTTCTTATTCGTCTCAAAGTTTGTCCTCGTAGGATCGTTCCCGCGTTTCGTCGTTTCTGTTTTTTTTTCTTCCCCCCCAACGTATGTCATCACCGCCGCATCGTAGTGCATTTCGCCAAACAGGTTTTTCCATTGCAGGTCTGAAGGGCGAAATTGCGGGATCAACATGATCCCGTCTACGGTTACGTCAGATCGCGAGGACGTTTTGAAATTGCGCTTTCGCAATCGTTTTAACTCGATTAGACGCACGCTCAGGGGTGCGTAGGTGTTGTACAGCAGTTGCTGTACGCACCGGTGGTGCGGTATTTTTTTGTTGTTTTGTTTCAACGAACATTCTCACGGTATCCGTCCTCCCATGCGTTACGGGGCGAACGCGGAAATAGCAAGCAAATATATTTCACGTGAATTTTTCGTACCCTTCGCGAACCGTCCATTTACGACGATATTTCCATCGAATTTCGCAGCCGGGAATTTTCGCCGCCTCGCTATGGGTGAAATTTGATACGCGGGGTGGCAGGGGGCATACGAAAATAGCGGAAAAATCGAACGAATATACAAGCGGACAATGGCAACTGTCAAAGTGACGGAACAGAAGGTTATACTGTGCGGCGAGTATGGTGTCGGGAAAACTTCGATATTCAGGCGTTTCGCCAATAATACGTTCGTCGCCAACAGCGACAGAAAGTCGACCCTCGGGCTTGACAACATTGACAAGGAATACGTCATCGATGACAGACGAATTCGCGTGAGTTTGATGATTTGTTTTTTTGCGCATGTTTAACATCGTTTAGAGCGGTTCTTAAAACACGATTGACGTTTTTGTTGTTGATCGAACAACGCATACGCGCAATTTTGAGGTTCATTCGTCACTCTTGCAGTTTGCGGCAGTAGCTCGGCCCGCAGTTCAGGCTCGCGAGTAATTTGTCCCTATTTAAGTGCTTGCACCACTGTGAACGTCTTAAATTAAGTGATTGTTCGCGATTTTTTTGAGTGGAAGGACAAGAGGATAATATTCAAGGATGTTAATAATCATATCTTCAAGCGACCAAAAATAATGTTATATTAAAAAATTATACAAAATGGTGACGCTGGAGTCATTCTCGCGAGGCATGTTGAATTTGAGACGCTCCGCGGCACGCAGTATAACTGACGCAAATTTAAATTTAGAAAAAAATAAAAAATTTCTATTAATTCACATGAGTATAGCTAGAGAAATACGTAGGGGATTTTGAAAATATGAAGTTTTGTGTAATTGGCAAGAATTTAAAGTGAAAACTCAGTTTTCGACAGAAAAAAACGACAATCATTTGGTAATGACTAAAGATATAATTAACTCATGGAAAATCCCGTATGTATTTCTCTTCGGAAAGTGATTTTAAAGATGTGCTCAAAATTTGGAGTGCAAAGAATGAAAAATGTTGGAGTTATGCTGCGTGCCGTTCTGAAAAATTCCGTTCCGAGAAACACGGTCGACCTCTCGCACACCAGCCACTGCCCCGGCACACCCAAACGGGCCTGTGGATCTTTGTTTTACAGGTATCAAACTTTTGTCCCCTTATTCTCGATGGTTCAAAGCATCTGTTAAGGGGTTAGGCCACAGTAACGGGTATAAAATCATGTACGAATTCAACAATTTTTTTTCGTATGAAAAAGTGATTCACTCATGAAATTGATTACACGTCTATTTAGTATGAATATAAAGCTGTTAGAAAATATATATTTTTTTTACGTACAAAATGGCCGACTACTAATATTTTCTTTTATCTTTTTTTTAGGCGCTCCTCGGCGTGGCATTTAGCATCCACAATTTTCTACTTAGAACAAAAAACAAAAATTCTCGTCAATCTACATTAGAATACCTAGAGAAGTACGTGCGGAATTAAAAAAATATTGTTTTATTCAAAAGTTGTAGGTATTTGAATTGAGTTGTAGGTATTTGAATGAATTTTCAGTGAAAAATTTCGTATAAAACTGCCCATTAAATAAAAAGTTCGAATCGATTTTTTGACAATTCTACTGGGGCATTACCCCTTAAGCCAATTAAATAAGAAAAACAATTTTTTGAAAATTCTACAGTGGTGTAAGCGCTTAACATGGTTTGGGAGTGTAGGAGAGTAGGCATTTCGAATATTGAATCAGAGTATGGAATATTCCATTGGTTATGCAGAAATCCAATGCTAATTCGTGCTCTTGCGATTAGAAATCATTGTTGCTCGGTTCGTTCTAAGCATGTACGCAAAATTAGAGATCGATCCGCTAACCCGTTGAAAACTTATTATCCTTCTCAATTCTCAATGGGTTTGAAGTTCACATCGGAATGCAACGAAATTTCTTTTTTTGTTTTCAGCAGTATCGGAAATCATATTTTGCAGATTTGATTTGTGGATCTCTAAACAAGAATCCAAAAAACTGTTTGCGTGATTTTCATATCTCAAATCTGTCTAAGGAAATTTGGGAAATAATTAAAAAAAATACATTTTTGTTGCATTGCACGATGCAAACTTCAACGTGATGATTTGCACAGGATTGAAGTTTAGCATAGTTGGAATGCAATGAAAATGATTATTCTTCAATTGCTCGAATTCCCTTTATCGCATCTTTGTTACGAAAAACCCTCGATCATTTCGTAAGTTGCTTAGTTAGAGATTTAGATTTTCAATCCGGAATCAAAAGTTGTAAAACAAAGACAAAGAAATAAGAATATGAAAAGGAATTTTCGTTGCATTCCATTTAGATTTACATTTTCAATCCGGAAACAAAAGTTGTAAAATAAAGACAAAGGAATAAGAATATGAAAAGGAATTTTCTTTGCATTCCAACAATGAAAACTTAAGGACCATTGATTTGCAGTAGTTTTGCATGCTGTTCCGGGACATTGCACTCCTCTGCAATGAGCGAAAGCACACGGAAAATATTATACGGAATGTTTTAGATTTTCTTTCTAAGTCGTTCACGTACGGAATAAACTTATTGGAAAATTCAACGACCCCTTACTGCCTGATTGTAGTCTAATTAATTGTAACGTACTGGAATTCTGCTTGTTTAGGTTTGTTTAGCTTCATTTGACAATTTCGAAAATTTCCTTTATGGTTTCTCATTTTAGTCTCTCGTGTGGTCTCACCGAGCCCTATGGCAATTCCGTAACATTTTAAGGGCTCAAAAAGTATGGCCCGAGGTGTCTCATATTTGAAGTTTTGCCCCAAGAAAGTTTGATATTAATAAATGAGGGTGAAAGAATTATGAGAAAAAAAGCATGGTGTCGAAGTTTGCATCGTTGCAACGCAACGAAAGATCCTTTTTACATTTTATTTTCCTTATTTTTATCATAATAGATCTTTTTTTATAAATTTATATTGTAGATCGCTAAATAATTATCTTAAACAATGTTTGAGAGAAATTCGTAGCCAAAAGAAATCAAAGGGATCCGAGAATATTGATTTTCATTCCTTTCCAACGATGTAAACTTCAACCTCGTAAAAAACCTACTTCTAACCGGAAGTTTAAGGCTTGGTCTACGGAGTGTGCCACCTACGACTGATCCTTTTCAACTGGAACGTGTATTTAAAAAATTCGATTTTTCGCTACTTTTTCCGACTTCATCGCCTGTAGTACAGCTTAAAAAAAGGTTCTGCCTTGTTGGGCCAAAAAATTTTCGATTTTTCACCAATTTTATGCGAAAAGTATTAAATATCGAACGTTGATATTTGGCATGTTGACTAAGCGGTCTTTATTGAACATCGAACAACTTTTTAAAGTTTGACAAAACATGGTGGTGGGAGTGGGCGAAGCCACGTATGTCGGTGCGCGGGCGATGACATTCTTCGCTTGAAGTCCTAAGTCCCGGACAGGTGATCTGAAGCAAAAAAATCAAACATATTTTTACTTTGTACAATATTGTGCATAAGTTGACCTATAAGCAAAAAGAAAAAATGAAAAATAAAAAAATTGTGAGCAATCGGAAGGAAGTTTGCTTTTTTTCCAAAAATTTTCGCAGTTTATTGCTCACTATTTTTTTATTTTTCAATTTTTCTTCTTGATTCTAGGTCAACTTATACACAATATTGTACAAAGTGAAAATATGTTTGATTTTTTTGCTTCAGATCACCTGTCCGGGACTTAGGACTTCCGCAAGCGAAGAATGTCATCGCCCGCGCACCGACATACGTGGCTCCTCCCACTCCCACCACCATGTTTTGTCAAACTTAAAAAAATATTTTGATGTTCAATAAAGACCGCTTAGTCAACATACCAAATATCAACATTCTATATTTAATACTTTTCGCATAAAAAATTGGTGAAAAATCGAACATTTTTTGGCCCAACAAGGCAGAACCTTGCCTTACGAATGAGGGAACAAACAATTTCTCGATATTCCAGCTACAATTGTGGGACACCGGGGGTATGGAGAGGGTGGCCTCCGTAACGTCGAGTTACTACAAATTCGCGGAGGCTGCTATTCTGGTGTTCGCCCTTGACAATTCCACCTCCTTTCATCTACTGTCGCAGCATCTTCTCGACATAGTCACATACGCGGAAAATGCGAAGATTTTTCTCTGCGGCAACAAGTGCGAAGCGGATAGCAGTACGCCTCAAGTGACGGACGCGGAGATGGAACAATTCTGGTGATTAGATTGACTTTGATTTTCCGTCGAGCTTACGCTTTCCGCGATACTCAAGCTCGTTTTACGAAAAATGATTTTTAAAATATCTTATTGTGCTGCGAAAAATTGCTCGTTTTTAGGGTTTCGTTCCCAAAGGGCAAAACGGAACCCTATTGCCCTCTGCTGTCCGTCTGTATGCCACGGGTCTCTAGCCCGTAAACGGAGACCTGAAATTTGAATATGTTGGGTAGAATGTTGACCCAAAACCGAACATTGAATTAGAAATTCAATTCCATTATTTTTCACGGGCCCATACATGAAAAAGGAGCAGCAAAAAACATACTGGGGGTACAAATAAGTCTCCGCCGTTTGACAAAAGATGGCCCCACCAGGAGGTTATGGTTGAAATTGTTGGATGTAAAACGTCATATCGTAAGGTTGGACATCTGGCAAGACCATAACCGTGAAATATTAGCGATTTTGTATCAGCATCACATAATTTTTTTCGTGCGAAAATGTCGAGCTTTGAGCCGAATAAGCGTCATTTGTGGGAACTTTGCAACTCTTCCTTCTTTAATTTGAAGAAATCTGCCGCTGAGGCGCATCGATTGCTTGTAGAAGCATATGGTGAGGCTGCTTTAAGTGAGAGAAGTTGTTTTTTATGTACAAAATGGCCGACTACCCGAAATTTCTCGAAACAGCTTTTTTCCAATTGACGTGACAAATAACTTCAACAATTTTCACTCGATTTACTTCAAATTTAAAAGTTATGTTCCCAATTGCATTTCGCAGAGAAGTACGTACGGAATTTCTGATTAATCGAAAACTTTTCATTTTATGAGCAGTTTATGAGCAGTTATAACGAAATTTTTCACTGAAAATTGATTTCTTAAGTTCACATACCTACAACTTTTGAATAAAACAATATTTTTCAAATTCCGTACGTACTTCCCTAGGTATTCTAATGTAGATTGACGAGAATTTTTGTTTTTTGTTCGAGGTAAAAAATTGCGCATGCCAAATGTCACGCCGCGGAGCGCCTAAAAAAAGACAACAATAGAAAATATCAGTAGTCGGCCATTTTGTACATCGAAAAAAAAAGATGTATTTTCTAACAGCTTGATATTCATACTAAATAGATGTGTAATTCACTTTATGAGTGAATCACTTTTCCATACGAAAAAACAATTGTTAAATTCGCACATGATTTTATACCCGTTACTGTGGCCTAACGCCTTAAAGTTCACGCCCGCTCCGAATCCGAGCGGCGAGGCACAGCGTTGACGGACTTTAACGTTTGAAGTTTCACAAATTTCGCTTTCAAACTTTGGGAAAATATTCGACATATATATTTTTATCGTTTAAAGAAGAAAAAAAAGAAATCGATTTTTTGATCGTTGTAAATGTTGTAAAAATGTGCCTTAACCTCGAGTTCATTAAATTTTCCAGCGAACAATGCCACAATCTCATCTCGGCTACATACAAGACGTCCTGCAAAACGGGCGAGGGTATAAACGAGATGTTCGAAGACATTGCTCACCACTTGGTCCAGGCGAACCGATCGAGAATGGGACTTCACGACATGGACAAGGATCGTTTCAAGATCTCGTACGTCGACGATGCCGCCGATCCCGCGTGCATGTGCTGAAATTAGCGAATATTAACGTGGCCGAAAGCCGCGAATGCGAATTCCCGATGTTGCGATGACGAGGAGAACGATGAAAAAGGGATTAACGAGGGAAAATAAGAAGCTTAACGTTTCATAATCATTCATACGACGATAGAATAGTTTTTTTTTATTAGTGAAAAACTGAGCGGCCGTATTGCGAGGGTCGAGCCACAACGGTGATCGCGCCTAAATATATTTTATAGTCGACGAGACGAAAGTTTTTCGAGAATTTTGTTTCGTGGAAAAAAAAAAGAGAAAAAAAGAACGAACGAACCCTAGTGTTGAGTCCATTTGATCGATTTCAAGTCGATTCCATCCTTTACCATTTCCCAGAGCGGACTGTAACGAAAATAATGATTTTTTTTTTGTTGGTCTTATGTGTATACGACAATCCTAATCCTTCATAATCTCGGAGATCGAATTCAATAATCTATACATACGTTTGTATAATTGTGCAATTACCTCATTTCTCGAAGTCGTTTCACGTGACTTATCGTACTGTCGGCTGTGTAATCAATTTCTTCGAGTGTGGTGAAGCGTCCGATTCCGAATCTGCGTTGAAACAATAAATATTCAATACGAGGAGTTCGCAAAACTTGTGGTAGCGTCACTTTTACGATTTACCAATGCAACTTATTATCGGGCAAAATAGGGTATACTCGTAGGCGCTTAAGGCCCAAAAACGTACATTGTCGTTTCGACTCTCAGAGCGGTTGGCTCCTTTTTAACTCGCCATAATAAATAAAATCTTGACGAATATCGATAAGTTCCTTTCACGAACCCGAATATTTAACAATGAAATGATTTTCGTGTATAAGCAAATAATAATACAGCCCAGTTTAAGTTTGAAGCGAAATTATCGAACTTTTGAGGTTGTTATGGGGTTTAGCCGTCGGGGGTGAAGTACGAGTGGAGCGCCCTGTTACCAACTGTTAGCTTTCAAATAATCGTCATATTAAACGTACGTTTTTAAACTATTTTTCTACATCTATTTGTAAAAATATGCATTTTCGAGCATTCGGTGATTACATTAAATGTTTTCATTACTTTGTGTAATTATTTTCTGTAACTTTTTCTCGCTCAATTGACGCGAAACGAATTGGCAACGTCGTAAATCGTGGTATATCATAATGCCCAAGTTGGCAGAAGTGTCGCGAAGTTAGAGACATGCGCCCCGTTCGTAACCTCAATATCGGCCCAAGGAGCTGTCAAAAATGAATATCGGTCCGAGTAAAAAAAATCCGCTGGAAAGAAAACATGTGTACCAAAGCTGTCTATAATCTCGAAGAAATAAAAAAAACTTTAATAATTTTTCGATATTCTAAAAAAAATTGATGTATGAAAAAAAATCCGCGTTTTTTGTCTTTGCCTAGAAATGTCTAGAAATGTATAATTTCTGAACATAGTTATCGAATTAATATTAAGTAATTATTAGTAATTAAGAGAATAAGTACCAATAATATTCGTTGTTAATTATCCTGACCGAGTAGTTTGAGGTTCCCGGGCATAATTACCGAATATCGATAAGATAGGTTATATTTGTGCCGTCTACGACGTTGCCATGATTGCACAGTCTAATATTTTGTGTGCTTGATTTTCGCACAAAATTCCGCATCAAAGACATTAATTATTTTATAACGGTACTGTGAATTCTCATTTTCACGGTACCAAGGGTTAGTCCGATAATTAGTCGAACCGTACCTATTTTTTCAGCCCCGTGGTAACATTCACTTAGCAGATATTGATAATGTACTGAAAAATTATCGGGAGTTTTCCATAAGCGTAATGTAATTAGCCCACGAAATACGTCGAGTTATCGATATTTTTTCTAAAAAAGGGTTATAAAGGTCCAGAAAACAATTCAGCTCGGTGGTAACATGTTGATGTAACCGTATAACAACCTTAACGAAAAATTACGACTCTAAAAATCGTCATATTTATACGACACTTTATGGAGGTAACTCGCTGACCACATTTTCATCTAATAATTTATACACCAAATAACTCTAGATGCCTGATACAAGCAGCTTAAGGCGGGATTAGGGTTGTTACGCATTATTGACTCAAAAATTGCCTGACTTTACCAGGTTTTTCATACAGGTTTTGCAAAAGTTTCAGGTTTTGCAAACGACCCAGATTAGGGTCAAATAAAGAACACTTTGTTTTCATCAAATATATATTTTTTTAAGTTAAGGACCGCAAGTCAAGTCTCGTTTCAACTATACTAGTATTTGTAAACGTTACAAACTATACGGGAAAAATTATATATGAAGAAATGGCAATGAATGATTTTTGTGAAAAAAAAAAACATAACATTTTAAACCGACTTGAAAAAAACAAAGCAAATTCTCAATTCGATCCTTTTATTGGAAAACTATGTTGAAACGGATAACATAATTTTTTTACAAGAGCTAATATATGGAAATGTTAAAGATTGAAATAAAATTTAAAAAAACTGAAATTTGAAAAATAATTTAAACATTGTAAAGTAAAAAAAATACATTAAAAGCAAATACCGAACCTGTTCTTTGTTATAAACAAATTTTTTTATGCCGCTGACAGTAAATAAAAAAGAAATATAAACACTTATCCATAATAATAATGATGTGGCTGTGCGTCGACGGATCGAATGCAAATGTATAGAGCTATACGGTGAAATAATTTTCGGTTTTTTTAATTTTCAATGTTTGGCACTGAGAACCTTTTTTTTTGTATATAAAGAAGAATAATATGAATATTAAAAATATACAAAAATACTTATTTTTATACTTTTCAATTTTGTTTTCAAGTCGATTTCATTTTTCGTAATTCTTGCAGGATGTAAATTCTGGGAAAACTCCAGAGTATTTTCAAAGTTCCCTAACTTTTCCCTGATTATTTCAGAGGAGGAAAGAAGTTCCCTGAGTTTTCCCTGTTTCCCATACGCGTAACAGCCATGGCTTTCATAGCCATAAATGCGACAAATAGTTCGACGCGAATCTAATTATATACACGAATAAGTTAGGGCGGGATATACATCTTCAGACAGGAAGAAAATAAGCAATATTGAGGGATTTTTTAAACTAAGAAATAATTATTCTACAATTATCAAACTTTAGGTATACTTTATTAGTATATTTAAGTATACGAAACAATTTTTTAAAATGAATTCATCATCAAAATGGCGGAGTGTTACAGCAAGGTCGCCACGGGAATTGCGAATCGGCGTGCAGTCTACCTTCCCGTAGACTTTGATTTGCAAAAAAGTTCAAACATTTTTTCAGTTAGAACATGTATAGTCTCTATGTGACGGTAATTGAAATGAAGAAAATGCATATTTGAGAAAATGGCACGCATTGACAAAAAAATCAACATTCCACGCAACATTTCTGTCAAATGTGGAATAAAAAGTAGTTTTTTTCCAATTTTTCAAAAACAATTTTCGTCAAGTGGAAGGTACCGATATCAATATTTCTACCAAGTTTCCACTCAATCGGCTTAACAGTTTTTGAGTAACCCTGCATGCCAATTTCGATAATGCAGTTTTGAGAAAAACACACTGTACTTGACGGGCTGTAAGGTTTTAAGTTTTTCGAATTTCGCTTTGAAACTTTGGGAAAATATTCTACATATTAGGTGCGCAACTAAGTTCCCGGGTTTCACACATGGATGGCGCTAACGACACATGTCGGCATAGAGGTCTGAAGTTGGGTGTCTTCACAGCTTGGACATCTGTCAAGAATACCCAGTCGTAATATAAACAAATATCGCAACGCAACGACCATTTTTCCAACCTCGAAAATGTCAAAGTTTGTGCCAAATAAACAGCATTTGCGGGAAGCATTGCTTTTCTGCTTCAACCTAAAAAAAACAGCAGCTGAAGCACGTCGGTTACTTGAGGAGGCCTACGGCGAACATATACCATGAAAAACAACGTGTGAAGATTGGTTCAAGCGGTTCAGAAGTGGCGATTTTGAGACTGGGGACAAGGAGCGCTCGGGAAGACCGCAAACATTTGCGGACGCCGATCTGCAAGCGTTATTGGATGAAGATGACACTCAAACAGAAGATCAACTTGCCGAGGCATTAAATGTGACTCGGCAATGTATTTCGAAACGTTTGCATGCCATGCGAAAAATTCATAAGGAAGGAAAGTGGGTGCCGCATGAGTTGACTGAGAGACAAATGGAAAATAGAAGAGCCACTTCCGAAATGTTGCTTTTGCGGCAGAACAGAAAGAGTTTCCTGCATCGAATTGTTACTGGCGACGAAAAATGGATATATTTCGAGAATCCCGAACGCAGAAAATCGTGGCTTTCACTTGGCGAAGCGTCAACATCGACGGCACGGCCAAATCGCTTCGGAAAAAAGACAATGCTCTGCGTTTGGTGGGACCAGAAAGGAATCGTGTACTATGAGCTGCTGAAACCGGGCGAAACTGTCAATGGGCAGCGCTACCGACAACAATTAATCAATTTGAACCACGCATTGCTCGAAAAACGGCCAGAATGGGACACGAACGTGTGATATTGCAGCACGACAACGCTCAGTGCCATCGCAGTGCCATCGTCCAGGACACCATAAAAACGCTGAAATGGGATCTGCTACCGCACCCGCCGTATTCGCCAGACCTGGCCCCTTCAGACTATCACTTGTTCCTGTCGATGGCGCATGGCTTGGGTGGGCCACACTTGGCCAATTACGATGCAGCACAAAATTGCTTGGACGAATGGTTTCAGTCCAAAGACGCGTCTTTCTATCGTCGCGGTATTTATGTATTGCCAGAGAGATGGCAAAAATGAGAAAATAGCGAGGGACAATACTTCGAATGAACCATTATTTGTATTTGTCTTGAAATTTTCGATTTTTTATTGGTCAGAACAATCCGGAAACTTAGTTGCGCACCTAGTATATAGTTCTATCGTTCAAACAAAAAAAATAAATCGATTTTTCGATCGTTGTCAAAATATATACCGCCTTAAGCTGAAGTGTTCACCGTCGAACGTCGCGAAAAAAATTCACCATCTGCCGGTGGCCATGTTTTTGTTGTTTTTCTGTTTTTTTTTGGTGATTCTTTTCTAAAGGCTCTCAATACATGTACCTTTGTGTTAAAATATGCGTTTCTTTTTCACCAACCGTTTCCCAGAAAAAAATTGGGTTTTGGCCATGTTTTGGGGCCTCTAGGTAAATGTAGCCCCTTAATACTGCGAGGGTACTATAGTTTTGAGATGAAGGTACGGGGTGTGGACGAGTAAGTGGTAAAGTAAGGAAACGATCACATGCGCGAACCTGATACTGGAATGAGCCAAGTCCTCTGATGCCCCGATTGCTCTCAGAACGTAGCTCGGTTCCAGACTGGCGCTCGTACAAGCGGAACCACTGCTGAGAGCGACATCCTTCAGAGCCATCAAAAGGGACTCACCCTCGACGTATGCGAATGAGAAATTTACACAGCCCGGATACCAAGCATAGGGATCCCCGTTCCGCACGATATCCGTTAGATTCTTCTCGAATTTCTCAATCAAGTGGTTGGACAGGGACGTTATGTATTTGCAGTCGTACTGAAATTATGCATTGAACAAGTTGAAACATCTATTCAGTTGCCCTTTTATCATTCACGCTTTCTTCTTTCGGCATCGGATTTTCTCTTATACGGCTATCAAAAGTACGCCTTGGGTATAGTATCGAAGCTTGCATCGTTGGACTGCAACGAAATTTTTGTACTCCTTATGGCCTAATTTTTTTCCCCCACGTTCAGGCTATCCTAATTTTAGAGTATTCTTATTAGGGATCCGTAATCTAAATATACAAAAAAAAAGAATTTAGATAGTAATAAAAACGAGAGAATTTTCGTTTCATTCTAACGATTCAAACTTCGGCATCATCCTTGGATGATGTTGAGGTATTCCTTTCACGAACCCGAATATTTAACAATTAACTGATTTTCGTCTGTAATGAAGTAAAAATACATCCCAGTATACTGGTAAAATTTAAATCCAATTTACCGAATATTTAACAAAAAAATTACGACCAAAAATGCGTTTAAAAAAAACGCATTTTTTTTCGTATTTTAGCCGTCATTTTGTTAATTTTGCACGTATATAAAATATTCTAGTTTGGTCGGTTCCTGAAGACATACTGAACATGAAACTATTTGATTTTTTTGTTTCAGACCATCCGTCGGGAAGATTTCACGACCACGGCAACGGTACCTGCTTTTCGAGGCGTTGGCTTTAAACATATTTTACGTGTACAAAAAATGAATAAAGTACATCAAAAATTTTTTTTTATGTCCTTAAAGAGTGTATTTATTGAACAGTTTAAACCCCATATCGATATCTTTAATAGTATTCTGAGAAAAAATTCACGAAAATAGCGTTCTTTTCATGGTTTCAAAGTAGAATCCTGCCTTAAGGAATCATAAACATTGTAAAATTTTCAAAAAATCGCTTTTTTGTTGCTGCATTATCAGATAGTACAGATGGTTATGAACATGGACCTGGCATCGCCGATTGATCGTAAGTATACAATTTACATGAAAATTCCACACTCTTTAAACTTTAAACGCGTTTTTCTCGAAATGTCATTTTTCAAAACGGTGTACACTGTCAAAGGAAAAGTTTTCAAGTTATCCGTTTTAAATTTTGACACAACATTCTTCACGCCATCTTTATCTTGCTATGAAAGTTTTTTTTCTGAAATCTTTATATCAATCAATCAATCAATAGAATTTTATTTGCATAACTTTTTAAAGGTTTTTTACAAAACTTATACAATGTCAGAAAAAAAACCTTTAACAAATCTTATAATCTCTGCCGTTTCATCCTTATCCATAAATCTGTATACCTTACATCTGTTCACCACTTGCCTAAAAACCCATTTATTATTCCCCACTCTCGGTCTCTCATTCCGAAATCCTTTTACTCCACACTTCCTCAATCTTCCTGAAATACGCACAAATCCCTTTCTGTACTTTTCCTCCCAACATATTTATTACTTCCCCAATAATCGCCACTTCATCAATTCCTTCCAGCCATTCCTCCACTCCTTTTCTCGCATTTTCCCTCACCATCTCTCTGCTTTTTTTACACAACAATAAATGCTCCAGGGTCTCATCCTGCTCATCACGAATTCTGCACATCCAGTCACTCTCTCCTTTCTTTCCCGCTCTTCCAACATTTCCACATCTTATTCTAGCCCACATTTCTTTGTCTTTGCCCTTTACATTTACCTCAGACCAATATTTCCAGGGCATAATATCATCCTCCACAATAAACTTATGCCTATAACGTCGAACCCTTCATTTTCTTCCCCTCTTTCTTCAACGTCTCGTTTTTTTTATTTTCTAATCCCACCTTTATTCTTGCTTCAATTTCTCTCACCTCTCTCCGTTCCCAAATCATCCCGATTATAACCTGCACCCCCATTTCCGTTAATACATGCTTTAAGCACTTCCCCCACTTCGACGGAACATGATTCACAATGGCCCTTACTTACTCCATCAGACAAATTTTTGGCCATCTTTTTTCCGGCATTCCTAATACTTCTACAATATATCGTAAAGCCCTTTCTCTTATCAGATACTTTCTGAAATCTTTATATTTTTTTAACGAAAAACTGTCGAAGAAGTAGGCTAAATTCGATACTTTTTTTTAAACCTAAAATAAAACCTCGATAGCGGCTTTCATACTGATGAATAATCTGTTCACAAATTTTTTTTCAGATAATATTTACGGCCACAACCGTGTACACCGTGAGGGCTCCTTTTTTTCAGACATTTAAAAAAATTGATTTTCGGATAAGGTCCCAACCCGTCCCCGTCGAGCTGAAATTTTGCACAAACCTTCCTTTTAATATTTTGAGACACAACCCCTTGAGGGGTTTTTGGCGACTCGCAATATTTTTTGAGAAATTGAATTTTTGAGTTCTTTTCTAAGGGTGAGGTTTCGAATCTCCCCCCCCCCCCCCCCCCCTCCGATCGAGCTGAATTTTTGCACAAACCAGTCTTTTAATATTTTAAGACAACCCCAAAAGGAATTTTTAGCGACTCGCAATAGTTTTCGAGATATTGAATTAAAATTTTTTTTTTTCAACGCGGGCCGACTTTATATGTGGGAGCGCAGCGACATCCCGGAAAGATCAATTCCGAGATACGGTCGATGAAGGAACACGAACGCCTCTATCGGTGGCGTCGGTGGTCAGAGAATCTTGGGCTGACAAAAAGGACGATCAGACGTTCAGTCGCGTTTGCTACTTTTTCTTTATTTCCTTTCATCTAACGTTCGCGAATTATAACAATACATTGCAATTAAAGCGCAGTCGCGTATTCGTAATTTCACCCCTTCCTCGATCTGGATCCTACATATATATATATATATATATATATATATATATAAACCTTTAGTTGGTACCCAAAAACGAACTTTCGTGAAAGGGGGGTGTTGTCAAAAAATATTTAGAGGTCGCGAATCAAAATTGAAGGTTTCCCATTTGATTAACATTGAAAAAAATATTTTTCTCATTATTAGTGTTACCATTCCGCGAATTTTGATATCGCGATATTTTCCAAGTGTGTTCTCCATAGGACATATGATACTCCACAATAAAGTTCATTGAGCCATGGCCGTAAATTCAACCGTTTCAGCGGTATCATTATTTCAAGTGAAAATTGTGCGAAAATATCTATTCAAACGGCTGTAACGCCTAAACTATAAGATATATCGAAAAAAATTTGGATGAGAACTTTGTAGAGAAAGTAATTTTCTACAAAAAAGTCTTATAAGCCGAGCCCGTAAATTCAACTCTTTCTCAGCTATAGGTGGATGAAGTAAAATATTTTTTTTTTGTTTAAAAAAAATCTATTTATAAATAGATAATACAGTAATAGAAATATAGTAAATATAGATAATAGAAGTATAGTCAAATAAATAGATTTTTTCAAACAAAAAAAAATCTATTTATTTTACTTCATCCACCTATAGCTGAGAAAGAGTTGAATTTACAGGCTCGGCTTATAAGACTTTTTTGTAGCAAATTACTTTCTCTACATAGTTCTCATTTGAATTTTTTTTTCGATATATCTAATAGCTTAGGCGTTACAGCCGTTTGAATAGATATTTCCATACAATATTCACCTGAAATAATGATACCGCTGAAACGGTTGAATTTACGGACATGGCTCAACGAACTTTATTGTAAAGTATCATATTTCCTATGAGAACCCACTTGGAAAATATCGCGATATCAAAATTCGCGGAATGGTAACACTAATAACGAGAAAAACATTTTTTTCAATGTTAATCAAATGAGAAATATTCAATTTTGATTTTCGACCTCTAAATATTTTTCTGACAACACCCCCCTTTCACGAAACTTCGTTTTTGGGTACCAACTAAAGGTTTTCGGGCACGATGGGTAAAAAGTTACCCTGAAACGAATCACCCTAATATATATAGATATATATGTATATCTGTTTTGTCCAAACAAACCCAAACCCAAAAACTATTGAGCGTCGCCGAAAATCCCTTTAAGGGTTGTCTTAAAATATTAAAAGGAAGGTTTATACAAAATTTTTATACAAAACGGGCCAGCCGTTTTCCACGAGTTCCATTTGACGAGAGACACCTTGTACATACTCACTTCCATTTCTTGACCAGCAAGCTCGCAAGCTTCCCCGAGACCAACGGCCAAAGGAGAAGGAACAGTGCCACTTCGCATTCCTCTCTCTTGGCCACCACCGCTCTGTATCGCCTCGACGCGCACCCTCGGTCGTCGACGAACGTAAAGCGCGCCCACTCCCTTCGGCCCGTACAATTTGTGACCGCTTATCGACATCAGGTCGATGTTCATTTTGTTCACGTCTATCGCCATCTTGCCCACCGCCTGAGCCGCGTCAGTGTGAAAAAATATTTTTCTTCGCCTAAGAACAAACGGAAAACGATAAATTTTACTTCACTAGTCGCGTTATCTTGATGAGAGAGAGAACCTCTAATAGGGTTATATTATAGATATCGATTTTTTTATAGGTTTGTACTATAGATATTGATATAAAAGTTGTTACACTTAATCAACACACTTTCGAAATACATTAAAAAAATAAAAATGTATTTATTTAAGTCACTATTTATAGGCGAAAATGGTAGTTAAAAAAATGTCGTAAAAAAATTGTAGGTCTGCGCTGTTGATGGAATCTCGGAGATGGATCAGCCGAAACAAAAAAATCAAACGGTTTTAGATTCAGTATGTTAATGGCTATAACTCATATCATACAATTTTTGATATACGTAAAAGTAACAAAATAGCGGACATTGTTCGAAAAAAAACAAAAAAAAAGTGTTTTTTCAGCGTTTTTAGCAAAAAAAATAGTAAATATGAAAATTTGAAAAATCCTTGATATGCGCTATAGCTATAGTTGTAAAGAATATGTGGTTAAAATTTCATAAGGATCGGTTCAGTAGTATCGAATATTTTATCAACGAGCTGTCAAAAAACGTTGTTTGGAGAAAAACGCGTTTAAAGTTCGTTTGCGTTACATAAATACATAAAAAAATTTGTTCTATGTATTTCGAAAGTGTACTTATTAAGGGGCTATACCAGTGTGACACTTTCAGAAAATCGATTTTTTTTGCCCTTTTCGACAGTTTATACTTTCAAGAATATCATTATCATTTATCATTTTATCTTGCAATAATCGATGGTTAAATCTTTAAACGCGATTTTCTCGAAATGAGATTTTAAATTTGCTGACATTGTGACTCAAAGAGCAATTATCGGATTGACTTGAAATTTGAACTGAGTACTCTTGAATATATTTACTCTCCAATGACGTAGGATATTTTTGATTGGATGAAAATTGACGATTTGGGATTGAAAAAAAAACGACCATTTTGTAGGCAAGAAAACGGACTTTTTTCATAACTACGCCATTTTGTTAGATTTTGATATTTTTCGAAAATCCTACGTCATTGTACAGGAAATACCTTCGAGTTTAACGACATTTTTTCTCTTTTCGGTTTCAGCTACTCAATCGGCCGGAATCATGTCAGCAGTGGAGGAATTTTTTTTCGGCACCTCCGAAGGCAGCGCATAAGTCGCTTGGATCTCAATATTTTTCCATAAGAAAATTCTGTAAGATAGGTCAAATATACCCAAATATATTCTTAATTCTCCGAAACATTTAATTGAGTACTTTTCTTCCAAAAAAATCCCGAAAATCACCCAAATTTTCAGCGTTCACGCTGGTATAGCCCCTTAAGTGTAACAACTTTTATATCAATATCTATAATATAAACCTATAAAAAAATTCATGAAAATAGCCTTTTTAGCGTCTAAAGCGAGAAGACCCCTTAAGCATGTATGTATTAATTTGTTCATTTTGGCATGCAAATACATACTTTTTTCGTTTTCTTTCCACGCAATGGATATTTTTTACAAAAAAGGAACAAGAACCCGTATACCGAGACATTAGTCTGAAGTGCATTACGCTGTATGCAAGACAGAGACATATGATATTGATGTTTTCGTCGGTCACGACACCCCTTTTCCTTTGCGCACCATGCGGCTAAAAAATTAGGCTCAATCTGTACGCCAAGTGATCCTTGCCCCACTACCGTCGTTTCAAGACCTGTAAGACCGTGCTGCAGTCAACTTAGCAGCCTCGAATTACGAGAAAAACGGACGACGGTTCCAAAGCTCGTGTATATTCCAATAGAATTTTTAAACATAGAACATTCGTTTTTTGATAATCCGAACTCCTTCAAATTAACATATATGTAAATAATAATTACAGTCATCCACCGTACATTCGAAAGTTTTCGCAATATTCATTGATACACATCATTAATATTTTGCTACAATAATTTTGTACCGGTGACGTCACACAATGTATTAGCATAGATACTTCGTTTTCCCCCTACCATTAAAAAACGATTTAGCAACAACATAAAGGTTATTAAAAAAGTTCCGATACCGAAGAGTTGCCATTTTTTGCCTAAATTTGCAGCACCATGCTCAAAATAACGAGACGCAAAATTTTGGGCATATTTGTTCCCGAAAGAACGGTTTTTACCCATCAGTGGTTCTCGAGATTGGTCGAAACGAGAATTCGTCTCACCTGCACAAAGCCCCGATTTCTTCTATGGGCTGTTTCACGCCAATTTCGTTGTTCACCGCCATTATGGAGACCAAGGACGTGTCGGGCCTCATGGCGGCTTCCAATTCTTCCATGTCGATTAGTCCGTTCGTCTTAACGGGAAGATAAGTAACGTCGAACCCTTCGACCTGTAGAGCTCTGCACGAATCCAATACACACTTGTGCTCCTGCGAAAAATAACCAATAACGATAATCTACCGTTACGCTAATCGACGCGACGTCACAATATAAACAACAAAAAACATCCGCCGTCTACTTTACCGTTTGAGTCGTGATTATGTGCTTCTTGTTCATTTTGTAAAATCTCGCGACGCCCTTCACCGCTATATTGTTGGATTCCGTCGCCCCGGACGTAAAAATAATTTCCTTCTTGTCCGCTCCGATCAAGTCTGCGATTTGCTGTTAGTAAATCAATCTTATGATCCTACATTTCGTGACAATGTTGGATATTGAGCTCGATTATTACTATCGTCATTGGAACTCCTGTGATATGGCTTTTATCGTATGAGCTCAAAAGTATGTTCGAGTATGAGTTCGAGTATGAGTTCGAAAAAATTAATCAAAGTTGGAGCATGCATGTGAAGCGAATGCGAACCTTCCGAGCGTGTTCTACGGCCGCCTCGGACTCCCAACCGTACATGTGCGTTCTGGAGTGAGGATTGCCGTGGAACGTTGTCATGTAGGGCAACATTTTGTCTAGCACTCTGGGATCCTGAATAACAGAATTAAAAAAATTTAAATCGCTATTTGCATATCGATAACTATATCTATATAAATTGTGAATGTATATGGGGCATTTCATACCAATTCGACCTGGGTCTGACCCTCGACCCCTCAAATCTGGTTCCCGATTTTTCCTATCATTACTCTCACTCTATCAGGCAATTACAATTTTTTTCAGATTTCTCAAAATAAATTTGAGCGCGTCATGAATTTTTGAATTTTTTTTTTGAACAATTCGATGGCCGTAATCGAAAAATCTGAAAAAAATCCCAAAAATACAGTGTCAGATATAAAAAATGTTGGTGTAAAATCCATAATGTCTAGGCTTTTGCTTCACCCCCTAATTAGGAGTTTTGTCAAGCATGATAAAAAAAATCGACAATTACAAAATACACTTTAGAAAAATCAGATAAAATTTTTAAAAAATCTGCTATTATGCATACAAAATTTTGAGAAACAGTTTACAGTAAGTTGACCTCTGCTTCTTATTTTTTTCATTTTTTTTTGCTCAAAAAGTTAAAAAACGGGTTGAAGCAAAAGCCCAGACATTATGAATTTTACACCAACATTTTTTATATCTGACACTGTATTTTTGGGATTTTTTTCAGATTTTTCGATTACGGCCATCGAGGTGTTCAAAAAAAAAATCCAAAATTTCATGACGCGCTCAAATTTATTTTGAAAAATGTGAAAAAATTGTAATTGCTTGATAGAGTGAGAGTAATGATAGGAAAAATCGGGAACCATATTTGAGGAGTCGAGGGTCAGACCCAGGTCGAATGGGTATAGAATGCCCCATATACAGCAGGGGAGGCCAAACTTTTTAAGTGTATGGTTGACACCACGATTCAAAATATCCGTGACGGTCTACCGCCGGTAACAGTTTTAAAACCAAACAGACCCAAACGTGTTTATGATATACATGTGAAAAAAATGTATATATAAATATACATATGAAAAATTTCTAAGCTAATTTTACAAAACTCTCACTTTTTGAAAGAAAAATTTACACGAAATAAGTTTAATGTATGTGTAATATCATACCTTTTTTCAAGTTTCAAAGAAATAATCTAGTAGACAAAAAAGTTTGGAAAAAAACGACCTTTTTAGGCCCATCACAGTGGTTTCTTCCCTTAAGATGTCTGCATAAGCTTGAAATGTCGAAAAGATGATTTTTTTTTGCATTATTTTATAGCCTAGGGTCTCAACGTCTATTTGCAACATAGGTTTTGTAAAGATTCCAAAAATTGACTGAGTGATGTAAAGATTTTTGTCAAGGGCCAGATCGTCCATTGCGCGACGGCGAATTACCCTTTATTCTTCTGTATTTTTGTCGAAACGATGTTGAATGAAACAGTGCAAGTCGTATCCCGAAATTTACTCGCCCGATTCACTTTACATTCAGACAGAGCATAGTTTATTACATTTTCTACCTTATGATTGGGTGATTTCTTCATATGTTCGAGACATTTGTTAACAACAAATGTTTAACAATTCGTCTCTCAACCTGGGTATTTCGTGTTCGAGCCGAAACTACTTTCCTACCGAGTTGCTTTATTTATTTAACAAAAAATATATTAAACAATTTATTTTCCTATAATTTTATGATTGATATATTAAATCGAATGTTTCGAACACTCGCATGATTTTTTTTCAATTCTAATGTATTAACTGGATGAAAAAATGACAGGCCTTGAAATACCCAGGTTTACAGGCGGAAGGTACCGAAAAAACGTTTACAGACGAAGTGTTGAGTTTTTCTTTTCGGTCGAAAATCGAACTTGTTTTTCTAAAACAATGCCATTTCAGTCATTTTCAACATTTCGAAAAAGTATCCAACGATACAACAGTTTCATTATTATACTAAAAGTAATATTTTAATTTTTCTCTTCAGATAACTTCATCGTTTATCAATATTTTTCAATTAAAAAAAACCGAAATTGAGCAAGATTATGTATTTTTAAAATTGTAGCTTCCATTTGTACTGCTCCTTATTACATTCCCCACCATACTCCACTTCACAACGTCCCCACCTTGTGGCCGCAGCCAACTTCCCCCGCTGTATCGCATTCATCATTTTCTGCCATGGGTATAGGGAAACTGCGGAAAACTATACCAATACAGCCGGTCCCAGATTCGCTTTCCAGTTTCGGAGATAGTCGCGTTTCGTCGAGAAATAAATCACAGGCTACAGTCATACACACACGACATCAAGATTATGCATTAGTGGTGCGTAAAATTCCGACCTCTTCATCCCAATACTCCCACCAGAAAAAAGATATTGCAATCTGACCGGTTTTTGGGCTGCAAACGCAGACCCCTTAAGGCGGGATATACATTTACAACGATCAAAAATCGATTTGTTTTTTTTTCTCCTTAAACGATAGAACCATATGTGTAGAATATTTTCCCAAACTTTCAAAGCGAAATTCGAAAAACTTCAAACGTTACAGCCCGTCAACGCTGTGCCTCATCGCTCGGATTCGGAGTGGGCGTGAACTTCAAACGCGTTTTTCTCAAAACTGCATTATCGAAATGGGCGTGCAGGATTACTCAAAAACCATCAAGCCGATTGAGTTGAAACTTGGTAGAAAAATTGATAATATTGGTACCTTCACTTGACGAGAATGGTTTTTGAAAGATTGAAAAATAAACGACTTTTTTAATCCACATTTTACAAAAATGTTGCGTGAAATGATTTTTTTTTTGTAAATGCGTGCCGGTTTCTGAAATTTGCATTTTATTCATTTTAATTACCGTCACATAGAAACTATACATGTTCTAAGTGAAAAAATGTTTGAACGTTTTTGCAAATCAAAGTCTACGGGAAGCCAGACTGCACGCCGATTCGCAACTTCCGCGGCGACCTTGTTGTAACACTGTGCCACAGCTCCGCCATTTAGATGATGAATTAATTAAAAAAAAATTGTTTTGGATACTCAAATATACTATTAAAGTATTCCTAAAGTTCGATAGTTGTAGAATAATTATTTCTTAGTTCAAAAATCCCTCAATATTGCTTTTTTCCTGTCTAAATGTATATCCCGCCTCAAAGCGACCCACCGAAATATCTTCAGAACTATTGGTCCTACTAAAAATGTGTTTCGATAGTTACGATACTTTTTGTTGCAAATGACGGGTGTACTTCCGAAAGGCCCACACCTTTGAATAATTTAGAACTTCGTGTACTTATGTATTTTGACTCGCTGATCACGAATATGATAGTCAAAATAGCCAAAAATTTTATTTTGAACGTCAAAACTAAAAAAACCTTTGTTTTGTAGTTTTTCTACTTTATTTCGACAAATATTGATCTTAGAGAATAATGTCTTCTACGAAAGTTGTAGCCTATTAAAAGACTGATATTTTATGTTCTATACAGGTTTCGTCTAAAACCATTATTTTCCAAGAAAAATGAGATAATACTCCAATAAGTATATTTTGCTAAACTCTATTAGTTTCAATGTTATCTGCTTACGCACTCTACCACGGGGAGGTTACAGTTTAGTCTTTAAAGTGCAAGTCCACACCACATTTCAAAATAATCGATCAAGATTCAGTATAAAAATGGGTAAAAAAGAAATTTCCATGTTTTTAGCCTAGAATCGATTGAAAAAACGGTGCAAACACTTGCTCATGTTTTGTATTTTAATCTTACTGATAGCTAATCTCGAACTAGTTATGTTTGAGGACATATTCAATGACGCTCCCATTCAAAATATTCAGAGATATATTTTAAAGCTGAAAAATAGCGCAACTCATGATTTGTGCCATTTATAATTGGACGTATTGTGGTTTTGAAGTTGTAGCTCTCTATGTGGCTTTGAGACTCGCTTTGGCTTTTTAAAAAATCTCATTTAAGGGGTAAGGCCACAGTAGAATTTTCAAAAAATCGATTTTTTCCGCTAAAACGGTGCTTTATCATCATAAGAATAAGTTACTATTCGATGTATAGCAAGAAAATTTTGTTTTCACCGACTTTGAGCGTATAACGTAAGCCCACCTCTGGCACGGCCATAAAGTACCTAAAACTTTACACGCGTTTTTCTCGAAACAGCTTTTTTCCCATTGGCGTGACAAATAACTTCAACAATTTCCACTCGATTTACTTCGAATTTAAAAGTTATGTTCCTAATTGCATTTAGCAGAGAAGTACGTACGGAATTTCTGATTAATCGGAAATTTTCCATTTTATGAGCAGTTTTATAAGAAATTTTTCACTGAAAATTCATTCCAATACCTACAACTCAATTCAAATACCTACAACTTTTGAATAAAACAATATTTTGCAAATTCCGTACGTACTTCTCTAGGTATTCTAATGTAGATTGACGAGAATTTTAGTTTTTTGTTCTAGGTACAAAATTGCGGATGCTAAATGTCACGCCGCAGAGCGCCTAAAAAAAGATCTAAAAAAATATTAGTAGTCGGCCATTTTGTACATCGAAAAAAGAATACATATTTTCTAACAGCTTGATATTCATACTAAATGGATGTGTAATTAATTTTATGAGTGAATCACTTTTTCATATGAAAAAAAATTGTTAAATTCGCACATGATTTTATAACCGTTACTGTGACCTAAGCGATTAACAAAAATAGAGGTGACCTTTAAATCAATGACTCCTCTTTGACCTATAAAACTTTTGTAGAAGTTTTCTCCCGAGTCTGATGATAAATTAGAAAATATTCCTACTGCTCAGAGTTGTTGCCTAACCCGGTATACATGTATACATTTGATTACTAAAGTTCCTTCCTGTACCCTATAGGATGTTTACGATCCAATCCCATTCACTTTTATCCATGTTTGAGACTTTACTACTCCAAGTTCCACAGAGACCCTTCCGAGAGTGTCACCCACGGTAACTCTTTCCCGATCCTATTCCAAGTTGCTTCGCGAAAAAAGGCTCAGTAAAATTGCTACTCTATAATAGGAGGGCAAGTCGGCTTGAGCCGAGGCGATCACCCATCCAGTGTCGCTTGGGACGGAAGATCGCCGCAGCCATAGCAAAATATTATTGCTCGTCGGTTGACACTTGCCATCGGTGTGGTGGCTTGGGCGTCGAGGTACAACGCACGGCCCTCACTCGGACCCCTCTTGTACTCGTCGGTTATCGGTGCTGCAAATATTTCATTCGACAATGAGATAGAAAGAAAGGAAGAACGAAGCGCGCATGACCTACGAGGATCAAAGAGAAATTTGTTCGCTCACATTCGTATTCCAACGTATCTGACAGTTGTCGGGTACATCGTAACAGCGGTGAACAATCTTTTACGCGCTGTATAGTGGTAACGAAATTTTTCGCAGGTCGAAACATTTTTCATTCGATGTCTCACACCGATTGTATTGTCATTGACGATTGCGCGTAATACCCTTCGTTTTCACGTGATTATCCGTCTCCTGTACCGTGCTCGTTTCGATTTCGCAAGCTGCGGCAATACTTCACAACAGGAGCAACCTAACCTCGAAACACCGCCGGAAAGAATCGGAAAGGGCGATTGGCCGTAGGTGCAACCAGGGGTACGATACCGCTTGGTATCGAGAGTTGCCAGACGTGCAGTGAGCGAAACCGCCGCCAGACGCCGCTTGTGTAGCCCAAAAACCGCGGGACTTTACGAAGCCGAAATAGCGCGGTAAAATCTCGCATATAGCCCAGATTCGTGGTTTTGGTAGGTCATGAAGGAAAAGCACCGATATAAGTTAGAAATTGAATTATTTTTAAAATCAAACATAATCAAATATCTGTATTTTGTAGCAGGCTAAAACAATCACATAAATAAACAAATACTTATTCCTTGAGATTACGCTGGCACAAAAATCACTCAGTTTCAATCACAGTCTCATATATGATATATGAATAAGAATATTAAAGTAAATATCTTTACGTTCTCTAGAAATCTAAATCAACTATGTCCATCAGAGAAACATAAAAATCCTTAGCAGGTCCTCTGCATACGAAATTTAAATCTCTGGTACATCAATATTCTTCGGCACATTCTCTTGGGCAGGGACAGGGCCGGAGTCCGGATCATCCGGATACAAGTTGAATTCAGCTTCCCTTGTCGGCTGAGAAGAGGACGCGGGGGTATATGAGTATATCGGGCTGAAGGAAAATGCTTTTTTATGTTGGTCGTTCGTTATGTATTTTTATTATATGATACGTAATTAATAAACAGTTTTTCTTTTTTACATTTGAGGTTTACTTTTCCTCCAATTCATAATCATAAATTCAAAATTCGTGTTGTCTGTGACCATGGATTCAAGCGGGACAATAATCGGCTTTTTGTGTCCATGACGCAATTTCATACAAACTTTAAATCACACCATGTGAATCACACAACAATGACTCGATGGCTGTATAATTGTATATTTTTATTTAAGATTTTAATAAATATGAATTCACTACCTTCGATTATTTATAGGTATAAAATATATTACTCTAAAACCCATAATGAAAGTTACCCCCATAAAATAGTTGTTAACGACTGCGTTATCTACTTGGGTGCTCCTCTATTCTTCTATTTTGACGCACACATACGTATAGTGTGTAAAACAGAACACGATTTTTGTATAAGCGTTTTGTTAGCGTGCTGTCTTATTTTATGTGATGATATGTTTCTTATGTGCGTGAGTAAATACGTGATGATAATTTGTGACCGTAGTAATTGTGCGTATGTGTGTATTTCCTCACTCCCTGTAAAAATGTGCGGATGGTTTTGTTTGAAGCGAACTATGCAAGGCGCGTCCTGTAGTTACATGGTCTAAGAGCCCAAAGAAAGCATATTTTTTTTTCGCATATAGCCCAAATCGCGCTTTAGCGCGTTTTAAAAATTTGGGCCGCGAAATGGCCTCCCAAGATAGCCCAAATTGCGGTTTATAGCCCAATCTGGCAACTCTATTGGTATCTTCGCTACGCGAAATGTCCAGATTTATTAGTGTTACACTCTGTCGCTTGTGGTGTTACTTGTCACCTAAGAAACTTGCACCCCCGCGCGCTGCGTACTTTCCAATTACGTTTTGGCACAATTGCCGATTAGTTTCATTAATAGTGCGTCCAATAGATTGCTTGAGCGCCGGAATGGTCTGTGGATCATTGGCATACACTTTTCCTTTCAGAAAACCCCAAAGAAGAAGTCCAATAGCGTCAAATTGCACGATCTTGATGGCAAATTCACATCGCCACGGCGCGAGATAACCATGAAACTTCGTCTGAAATAATTGTATTGTTTCGCCCGCAGTGTAGCATGGCTGCAAAATGTTCACCATTTTTGTAGTGAATTTTCATAATTTTTATGCCTTACTCGATCGTGTAATTCTCCATGACTAAACCTCAATACTTCCTGATGCCAGTTGTCAAGGTTTGGACTCATCTATGGTCGTGTTCGTTGGGTCTCATCATTTTGATACGAGGAAGTGCGCATGTGCATAATGATGCGCAACGCGCAACTGCGCAACGAAGCGTGCGCATCATCAATTGCGCATGCGCAATCAAAATGATGAGACCCAACGAACACGACCTATGCTTGCCACAAAAAAGCGCGCAATTTCAAATGTCCATTTTGAGACACCATTTAGAGCTGCACTTTTTCCGGACGAGACGGGTACCCTGAGACGCAACCGGGTACAATGCACTGAGTGGGCATTACTGAGGGAGTAATCCCACCACGCGGTTAGCACTTTTGAGTATACAAAAATGGTATAAACAATATATTAATCTTTATCTTTATTAAGTCGAAATTCGAAATGTGCGCCTCGCGCTTGTGGTTGTCGCGCCGGCGTAGAAGAATATTCTTAGGTGATAAGTCGCGCCACGTACAGATCAGCGGTAGAATTAAAAAATCGGGACAAAACGCATAGCGCTTTAATGTATCGGAGCAGTACGGTGTGTTACCTCCCTGTAGCGCGATTCTGTAACTCGTTATAACTTAGTAACGACAGTTTTCGTTATCGACAAATAGTAACAGCAAATCACATACAGGATCATAGAAGAAAGGGGGCCTCTTATTGACTGTCGCTAGCTTACAATAACGAAAACTGTCGCTACCGAGTTATAACGAGTTATATAATCGTGCTACTTGTAGGCCTATATTCTGTAACTCGTGACGATAATTTTCGTTATCGTTAGACAGCCAATAAGAGGCTCCCTTTCTTCTAGGATCGTCCATGCCATTGGCTGTCGCTAGCTAACGACGATCGCATTCGAAATCACGCATTCTTGTCGTAGCCTAACCTGAGAATCTAAGCGTTCCACAAGTTATTACAAAACAAATGATATTCCTATGCAAATAGAAATACGAAAACTCATAAACTGACGAGTATAAAAGAGAAAGGTAGGTTAGGTATTTGAAAAAACATCATCTGAAGAACACTGCGATTTTTTTGTCCAAAAATATTTAATTATAATCGATTTACAGTCAATGTTCGGGAAGCACCTCTCGAAAATGTCTTTTGCCGTGAGCAATGCTCTTCTAGACCCGGTTACCTACATAAAAAAATCAAGAAGATTTCCTTAGTAGATTAGTTTATCCTATGATTAATCGAAGGAATTACCGAAATATTAACAAAAAAATGGTGCGCGTTCAACGTGAGGGTTGTTTGCGAAAAATGAGCATTTTTCGTTCATCAAATCGAAAGTGTATACTTTCGATTTTTTTAGATGTGAAATATAGTATTTGATAGGAGGATTTTTTTCCAATGTACACCTAGAAAAGTCCTAAAAATTTCATACATATCGATGCAGTAGTTTTTAAAATTTTTTGCTCACCGGCTTTGAAAACGTACTTTCGAGAAAAAAATGTTTAAAGTTTCGAATGGTGCTCCGAGCGTTCCGACGGGCCGGAACGTAACAGTCTATAAATTTGTCAATTTTGATCCGATAACCGTGAAATGTTTACGTAACATTCATAAGATGATTTACTATGAAAACATATTGTTTTTGAGAAAAGTAATTTTTCGACTTTTACATCTATGCATAACCCCTTAACGACGAGGCGGAGGTAGGCAAATAGCCGGAGAAATTCTTTTTTTAATGGACAGCGACGTAATAGCGACCGTAGGTGACGCCAGTGACGCCTCCGGTGAGGATCCTTGGTTCCGATGCCGAGCTCGAGATGGCGCTAGCGACACGAAAAGGCGTACGTGCTGCCGACTCGATTTTTCAAACGATACGATCGATCGATTTCGCAAAACTATTGACAATCTTTAATAAATTTAAATTCTCGACAATAAATTAGCTGTACAGATTAAACGTAACATCTCGGAAATTGTTATCGCGATGCTGCAACGGAAATTCCCCAATTGAGAAAATTACACGTACGGGGACGAGTTTGACAAATTCGGGATGGACGAGTGACGTGGGTCATTTTATCGTCTGTATGCTGTCAAGCAGGCGAAAAATGCGGTTAGGGAAAGAGAGCAAGCTGTTGATCCAGAGGACCATTTTGTTGAGCCTCGTTGGATTAATATCGTGCGGTATAGCAAATGGATATAGCGATTTTTATCGCCAGGTTAGTTCGCTTCTGGGATCGTCCCTCGTCGTTATTTCAATCGAATGATCGATGGTCGTATATAGAAGAGCATGTACTTAATAATTCTTCGCCGGTGAAGATATCGCAGTATACGCAGTCCGTGGCTTACCGTGAGGCTCAAGAGGCGCGACAGGACTACAATCCTAAGCTGATGAGACAAAATCAGCGACTCATGTCCCGAAGTCAGGCAGAATCTTCTCCAGGCCCCAAATATAGCTGAAAAACGCCGTTTACCCCACGAATTTGTATCTTCCTGGAAGAGCCTTCGAGAATAGCAAAACTCGTTGTCATCATGGAGAAATTAACAGAAGATCGGAGATTGCAGAGACGTAGCTCCACACTTCTCAATCTGACTACTTTTTCCGCCATTACGATGCGTTTTTCGAGGTTTCACAAAAAGTTGCTAAAAATGATGCAAAATGACTGAGACATCTTGAATCGTTGGACTCGGCATCGCTGCCTGTGTACATTTCGAAATATATTTGCATTGCCTTGTACACGGACTCTTCTTGTACTATTCCGCAAGAGGACGCCACCGGACCGAAATCTGTGGCGGTTCCGCAGTTCATTATCTCGCCGCTACGCGGCTACCCTCATTGCAGCGTTTCACGCACGGTCTTACAACTTTGAAACGAACGTGATTTTCAGTGGTGGGAGTAAGCACGCTTGGTGTCCAAGGTGCTGCTGTCGAGAAGTGTCCTTTCGGTTCGGTGATTGGAGCGAGTCCAAGATAAAATACCCGCGCAAATTTGAATCGTCTATCGGATATTTTCAACGGGAATTAAAAATATGATTGTGCGAAGCCGTACATTTTTTAATTAATTATAAAGGGCCTTTCGTCGATATTTACTTAAAGTTCTTTCATGTATAGCCACGGCATCTCAATTTTTCTGGCGACATGTATACAACGCATCTATATATAAATTCAGCATGGAAGAACCGTCATATAAAATGAACGTTCCTTTTTATATCTGCAAATATTGTGGAAATTGGGAAAGGGAAAAATAACATAACAATCGATGAAGTATGTTTTGACTTTGGACAGATTGGACATTGGACATTGAGGTTAACCTCAACGCGACGTTGTTTATTTGCAATCGCAATATCATCTTTTCATTTTCTAATTCTTGTCCGACAGAATCTACTATTGTCTCTAAACTGGACTTCAGGTACAATCTCGTTACTCTCTTGATAAACTTCTACAGTATTTTCATTCTCTATGTTAGCCGGCTACAAAAAATAATAAGCCGGGCGCGTGGGACCGATGACAGCCATCGAAAATGCGACGATGCTAAACATCGACGATATGGCGTACTACTGAAGTCGAGTAGTAGATTATTACGCTTGTTTACATATTATAAAAATAATAGGCAGCGCGAAATTCAATACTTAAAAAGTATTTCTCGAAAAATAGGCCATATACATATGTCTAAAACGTGGCGGTTTTACGGCGCAAAATAGACTCTAAGTTTACTAGCGTAGTCATCGGTCGTTTTCGTTGGGTCTCATCATTTTGATACCAACAAGTGCGCATGCGCATTGTGATGCGCAACGCGCAACTGCGCAATGAGACGAGTCATGCGCAAAACGAATGACTCGTTTATGTCAAGATATGCAAATTGTCTAAGATTATGCGAAAACAATGAGATTGATTATTTCGATGCTTTGCCCGTAAAAAAATATTGAAAAAGCCGTAAAAAAACAGCCGAGAAACTAGCGGAACGCGTTAATTTTTCAATAGTTTATTGTACAATACTCCCCATTGTATAGAGAAAAGCACTCCATTACCTACAAGTGTACAGTGGATCAGAGTATTTTTCTCCAAATTTTGCTTGATTTCGAAATTTTGTTTGGGCGTGAAATTAGGCATGTTTCACTGTGTATACCCCCAAGTACACAGTGGATGAAATCCCATTTTTAAAAAATGGTTATCATCTCAATATCTATTGGATTAGGCCGTTCAGTGTCTTTTAACAAAATGCAGCCATTGAACACACCTCACGTTTAGTCAAGGTCTCGTTGAAATTGTGAGAACGGTTAGGCAGCTGTAGACCTCTGAAAAAAATGAGCCACGGATCCCACTCCGAGCCTACACGAGAGTGTCTAGAATTCTGCAGACCTCCACATTCGGAAGGCGCGTACGAAACAAAAAATTAAAATCGTTACATCGACACTTATGCGGCTCGCGAAGAACGATATTACGAGAGAGACTCCACGCGCATGTCCACTTTGCCGGGATTATCGTATATTACGAATATATTACGAATATATTCCGTACATGGTGTACACGCGATTGCAGAGCTTAACCGTTTTCTTCGTAATGCTCGTGCGTAAAGTGCCACGGCGACGGTGCGCCGGCGTATGGATGCAGACAAAATGAACAATGACGAGGCACGTTCGGTGCTAAAGATTTTAACCGTATAAACGTTGTTATAATTCATCCGTGGTACACGCGAGCGGCCGCGCAGATGTTCCACGGGCTCATTATAACGCTACAGTAGCGAGTGCATGCACACACGACTTGATTAAAATGTACAGAAGTGATGTACATGGACTGGAGAACATGCCATTCCGTTGCGAAGCTCAGAGAACAATTGAACTTCCCGCAACGAATTTAGGCGTGTACACTAGGGTGGCGCAAATTTGAGCTTAATTTTTTCCTTTTTCTCACCATCCAATTATCATCTTCTTGGAAGAAAAAAAAATTGTGAAATCTGCGAGGGGTCAAAAAATATTTAGAGGTCGCTCAAGCCTCCAAAAAATGCAAGTTTTCATTTTAAGAAAAACGATTTTTTTTTCGCTTACTTCTCACCTATGAATTTTACGCTTTATAATTTCTTGAGGCGTTACCCCCACTTGTAGCGCAAAAAAGGCCTTTTTCATGAATTTTTTAAAAGAAAACTACAAAACTTTTTTAACCGATCAATATACCATCTTAAAGAACACATCTTGAAGAACTTTCAGTAATTTTTTTATTGAAAAATATTACATTGTTTAGTGGCAAATGGCCGTCGATGAAATAATGTTTTTATATACACGGTTTGCGGTGACCAACATTGCGGCGAAGTGGATCATCTGAAAAAAAAATGCGGATGGATTTAGTCAAATATAAGTATAAACTAGTCTTTAATCGAAGGATTTTAAAAAATATTCATTTTTCACAAAATGGTGGACAGTCAAAGTTAATGGTTCGATTTTAACGAAAAAAAACGGCCGTTTTTTGGCTATAAAACGGCCATTTTTTTTCGAAAAAAAAATCGAACGATTAAAGACTACATTTTTATGTATTAAATAAGCCTGCAAAATTTCAAGAAGATCGGTTCATTAGTGTTCGAGTAATCTTGGTCACCGACTTCAGAAATGCCATTTTGAGAAAAACGCGTTTAAAGTTTCTCTTTCAACGCTCTTTCAACGCGGATTCTTCTCTTTCAACGCTCATATCTCAGTCAATTTTGTTCGGATCGACTTGAAATTTTCAGGACATACTCTCAAATACGTATACTTCAAAAAAATGCAATAAAAAAAATAGTTTTTTTTTAAATCGCAAGTGGGGGTAACCCCTTAATTAAGGCCTTCGGCCACTCTAGAGGCCGCAAAAAATAGACTTTTTGGGGATTTTTTTTCGGAAAAACTACAACATTAATCGAAGTTACAAAAAGGGTGTTTATCATCCATATCAGTGACTGTATACAATAATTTTTTTCGAAGCGATTAATTTCAAAATGGCGGCTGTGCAGCGTTTATCTCAAAACTGAATTTTTTAAGTTGGCCGGAAACATAACTCAGACCGTTTTTAACCGATTCACTTGAAATGTTGAATATATCTTGAAAAATACATTGTCTATGGAAGTACGTCGGATTTTTTTTATATTGCATAGTTCATTTGTTATTAACAATTATCTGACGATTTTCTAGACAAATTTTTGGGAAGTGAAATAATTTCGTCAGATAATTGTTAATAACAAATGAACTATGCAATGTAAAAAGAAAATCCTACGTACTTCCATAGACGATGTATTTTTCTAGAAATATTCAACATTTCAAGTGAATCGGTTGAAAATTGTCTGAGTTTTGTTTGCGGCCAACTTAAAAAATGCAGTTTTGAGATAAATGCTGCGCAGCCGCCATTTTGAAATTAATCGCTTCAAAAAAAAATATTTTATACGGTCAACCGATATGATAAACACCCTTTTTTGTATGATAAACACACTTTTTTGTATGATAAACACCCTTTTTTGTAATCTCGATTTATTTTGTAGTTTTTCTGGAAAAAAAACCCAGAAAGCCTATTTTTTCGTCCTCTAGAGTGGCCTGATCCCTTAAGCTCGCGAAAGCTGTAGCTGGCCAATGAATATTCAGTGGTCGCTCAAGAGCTTCGAAATTTCCAATGGTCGCGAATTTTTTTCTCTTCTCACTCATAAATCTAACACTTTGTGAATTTTTAAAAATAATTCAACCATTTTTTTCATTAGAAACGGATTTTTTTAATTTACCTCATACTTCTAATCCGATAACGGGGGACCTATAATTTCCTTTACGGCCAAGAGCTTTAAAGAATTATTTTATGAGAACAAAGATTATAATTCTTGGGTTGGTAGTGTGAGACAACTTTGAAAAATCTGTTCCTAAAGAAAAACGCTTAACTGTTTTGAAAATTTTACAAAGCGTCCAATTTATGAGTGAGATGAATAAATAAAAATTGGCGGGAATTGGAAATTTCGAAGCTTGAGCGACCACTAAACATTCATTCACCGGCTCGAGCCTCCGCGAGGTTAATTTGAAAATTATAACTCGTAAAGTTCATGGGTGAGAAGTAAACGACAAGAAAAAAATCGATTTTTTAATGAAAATTTGAATTTTTGAGAGACTTGAGCGACCTCTATATATTTTTTAATCGCTCGCGGATTTTGTGATAGTTTTTTTTTCTCTTTAAAGAAGATAATCGATGGAGAGAAAAAAAAGAGCTCAAATTTGGGCCACTCTGGTGTACACCTGGCTACTTTTCTAAAGTGATGAAGAAAAATGACGACTGCTAACGGAGTTGGGCGGAAACGGCTGGGCTGAGACCTTAGGCCACAGTAACCGGTATAAAATCATATGCGAATTTAACAATTTTTTTCGTATGAAAAAGTGATTCACTCATAAAATTAATTACACATCTATTTAGAATGAATATCAAGCTGTTAGAAAATATGTATTTTTTTCCATGACAAAATGGCCGACTACTCGAAACTTCTCGAAACAGCTTTTTTCGAATTGGCATGACAAATAACCAACAATTTTCACTCGATTTACTTCAAATCTAAAAGTTACGTCCCTAATTGCATTTCGCAATTAGGAACAAAAAGGAAGAAGTACCTACGGAATTACTGATTAATCGAAAACTTTTCATTTTATGAGCAGTTTATGAGCAGTTATAACGAAATTTTTCTCTGAAAATTCATTTCTTAAGGGGGTTACCCCCACTTGCGATTTTGAAAAAATCGATTTTTTTTTATTGCATTTTTTCGAAGTATAAGTATCTGAGAATATGTCCTGAAAATTTCAAGTCGATCCGAACAAAATTGACTGAGATATGAGCGTTGAAAGAGAAGAATCCGTTGTGTAAACGACCGGCTAGTCTGCCGTCTGGCGCGCTCGACCCTCCCTCCGACCTTCAATGCATTGTTCGATGAAAAGGGTCGTATACCTGGCATTCACAACGTTCATATAATAGACTGGAATTTATAAAAACGGGCCCGGAATCGATGACTCTATGTAAGTTTACAAAAAAAAAATATTTTCTTCGTGTAAACTGAAATTGAAACTTTAAACGCGTTTTTCTCAAAATGGCATTTCTGAAGTCGGTGACCAAGATTACTCGAACACTAATGAACCGATCTTCTTGAAATTTTGCAGGCTTATTTAATACATAAAAATGTAGTCTTTGATCGTTCGATATTTTTTTCGAAAAAAATGGCCGTTTTATAGCCAAAAAACGGCCGTTTTTTTCGTTAAAATCGAACCATTAACTTTGACTGTCCGCCATTTTGTGAAAAATGAATATTTTTTAAAATCCTTCGATTAAAGACTAGTGTATACTTATATGTGACTAAATCCATTCGCATTTTTTTTTCAGATGATCCACTTCGCCGCAATGTTGGTCACCGCAAACCGTGTATATAAAAACATTATTTCATTGACGGCCATTTGCCACTAAACAATGTAATATTTTTCAATAAAAAAATTACTGAAAGTTCTTCAAGATGTGTTCTTTAAGATGGTATATTGATCGATTAAAAAAGTTTTGTAGTTTTCTTTTAAAAAATTCATGAAAAAGGCCTTTTTTTTGCGCTACAAGTGGGGGTAACGCCTTAAGTCAAATACCTACAACTTTTGTCAGCCTAGTTAGCCGTTTTGTACATCGAAAAAAAATATATTTCGAAATATATTTTCTAACAGCTTGACATTCATACTTAATAGATGTGTAATTAATTTTATGAGTCAATCACTTTTTCATACGAAAAAAAATTGTTAAATTCAGACATGATTTTACACCCGTTACTGTGGCCTAACCGCTTAACGCACGAGGAAGTGCACGATAAACGGCAGATCCATCGATTCCCATGGAAAAATGTTCAATTTTCCCAATTTTTTCGCACGTGTGTGCAATAGGGTCGAGTCGTGTATGTAACGCGAGAAACGCGAGCCTTCGAAGGCCTTGAGTTTCACTTTCGACACATCCTGGAGAGCCCCCTACGCGCGCGAGCCTTCACCCACATGCTCGTCCTTCCCCATCGTTTTGCTTGGACGTTGCTGGACTTCCTTATCGCTAGTTGAGATCTCGTAGCTCGGGCATGCAAGACCGGGCGCGATACCTCTTCCTGCAGAATAATCAACGAGTTCGCGTTTTCCACGGGGACCGAGCGAGATGAGTCTCCGAAGGCACACCGTGCTACCATTTCAAATCCAGGTGTTTTTGTAGCTTTTATTCACTTTTGCCTCGGCCTCGAGATTCAAGCCCCTGCGGACTCGACCGAGGTCGACCAATTCTCCATACGAATGCCAAAAGGTCGTCGGGAATTTCGTTTCTCCGACAGTTCCACCCGCGGTTACTCAGCTATGTCGATATTCCTTCATGAGGTGCTCGCAACAGTGTGAGAAGAGAATTACTCGAGATATCGAGACCTTCGCCCCAATGATCCCTCGAACATGACGAGAAAAGAAAAAAAAACGAAATACTAAATGCCTCGAGCGCGCCTCTGCTCTTCCTCCGATGGAACGGATGTGTTTATTGCGGAATTATCATTCGTCCGGGCATATTTCACCTGCTGACCCTGTCAAGACCACTTATCCGATTTGGTATCGTGATCCGATTCGGGGACGCTCTTCTTCGTACCAGATTCAATCTACTTTCCTCTCAGATGGCACGTTCCCTGGCAATTGTCAACTCACCTTCATGGATCTGGTTTTCGGCCTCTCGTTTTTTTGGCCGGTTGTGCCAGTGGCCGGTTGTGCCAGTTGGCTTCCTTTTTACGTTAAGGTAGTACGAGCGCGCAATCTTGATTTCTATAGATTTTGTTCAAATTTTAACCATACATTGTTCATGTCATTGTGCATGTTTAAGTGAAATTTCAGAACAGTCGACTATTTAAATTGGGAGATAATGGGTTTTGAAATTGCAACTTTGGACACTGCTGGGTCTGCATTGAAATTTCGACAGAATAATTTTCCGCAAAAAATATTTGTCCCCTATAATAAGAAGACATATGGCGACACCGCAACGTTCCACGCATCCAATGACGTGAGTTTGCGCGGCATATTTGAAATAATACTGCAACACGAATTTTCATTTGGAAGTAATTTTTAATCGAACAAAGTTTTTAATTAGTTACGAATGAACCGACACTTTTATTTGTTAATGAGGATAACATGAACAATATAAAATATTAATATTTATAATGCAAATATATTTTTTATGACATTTTTAACTTTAGGAGCACGATAATTATTTTTTTCTCGCAATATTGAACTGTTCCGCGATGTTGCCATATGTCTTCTTATTATAGGGGACAAATATTTCTTACGGAAAATTGTTCTGTCTAAATTTCAATGCAGATCCTGCAGTGTTAAACGTTGCAATTTTGAAATCCATTATCTCCCAATCTAAATAGTCGACTCTTCTGAAATTTCACTCAAATATGTATAATGCTATGAACAATGTCTGGTTAAAATTTGAACAAATTCTGTAGAAATTAAGATTGCGCACACGTACTATCTTGAGGCCTTATATACGCGATTTCGCCAATTTTCGAAGGTACTGTTCTAGACGCGGTTAAAAAAAAATGACGCATATATTGACATTTGTTTTACATATCATTTATGCACATGGTTAATTATATGTAAAAAAAATCAGAAATATTAACAAATGGCGGAGATATAACACAATGAAGCAGTGTATTTTTTTTGCGCCCGCGTTGATGGTGAAAGTTCTCGGCATCGATGAGAGTGTCTGAAAAATAAAATGAACATATTTATGATTGCATAATAAATGTATCTTCGGTGTGAACCAGCAATAATAATTTAAAAAAAATTTAAATTATTTTATTTTTTAGGTACTTTATTTTTTTGTCTTTTTTTGTATTATCGTTTTGTATTATGGTAATGTATTATTTTATTTTTTATATTTTTTATGATACTATGATGATACTAAGAATATGTTGCAAAAATTTCAAAGTGATCTGAACTTTCGTTCAATAGTTAGAACTTGCGCAAGGTTCAAAAAGGTGAATCGTGGAAAAACGGCTTTGAAGTTGGCGGTCGGGCGCGCCGCGCGGTATCTATTATAAATGCAATTTTACCTCATTTAATAGCTTTACAGAATTTTTCAATTCTGTAAAGCTTAAAATATTCCTAACCGTTCAGGCTAATGGAATCAAAAATAATAAAAAAAAGAAAAATTTTGAAATTTTTCGCGTTTATAAGGCCTTAAGCTTATTGGGACTGAAGTTTATATCGTTGGAGAGTAACGAAAAATAATTTCTTGTTCTTTCTCAAATTACTTTTAGCAGATTTGAGCCACCAAAATTCCTGAACAATTTTTTTAGCACGCTTGTTGGTAGATATGCAATTGAAATTTGCAAAAAGTATGTGGTATTTCAGTATAGTACAATCGTGCTGTCGCTGAAAAATTCCGTAATCGGAGAAAATTAGAAGAAGGCCAGTTTTTTGGGAGGTAATTCTGTAGGTTCCCCCGGGTGCTAAATCCAAGTTCGCCTAAAAATCGAGGTACAGGGTTTTTTAGGGGATGAAGGAGGATGGGTGTGGATTGATGCCAAACTACAACCTCTACGAGGAGGGGTTGTGAGACAAAATGTTCAGAAAAATCCGGGCTTTGGTTTTGTCCACAGCGCCGAAGTCGTGGAAGTTCATTTTGGGGGTGAAAAAGTGGGGTGAAGTTTTGAAAAATCAGTTTTAATTCAATAAGTCTTAAGGAAAAAATCGTATACTTCTTGTTCAAATGGGAACGTTGTAGCCCTTGGAAAGACGCGTTGATCGAGTATTTAATCATCACTCTCCGATAAAATCTTCGCCCCCAAAAAAATGGTATAATACCAGAAAAAGTTGTTTATTGAATAACTAAAAAACAATCGATTGTTCGGCTATGGTTTAAATGTACGAAATGTAGAGAATAATTTTCTCTACATTTTCGTTTCTTTGGACCACCCTTGAATTTTGATTTTGCAACCCTTTTCGGGGGTTGAGGATTCAAAATGAAATTCTGGGGAAACTATTGACCGGACGAATTCGCCACCGTGGAACAATTTGTAGCTTGAACCCTCAGCTACATTTTTGTCCACAGCGCCAAACTCGTATCTCTTCGTTTTCGGTCAATTGTTTTCCCAGAATTTCAATTTGAATTTTCAACCGCTGAGAGGGGTTGGAAAAAGCAACATTCAAGGGTGGTCCATGCGAACGAAAATATAGAGAAAATTAGTCTCTACATTTCATAAAATGATTTTTTCAAGATCGGTGGCCACGATATCTAAAAAATCACTGCACCGATCAACTTCGAATTTCACAAGCTTCTTTTACATACAAAGGTTCTTCTCACTTTAGACGGTAAAAAGGCTATTTCCATGAATTTTTTTGACAGGTTTATATTATAGATATTGATATAAAAGTTGTTACACTTAATAAATACACTTTCGAAATGCATTAAAATCTTTATTTATTTATTTAAGTCATTATTCATAGACGAAAATGGTAGTTAAAAAATGTCATAAAAAAAATTGTAGGTCTGCGCTGTTGATGAAATCTGGGAGGTGGATCATCCGGAACAAAAACATTTAACGGTTTTAGATTTAGTATGTTAATGGCTACAGCGCATATCATACGATTTTTAATAGCTGCAAAAATAACAAAATGGTGGACATTTTTCGAAAAAAAACAAAAAAAACGTTTTTTTTTCACTGTTTTTGGCAGAAAAATAGTAAATATCAAACTTTGAAAAATTCTTTGATATGCGATATAGCTATAATTGTAAAGAATATGTGGTTAACATTTCATAAGGATCGGTTCAGTAGTTTCGAAGATTTTATCAACAAGCCGTTTAGAAACGTTGTTTCGAGAAAAAAACGCGTTTAAAGTTTGTTTGGGTTACATAAATACATTGAAAAAATTTCGAAAGTGTATTTATTAAGTGTAACAACTTTTATATAAATATTTCAATATATCAATAATATATACCTACAAAAAAATCATAAAAATAGCCTTTTTTAGCGTTTAAAGTGAGAAGACCCCTTAAAAAGTACTGCCCGATCAAAGGATTTTTTTTTTCGATGCATTATTTTTTTTTCATCAACGAAAATAGACCGTTTTAGCACCAAAAATCGAGATTTTCACTTTGGACGGCCGCCATTTTTTCAAAAATCATTATTTTATCACATCCTTCGTCCAAGCAGCAGTGGTCACAGTTGTTTTCCAAACAGCGATCTGCACAACCCATTGTATCTACCGCATTGATAAATATTTCTCAACAAAAACTGTAAAGTACACTCGAAACCATACATTTTTAGATACAAAAACATCGAAAACCTGCACCCGTTTCCCCCCAAAAAATGAACGAAAATTCTTCTTTTTTCCGGCCACCAGCTAGGTGTAACCCGTTGATCCAATTTCCGCAGGATTAGGAAAGAAAATATGAATTTTTCCGTTTGTCTGGAACGTCATCAATTTCCAAGCGTTTCCTCGAATGCTGTCGGGTCCTCATTCGCGCTCGAGTCTTCTCATTCCGTAATGGAATGTTTAAGAGTCGAGCAAACGGTGAATTCGAACTCGAGAGTGTCTCTCCGCCGTCCACAAATACTTTTACGACGAAAGGGGAAAAAAGAAACAAATGAGTATCATTTTTCCGAGCATTTTAATGCTAACGAGCTGCACTCGAACCGCACTTGATCTATATCCACGATATCCTGAGGCTGCATATACACGCGGAATTCTCCCCGTAGCCGGCACTTCCTGATAGTAACCGGAGGGTCTAAAAAAGACCGTCGATTCTCGCGCGCGAGCGTGAAATCGCGATATGACGGCTTGGCTTTTCTGCAAAAGTTATATGGGCGATCGAGCGAGGAATTCCCAGCCGCTCTCACGAGTATCACCTTAGCCCCGCGTGTTACACCCGGAGAAATGACATCGATTTTAAATTCCTAATCCACTCGTTTCGGAGCCTTTCCCGACCGGAAGTATCCTACGCGCGTTCGTTACGAATCCGTGATAAATATCCGTCATTACGATGATCCTCCGTGTGCCGAAGAATATGATTTTCCAGTTCGAATCCGATGTGTACGTACGTGTAGCGATCGGTAGCATTAAATGGAGCAAAAATCTAAATGGCCGCTGGACGAGGTTCAACGCTCGTCCCGGTCATTGAGGAATCGATTAGCCGGATGAACGTCTCATTTACAGAAGATCCAGCGTTCAAGCTCTTCTTTACGGTTAATGGCTATTTTTATAACGAGCGTTATCTTGCGCATTATCGTAGTGGCGAAACATGAAAACGGATTTTCCGTAACGCTGTTATCACAAAAAACGACAATATTGTTGATCGAAGGCTGAATGAGGCTGCTCGTTGATGAACAGATAAGTGGAAAAATAATTGCATTTCGGGCTTTTGTTGTTTGGCGACCAGATATTGGGTCAGCTGAAGCCACAGATTGTTCGGGCTCGCTACGATATGACGTAGGACTCGGAGCAAGATGAGAACGCTAAAGTGATGTTCAAATAAAACGATACATATGAGTCAGTCAGTTTTAATTATTCTTTTTTATTAATCAACATTTATTAATCTTTTAATATTGGAAAGGAAAAATCAGTATTTCTGATTATTAGCATACGATATATATTTTTAATTAAAAGTTATATTTTTCAGTCTCACCCCATATGCAGGGTAAGATGAAACAGTGCTGGGAGCATGATGGGACACGAATTATTGGCTTCGTTTGCATGTAAAAATCGTTTCATTCTCAATATCAGCAACTTGATAAGCCAAATATCTAAGTTCTGTACCCCCATGGAAATTTATATACGCAAAAATATACTGCAAATTTATTTTATTAATCATTGTAATATATGTGAAATGTATGCCATATATTGAAAATATATGTTGCATATATGTGCCAAATTCTAATTTTCGTAACGTTTTTATGTATGAGATGTATATGCGTGGTATTACTGTATATCAATGTATCATATATCAATGATATATGTAGCATTTACCCTGCATATATACCACATATATTTAGCATATATGTTGCATACACACTGCATGCATACCACATATATACTGCATAAATGGTACATATATGCCACATATATACAGATATGCGTAGCATATTTGTATATAGTGTTTATATGTAATAGTGTACTTTAACTGTAAGTTAAGTTTTTTTAAGTTTAAGTTTTAAGTTTTATTAAGTTTAACTGTAATAGTGTTTATACACAGCATATATTTCTTGTCAGGAATATGTATCAAAAATGTATGCGTCATACATGACGCATAAATGATACATATACGAGTCATATATGACGCATACATTTTTGATATATTTTTCTGACAAAAAAAGAGATTGAAAGTATATCGAAAATATACGCGTCGTATATGCCTCGTATATGCATCATATATAGTGTTTATACGTAGCATATATGTTGTGGTCAGAAAAATCTATCGAAAATATATGGGTCATATATGCGTCATATATTTGGTGCATATATGTTGAATATATACGTATCATTCTATTTTTCGTCACTATATATGCGACCGATATATATATATATATATGTAGCATATACTTTCTGCACATATTTTACATACATAAATTTCCATGGGGGTAGTATTTAGTCCGAATAATCTTGCTTCCATATCTTTAAAACCATTCGTTAGTTCTTCTTCTTCCTTTGGTAAAACACCAGTTGAAGACGAACCGGAGGCTGACTTACTACACTGAGAAAACAACATACTTCTATGTACCAGGCTTTGTTAACTATCAACAAACGGTAAGGTTGGATATGGTGAAATAAATATTTTATTATCGTTAGTGAATCATTCATTTGAGCCTCTGAATTGTCACAACCAAAGATTTGGTACTAGTTAAGAAATGGGTACTTCAATGGAACATACCTGTTCTTAACAGCCAATAGATATACAGTTGGTCTAACTCAATGCTTCGTATTATCATACTACAAATACTTGTTTCCTATAATTGAGGCGTTTATTCAATGAGATCGGTGGAAAAGTTGTCTCAGATGTGAAGGATAGTTGAGTGACGATATTTTATATTCGCACAAATCAAGATTCCTGTAGAGTTACCAAATGAATATTTGGACAAAGTCCAAATTGATTGTCTGCAGATGAATGTGTAGTTGAATCAATGTAGCATTATAGTGCTAGTGATCAAGTGTACAAGGAACAACTCTCGTAGAAAATGAGAGTTGTTCCTTGCTACTTATAGAGGACAGCAAAGATGCTAGCATCAATACGTCGTAGAGCAAGGAACAACTCTTATAGAAAATAGGCGGTCGACCGGTCCCGCGGTCGACGTCTTGCCCACCACTGCTCCAATGCATCATACAATATTCTCTATATATATTAGGTGCGCAACGAAGTTCTCGCTGTTTTTTTTATGAAAATGCCATTTTATTGTGAAAAAATGGTTACAAATGAATCATTCAAAATATTGCCCATCGCTAGCGACAACTTTTTCCCATCTTTCTGGCAGAGCTCGAATACCGTCACGGTAGAAGTTTTCGCCTTTTGAGGCTATCCACGAATCAAGCCATTTTGAGATGTCTTCATATGAGCGGAACTGCTGATTAGTCAGACCATGTGCCATCGAACGGAACAAGTAATAATCGGACAGCGCAATATCTGGGTAATATGGCGGGTGGGGTAGGACTTCCCATTTGAGCGTTTCTAAGTAGGTTTTAACGGGTTTGGCAACGTGAGGCCGAGCATTGTCATGCTGTAAACTCACTTTTTCGGCTTCAAATCATGAGGAACCCAAGTTCCTTGTTTTTGAATCATTCCCAACGCATGCAATCGCTTGGAAATGGCTTGGCGGGTAACTCCTAATGCCGAAGCAAGCTCTTTTTGCGTTTGGCACGGATCCTCATCGAGCAATGCCTCCAATTCAGCGTCTTCGAAGGTTTTTGGCCTTCCTTCACGTGAACGGTCGTCAACATCGAAATCACCGTCTTTGAAGCGACGGAACCAATCACGGCACGTTGTTTCACTTAGAGCGGCATCTTCGTAAACTTTTTGGAGTTTCCGATGCGCTTCAGCCGCCGTTTTCTTCGAATGAAAGAAGAAAAGCAACACTTCCCGCAAATGACGATTATTTGGCACAAAATCAGACATTTTCACACAACCAAATGTATACGACGCAAAAACAAAATCACTAATGTGTCAAAGCGGTTTGTTTAGTATATGTGTAAGCTTGGTTCATGACGTTTTGGTTATGTCACAATCGACCAGCACTTACTAGTGGAGCCATCTGTTGAAAAACAGCGGAAACTTAGTTGCGCACCTAATACTTTCGAAAGTTTCCTGAAGATTTGGCAGGTCGCACAAAACTAGCAAATCGTTAATTGATGCTATCGGCGCAGGGAATAAATTCACGGTCACAAACTGATATCCGCTAGGTAAGTGGACATGCGGTCATGCACAGTCTCCAGTGTACCTTGATCGTATATACGTGCGCAATCTTAATTTCTAGAGAATGTGTTCAAATTTTAACCAGACATTGTTCATATCATGATGCATGTTTGAGCGAAATTTCAGAACAGTCGACTATTTAGATTGGGAGATAATGGGTTTTAAAGTTGCAACTTTTAACACTGCAGGGTCTGCACTGAAATTTAGACAGAATAATTTTCCGTAGAAAAGATTTGTCCCCTATAATAAGAAGACATATGGCAACACCGCAGAACAGTATTGTTCAATATTTCGAGAAAAAAATAATTATCGTGTTCCTAAAGTTAAAAATGTTGTCATAAAAAAATATTTGCATTATAAATATTAATATTTTATATTGTTTATGTTATCTTCATTAACAAATAAAAGTGTCCGTTCATTCATAACTAATTAAAAACTTTGTTCGATTAAAAATTACTTCCAAATAAAAATTTGTTGTTACTAACGAATTTTGTAACAGTTGATGAATATTTGAATAAAACTGCTCACTAAATGTATTGCTTTACTATAAATAACCTGCTTTCTCGGTGCACTGTATGGTAGTTAGCCTTACGATTCATCCTACCCCGCACCTTCGTCTTGCCCCCCGTGCGGAAATTGAGTTGGGGTTGTGATCGGGCCCCAATAATATTCCCCTAACTTTATTCGGGCCCTAATCTGGAAGCCACACGTGGGCCGTTAGCGGCCGGTCACACTTTGTCAACAAGGGCCCTTAAAGGTGCAACGACCGGGGCCTTATAAGTTGCCTCAATGGCGCCTCATCAAAACCATTTTAGCGCCCTGACAATGCCTCAACGGCGCCGCATCATAACCATTTCAGCGCCATAAAATATCCGTATCAGTGCATATACGTGTATGTTAAATGCGTCAGGGTATATCTGTATTTGTTTTTATGTAATTGTTCATGTGCATAGGTGTAGGCGTGAGTACATGTGTATGTATGTGTGCGCGCGTAGAAATGTGATTGCGTATTTGCATGTTAGCCTTTATGACAAACTGCCATGACAAAATTAATACAAAAAATAATCCATTCTAAGGAATGGATGTGTAGTAGAAATTAAAAAAATATATGGGTCTACTGAATCACTAGAATCTATTTCCATTGAGGGAAAGATCTGGAAAACAAAGACCAATTTATTTACTCATCCTACACAGTCAGATAAAGTTTATGAATGGGAAATATCAGCGAAGTCTTCAGAAGAAATAATGTTCCCTATGATGAGTATTGAGCGGAAATTAGTTGCTATAAAAATGTCGAGAAAACCGGTTGCGACTGTTCACTCTTATGCGCTAGCATTACTCCATGTATGAGTGAAACCATGAGTAATTGTTTGTATCTATGTAAAAGGTTTCTTTAATTTGATAAATAAATACTGTCTGATGTTTGTCTGCATATTTGTGTTCATCGTTGATTTTTTATTTGCTAATGCCCTTACGCTTTTTCCCAATTTGCGTTCGATAATATTATTCGATCGATGTATATAATCGATTTGAATAATTGAAATACCATCAACCATGTAGCCTAAGCTATTTATACTGGTTTATCGCTATAATCGTCAGATCTGGGCCTATTGTGGAGATCCCTACTTGTTTATCCCTATACTGGCCAAGTCGGGTCCTTTTGTGGAAATCCCTACAGGTTCATCCCCATAATGGCCAAGTCGGGGCCTATTGTGGAAATCCCTACAAGTTTATCCCGATAACGGCCAAGTCTGGGCCCATTGTGGAAATCCCTACTAGGGAAAGCACTAGGAAAGCCCCGAAAGGCCCTTATTTTTATTAGGGATGCCCTATCAGTTTTCTGCACGGGCCTTAGTCACCTTATTTCAGATGCAAATAGCGATTGTGGATATTCGCAGGGACTTTGGTTAATCGTCGCATCACCATCGATACGCTTCTGACATGATGGCACGGATCATCGAGACCAATAACGGACAAGACTCACAAACCATGACTGCTCATTTAAATTAAAAACGTCGTCCCTTGATCTCAACGAAAATACAAATCCCACGGCCTCATCGCCGTTTTCTGCCTTCGCGTTATTCGTTGCTTTTCCCGCGAGATTCTCGTCGCTGAGAGCAAATGTTCCTCTACCACCATCTTAACGGATGGATCTTCGATCTCTCGTATATTGCGGAACCATGAACGGCATAGTCGTCTGCGTGACACCGTGAAATCAATTGCCCGCGAGATTATCGGGCTCGGCCTTGCCATTCGATACTTCGAACTGTAAACAACGCGGTATTGCGAAATGTTATGAGACATCGTGCAGCCACCTGCCCGGAGACTCGTCCGATCGAAGAGATGATCTAACGCGGAAGAAATATAACGGGAAAACGAGGACCAAGTGACAGTGACGGCCATTTCAGTTGGATTCGACTCAAATGGTCTGACCAGCCTTGAGTTTACACTCGAGTTGCAATAGGATATTTTATAGGGTAAGTCCGGGGTAGTTGGCCACAGTTTCTTCAAGAATCCGTCGAAATAAATGTACAGACGTTTCTTAAGGGGAGATATGCACCTAGGAGCCGGAAAAAGGTCATTTTTGTGAATTTTTTCAAGGAAAACTATTTGAAATTTCGAATTGGGGTTTTAATTATCTAAAAGTATAACATTCACAATTATCTAAAAGTATAACGTTCACACAGTTAACATTCACAAATATGTTTAATTTTCTTTATTTAAAAATATCAAAAATATACAAGGATATTGTATGATCCTTGGAGCGTCATAAAAAAATCTGCGTATACGGTACCTACTGGCGTTTCTTCAAAAATCATCTAAAAAAAACCAAAAAATCGAATTGTTGTAAAATGATAGAAAACTTTCAATTTTGGAAAAGTGAGCATTTTACTTCAAATTCGTCCCGGTCAAAATGACTCAGTGTGTCAATGTAGAGTTGACGTAGAGTCAACGTAAAGAAATTATGAATAATCTCGTGGAGGACCTTCGAACGTGAGGGGCAAAATGATGTACTTTAGGCCACCCAGTTAACCTGAAAAAAATAGTTTTTTTCCTAAATAGATCATTTTCGTCAAGACTTGACTGTGTTTTCTTTTGTTGTTCTGTTTCAATTATCAGAAACAACATTTAGCATTTTTTTCGATTTTCCCAGGAAAAATAGCATCATTATTATCAATAACTAATTTTAAAAAGTGTGAAGACGAAAAACTTCAGTAAAAACTAAACTACTATCAAACTTCAATTTACACGTTTCTTCAACTTTAAGTATTGGAATTCTTCTGAATTTCTTAAACTTCACGTATTATAATCAAATGACTCATTCAAAGTCGTTTGATTCCAATACTTCTTGATTTTTAATAAGAATAACTTATGAATAAGTTTACCAAATTTCAAGTCAATCCGTTCGTTAGATGTCGATAAATGGTGTACACCGTTTTGAGAACTATAGTTTTAAGAAACCCGTGTTTAAAGTTTCACCTGCATTTCTATCTATTCTATGCACCATATGTTGGTCCTTCCTCTTTAATTTGAGTTGCCCCAAGCGACGAACGAGAAGTTCGTAATTTTCACAGTAGCCCAATCCCTCAATTGCTCAGCTGCTTTGGGTCAGTCCGTTGAATTCGGTTCGTCAGGATCGGTGCAAAAGGAATTCAAATAGATGAAAGTCTTTTAAGGGGAGATATACACCTAGGAGCCGGAAAAAAGGTCATTTTTGTGAATTTTTTCAACGAAAACTATTTAAAATTTCGGATTGGGGTTTCAATTATCTAAAAGTATATACATTGGAAAATATGTTTAATTTTCTTTATTTAAAAATATCAAAAATATACAAGGATATTGTATGATCCTTGGAGCGTCGTAAAAAAATATGCGCATACGGTACCCACTGGCGTTTCTTCAAAAATCATCGGAAAAAAAAACCAAAAAGATTATTAAATTAGATACTATAATCTAGTACTTGTCATAGCCGATTTTGAAAATATCGATTCATGACAAAATGGCGGACGTTTGAACATAAATAGTTATTTTTGGGCCAAAAATTAGTTATTATTTTGCCTATAAAACAAAAACTAAGTAACGGAAAAAAAAATCCTATGACAAGTATTAGATAATGGTGTATAGAATAACCACAAAAAACTTCAAGGCAATCGGTTGATTGGTTTTCGAGAAATGTTGGGTACCGATTTGAAAAACGTGGTTTTGAGAAAAACGCGTTTGAAAATTAGGGAATGAATAAATCATGAAATTTGTCAACTTTCATGAAATCATCGATACCAGGCCCATAGTGTAGGTCTTCTACGGTCGACGGAATGTTCATAGCTTCTAAATCCTCGACCTCGACCATCTAGGTGTATATCTCCCGTTAACTTATCTTCATTTGTAATCAAACTTTGATCATTTAACTTTAGTATAATTTACGAAATTAATATCCGGTGTCCGGGTGTGATGGCCATAGGAGAAGAGATTAGATGACCAGTTACCCAGCAGTATGCTCTCGGTTTTCTTTGGTTTTATGTTTTGATTCTTAATTTTTTTTCTTTTGGCCACATCTGGAACCCATATAATCGAAATCAGTACAATTATTGTGTACCCAAAGTTGGCACACTATCCACTGAAGCCAGTCTTCGATGAGACGACTTTCATCATTATTTTCTCCGCAACATTTTTTGTCATTGTTCTTATATCGTCTTCCTAAGGTCTTTCTAGGGATTTCGTAGGTCCTAGCGACCGCACGAACCGGCAATTCATCATTTTTTTACAGCACTCGTAGCTGCTTTTAATGATTCTTGAGTCTAGTTCCCTCGTAGAGCAATTGCTTTTCTTTTGCTCTTATTAGGCATCTACAACAAGTGTAGAAAAAATGAATTACTTGAACACATTACAACTAATACTATGGCCATCATACACGATCATACATATGCCAAATCTTGAGCTTGTAACAAAGCACTGTTCGTGAACTATCCAAGAGATACAAAAGTAACCACTATTTTTACAAAATAACAACACCACAATGTAAAACATGTAACCTTCGAAAAAGTTTAGCAGTAGACAGAATAGTTAAAAAGGATTTTCCTTACATAACATTTTTTTGCCAAACTTTTGCTCTCAGACTTACACCTGCGCACGACGCGAAGCGAATTAAGCAGTAACAGGTGAAGTCTAATGCGCGGTTCTATGAAACATTTCTATTGGCCATCTCTCCCTTATAACCAACTCCCCCGGAATTAACCTACTTTCTTCGTACGTGCACTTGCAATCCGTCTGACTTTCATGCAGGGGTAATTATCGATTACGTCTAGGTGTTCCCGTCGCGCGAGGATGGTTTGAAAAGTCGGCGCGAAGTGACGAATTGGACGACTGGTGCGTATTGAGGTTATTTTCAGTTAAGGAGGTACACCAGCTTCATACAATGTTGCCATGCTAAACCATGGTAAAATTTCAAAATGGTGATAGATCAATAAAATTTGGTGAATATATTCTTTAGTATTATATGTGTCAATACAATTTTTTTCAGATTTTTTCATTGTGCCGTTATCGAGTAATTGAACATTGAAGTTCACGTGTATAAGCATAGCGTTTTTATAGATATAGGTATATATTCCGGGTATAAGAATAAACGCTTGTGAATTATTTGTAAGAAAACGGCACAACCAAAAAATCTGAAGAAATTTGTATCTACATGAATAATACTAAAGAATATATTCACCAAATTTTATTGATCTATCACCATTTTGCTGAAGCTAGTGTACCTCCTCAAATACATATCTTGAACGAACGATCACCAACTTTCGGCCGGATCGGTCTACTACTCTGCAATGGCTTCCGTTTCAACCGGCTACATCGACCTAGGTGGGTCGAAAATTGCATTTTCCAAAAATATTTTTATTCTATAGTAATCACCTGTCAGCTATATTCCGTAAAAATTTCTTGGAAATAATCCTAAAATTGAATGATCCAGAGCTTCTAACACTCGGCCGGGCGAGAGGTAGCAGCACCATGTTTCAAACTTTAAGGGGTTAGGCCACAGTAACGGGGATAAAGTCATGTGCGAATTTAACAATTTTTTTTCGTATGAAAAAGTAATTCACGCGTAAAATTAATTACACATCTATTTAGTATGAATATCAAGCTGTTAGACAAAATATATATTCTTTTTCGAAGTACAAAATGGCCGACTACTAATATTTTATTTTGTTACATTTTTTTAGGCGCCCCGCGGCGTGACATTTAGCATCCACAATTTTTTACCTGGAACAAAAAGCAAAAATTCTCGTCCATCTACATTAGAATGCCTAGAAAATTACGCACGGAATTAATAAAATATTGTTTTATTCAAAAGTTATTGGTATTTGAATTGAGTTGTAGGTATTTGAATGAATGTTCAGTGAAAAATTTTGAGTAAAACTGTTCATGAAATGAAAAGTTTTCGATTAATCAGAAATTCCGTATGTACTTCTCTGCGAAATGCAATTAGGGACAGAACTTTTAAATTTGAAGTAAATCGAGTGAAAATTGTTGAAGTAATTTGTCATGCCAATTGGAAGAGAGCATACGTTATAAGCTCAAAGCCAGTGAAAAAAAATTTCTAGCTAAAAATCGAATATTATCTTTTTTTTATGATGATAAAGCACCGTTTTAGCGAAAAAATATATTGTTTGAATATTCTACTGTGGCCTTACCCCTTAAACGCATTTTTCTCGAAACACTGTTTTCAAAGTCCGTGGACATGATATCTCGAGAACCACTTGATGGGTTATCTCCAAATTTACAGGTGATACGATGAGAAACATTTGAAGGTCGTTGACGATCTCACTTTTTCAAAATCGGTCTTCATTTCTTAATACTAACGTAAAAATGTCGACTTTTTAAATAGATTTCGTACACTTGAGTTTGAATTTGCCACCACGTTATTAAAAAAATGACTTAAAAATCGACGATCGTCAACGACACGTATTTATTGTTAACTGGAATAATCCATTTGGTTTTTAGATTTCAGACGGACCGTTTAAGCTAGCGGGTGTCCACTGCCTAACGTTGCGAAAAAAGTCATCATCTGCCGGCGGCCATGTTTTTCTTGTTTTTCTGTATTTTTTTGTGATTTTTCGAGAGTTTCAATATATGTACCTTTGTGTTAAGGGAGACTTTGTCCTTGGAGTGCCATATTTCAGGTGTTTACATTTTTTTTTTAAAGGAAACGAGTAAAGCTTTTTGAGTGCGGTTTTTTTCTTGCTTTTATTCATGATATACAGAACGTTAAAAAAAAATGTTTTTGAAAAAAAAACCAAAATGGTGGCCGTTGCAGCTCCGCGAAAACAGGTCCTTAAATCGCGGGAGGTAAACGGCTGACATCACTGCCCCCTCTTTGTTGATCCGAAACCCAAATTCAAAGCATATTATCAATCTGTGATCCTTTGGTCATGGAATGACGGATGGGTTTTTCGTTTAGTACAAATTTCTGAAAATGCCGGCAATTTAAAAAGAAATCGATTTTTCGCGTTTTTTTCGCATAAAAAGATAAATAATAAATGCAAAAATGTATCTATGGAAAAAACGATCCGTCATTCCGTGAAGACATATTTTCTGAGTATGCTCTCCAAATTTCAGGTCGATATGTTAATTACAGCGGTCAGGAGAATGTCAGCCATTTTTAAAAACGTGTTTTCGAGAAAAACGCGTTTAAAGTTTTGTAATGTGTTTACACAAATGTGTTTATAATTACCGCTAATCGGCAATGCCTGGTCCATAGAGGCATCCCTCCTCTTCTTCTAGCTGCTCATGTTGAGCCGCTAACATCTCCCGCATCTCCGCAAGGACAAAGTCTCCCTTAAAAAAATGGGATTCCGTTTCCCCAACCATTTCCCGGTAAAAAAATTCGGAATTTGGCCATTTTTCGGCCCTCTAGGTAGACAATAGCCCCTTGATCGAGCAAGTCGATTGATCTCCAACAACGCGCCAGCTCGCGTCTCTGCAGTTGTCACCGCAAAATTGATGGAGTTACGGTTTCAACGCGCTCTGCATCCCCTGTTCTCCAGATTGGCACCCTCGGACCACTGCCTGTTCCCCAATAGGAAGAAACGGCTGGCGAAAAGGAGATTTTATTGAAACGAGGAGGTGATTGCGGAAGCGAACGTCTATTCTGCAAAGTTGGACCAGCCCTATTATTCCGACGGAACCAACAACCTGGAGCAGCGTTGTCCCAAGTGTAAAAGCCTAAAAGGAGCCTACGTTGAAAAATAAAGAAGGTTTATTCCGAAAACTGCAGTTGTTTTCATTTTGGCATGGATTTTTCGGGCCGCCTTCATAGCATCCCCGTTATCCATACGAAAACCAGTGGACTTTCTCGCAAAACTAACCCAAGGGATGATAAATCTCTTTGCATTTAACGCCAAAGTCTTGCTATCCGAGGACAAGTCCATCCTTTTCCAAACGGTTCTGTCGTCAGTGAGCGGATCTTTTCCATACTGTTGTGCCAACAGGATTGAAAGACCGGTTGGGAAGAGATGATGATGCAGCTCCACGAATTACACGGTAATCCCGAGCTGCGTAATATATGTAACACATATTGGCTGGAGAGGCAGCAAAAGGTGGCTTTGTCCTCTTCTGTACTCTCCTCGTAGAATTCTCAATGATAGTTGGCGCGCGCACGTCATCGCGATACATTCATGCGTATGTGGACCCTGGGCACATGCCCGGATGAATACGTGTGTATCAACGGTTTCTCGTACGCCTGTATGGTTAATGGAAAAAAATAATATATACGTGTATGCATGAGGTGAGCATAGAGTGAGGGAGGTTACCACGCGTATGCAAATGAGGCAGCCCATCTACCGCTACGGTAACGCAAGGACCGCTAAGTCCCCAAGAAGAGAGCGCGTTTGCGATAACCGTGTGAATCTCAACGCTCAGTGGAGTCATGTCCGTCGTCGTCATCTCCCTTGGTGTGTTACCTTTCTCCTTCCTTTCCTCACCCTCTTCATCCGCGTCTCTCTTATCCTCGCTTCCTTGTTGGAAACGGTGCACAAAAGTCTCACTGCATTCACGGAAATCTTGTCGTTCATCCTTGTTTTTTCTTCCCTCGCTTAGGCAACGACGAATCCTTCATTTGGCCAGATCTTGCACCGGCAAGTGTACGCGGAATGCAATGTGCGTTTTCGGTTGAAGCCTTCGCACCGCTGCTTCCCTCTGCACCTCACCTCGACATTCAATTGAACATTTTCTCCCGCGCTCTAACGCACCTTTTTTCTGTACCGGAAGAGTACGTATGCCCGAGATAATTCACATTCTGTTCTTGCGCATTAATCTCTAACGCTTTGAAAAGTGCACCTTGGGCAATGATGAGGCAGTACGAGGCTCGTACTTGATTACTCGATCGCTGTTGAGTCTTTTTTCACATGCTACAGATAATGTACACAGGAATATGAGTTTGATTCAATTTCAAGTCACGTTCGTCGTGACCGTTGTTTTGTTCCGTTTTATTCGTATTTCGGAATTAGACAAATATAGGAACGAAACGCGTAACGTCCCGTGCAAAAATGTAACCGGGCATTCCCTACTTTGTGTCCAGCCCTGACCAGACTTGCCTTGTCTGATTTACCTGACCGGGCCCCCCCATGGAACAAACCGGGAAGATCGCAAAATCGTTTTTTTACGGCTTACCCTTCATGTTTGGAAATTACAGTCTCCTGGCCTAGATACATTGCGAGCAAGTACGTCTTCACGTAATGTCTACCCGGCCAGAACATTGACATGTTCTGAAAAGTGGAGCCTGTCTTCAAGAACTAAAGAAAAGCTACTTTGCTTTTCACCTTATCAAAGATATTTATATTTGGCTGGGATGAAACTAATACATGTTTTGTAATTCTATTCATCATTGAAAGCATTCATTCCATCCATGATAATCACCGAGGATAACAATGCTTATCATAAATACCGGGATTACGATAACTAATGATTCGAACATAAAGAATGGCCAAATTACTTTATGAGGCAAATATCAATGTTCTGACCGGGAAGACATTACCTGAATGTATTTCGCCAACAATCCGCCAGGTGGCTACTAGCGAAGCGCTTCCCGTAAGCAAGGTACCATTGTACGAGGATAAAAGTTCGTCCTGTGAGTTGTACTGTGTATGTACAGCAATGCTATGCTTACAGCGTTCGTTTACGCTTATGATTTTGCGATACTTGCGAAATAACCCTCTGCACTCTGGGCCCTTTTTCGCTCGGATAGTGATATGTGTAGGTTTTTCTGTCTCTTTGCCTAGCAGAGAACGCGAGTAAGCGTATGTATACAGTCATATACTACCCTAGCAAGTAGATAACCAGCGAACAATATGCTGCCGAAATACTAAATTGAATACACTTCCGATTTAACCTCCTCAAGGATTCCAAAAACGCTGAAACGTCATTATTAATTTCCTTGTTTGTTCCTGGTTATTTCCCGATCTATTCCCTACAACTTTCCTGGTCAATTACCGCTTGTTCTCCGGCCCGTTCCTGATCAGTTACCCAGAAAGGGAACGGTGGATCGGGACCTAGCCTTAGACCCGTTACATTGCGAACCTATTCCAGGGTAGAAGGCCCGACCAGAGCCTGATATTATTTAGGGAAGGCAAATCAGGGGCAGTACTTTTTCTCGACTCAAATTTCTACACGGGGTGTACCAGAGATTTTGCGGAATAGGGCGCGGTCACATTGGCGAGCTATTAACTGGTAGATAGGGTGCCAGTAAACTATCAGCAAATGGTGGTCATACTCATTGGCGAGCTACTAACTAGAAGACAGTGAGCTAGCAGACTAGTATCCACGATTGGGGGACACACCTGGAATTATTGATGCTGAGCTACAAACAGTGAACACTGCAGAGGTGGAATGTTGAACTGTCGGATAGTACCAAGCGAGAAACGCTAGACTACTAGTCTCGAAGCTATATCTATGGACGTCAATCTGCGGCCGAGCAGATACTACACTAGTCGAATTAGCTGAGCTGCAATGTCAGTAGTTCACAATGTGAACCAACGACTGGTAAATTAGTATATAGCCATTTCGCTCTAACCCCGTATATCCAATGGCAGTTTAGCTCTTCTTGAACTATTAAATAACTGCTAGTTACTAGTTAATAGCTCGTCATGTGACCGCGCCCTTAAATTGGTATTGCAAAATGACTGGTTACCGAGTCTTCCAATGAGGATTCTGCAGTCAACGGCAGCGATTAGCCCGTGAGCATAGAACTCACTCTGAGTCAACATAGTAACGCTATGAATTCCGGACCACTGATTTATCAGCAATACTAAGTCGTTGTGTGAGAAGGACAGGCGGAAAACCATTAAAATAAATAATATTGCTAATGTATATTCGATCGTGATACGCTCTCTGCTCACGTGTGGTCATCAGGCGATCCGGCTAGGCGTTTTCAAAGAGTTTCGCTGTTGCATTTGACATGAGGACACTCTGTACGCTCTCACGTCCATTTCTCGACCAACGAGCTCGCAAGGTTCCCCGAGACCAACGGCCAAAGGAGAAAGAACAGTATGTGTGTAACAACGTATTTGGTGTACAATAAATTCTCGGCCTGAGAATAAAAACGGCTGTATTGAATATCCCAACGAAAAATTGTTCCCCCCAGGTCTGGTGCTATATGATACCAACCTAGTAGACTATTTTTCCGGATTAACGGCTAAAGATAACCTCAAAATATACATCGTGAGTACTGGGGGCAAAATGAGTTGCAATAATGCGCATATTAGGCACTGTATGCTTTTCACGTTCGAATTGAAAAAATAAATACTTCCGAGGCTGAGGACATGATTTGTCAGGGATTATGGAAAGATGCAGCGTCCATGAGTACCGTGAAAAAGTGGTTTCGAAGGTCCCAGAGTGGAAATATCGCCCTCGAGGTGGCGAGAGAGCAGGACAACCAAAATAATTTGAAGACGAGAATTTGAAGCAGTTGCTCGACGAAGAGCCTTGGCAAACGTAATCGGAGCTTGCTGCTACATCAGGAGTTACCCAACAAGACATTTTCAGTCGTTTAAAGAATCTCAGTAACATTGAAAAGAAGGGCCGCTGCGTTCTGCACGTGCATTCGAAAAGCAACCACCCGAAACGATGTAATATAATATGACAATCCAAAAAAACACAAATCATGGGATAACCTCGGTGAGCCGTCTAGATCGACCGCTAAACCCAATATTCACCGTAAGAAACTCCTTTTGTGCAAATGGTGGGATTTGGAGGGTGTTCTGTACTTTCAGCTGCTCAAATCTGGTGAGACCATCACAGCTGAGGGCTATAAACACCAACTGCAGTGTTCAAGTGACAACATTGAGTACAATCGGCCTTACCCGCCATATCAAGGGCCTAGGCTGGTCATATCATATTGCTGCATGACAATGCCAGACCACACACAGCAAAATAGCAGACGCTTTAGATTCGTTGGGCTGGGCAGTTGAGCCACACCCCCGCATATTCACCAGAGTTGGCTGCACCGGATTTTCACTTGTTCCGATCACTCCAAGATCATTTGGCTGATAGCCACTTCAAAACGTTCGATGAAGTAAAAAATTCCATTACCGACTTTATCGACTCAAAATCACCATCTTTTTATCGCCAAAGAATTCGCAATCTGCCTGACAGCGGGGGAAATGTGTGGAAGCAAACCAAAATTACTGTCTCAATTACATGTACTTTTATTTTAAGTAAATAAATCATTATTTTCATGAAAAAAGGCCGAGAACTTATTTGTACACCTAATAGTAGGTTGATAAGCAAGTCTTGCGATACTAAAGTGCTCGGTCAAATATTTTTCCCAGCAAAGCAATTCGAGAACATCCGAGAGTAGAAATTGTTAGCATGTTCTAGGAACTTCCACGTCAAAGGGTATACACGGCGCTCGTTTGTTGTGATCAGGCAGTAATAGTAAATATGGATCAAAGAAGACTTCCAGTGATTGCCTATCACGAATTTCTACAACGACGTTCTGCATGATCTGTTGCTACTAATATGTGCAGTGCGTTCAACAGCAACGTAGTTCATCATTCAACAGTATCCCGTTGGTTCGAATGTTTCCGTTTCGGCGATATACCCTTTGAAGAGAACCCTAAGTTGGGTAGGAAAACTGCTGGTGACCACGAAGCATTGCGATCTCTTCTACGAATGAAACCTAATGCACTGTCATGAGAGTTAGCAAACGAACTCTGCTGCAGTCACCCCTTGAACATTTGAAAGAGGTTGGATATAGAAAAGTAATATCATCTTGGATACCCCACGATCTTAGTGAGTCGAACAAGGCGACACGCGTCTCTATTTGCGTTTCATTGTTGCTTCGTTCGCACAGAAAGCATTTGCTCAAGGAAATAGTCACTGGAGATGAAAGCTGGGTGTTATACGTTAACCGAACACGAAAGCGTCAATGTCTACCTAGAGGGGGGAAACCAGAACCAACTCCTAAATTATCCCGTGAAGAGAGACAAGTTTTACTTTGTTGTTGGTGGGTTTTCGAGGGCCCGTTGTATTATGAGCTTCTTCCACCTAACACCACAATACATGTCGAGATCTACTCTACATAATTACGGAAGCTGTCTGAAATTATTAAACCAAAATGTAAACGTCGACAAGTTTGTCTTCTTCACGACAACGCTCGGCCCCACGTAGGCAAAATGACGCAAAAAACTATTTCACAATTAGAAGGGGAAGTACTACCACATCCACCATACTCACCGTGCTCAGCCCCGTCAGATTATCATTTATTTCGGGCTTTGAAAAACTATTTACGTGATAAACAATGTGACAGTCAAACGCATCTGCCAAATTTCCTTGAAGAGTTTTTCAATTCAAGACCAAAGGATTTCTGGACCGCTGGCATTCAAAGTGTACCAGAGGGTTGGACACGGGTCGTAGATTAAGAGGGAGACTACATTATCAATTAACCTTACCTTAAGGGGTCTTTATACTTTAGACGCTAAACAAGGCTATTTTCGTGTTTTTTTGGTAGGTTTATATTATAGATATTGATATAAAAGTTGTTGGACTTAATAAATACACTTTCGAAAAATATTTTAAAAAAATTCTTCGTTCAAGGGGAGGGCAGGGGTGTATTTTTCAGGGTGGAAAAAACATTTTTTTGCGATTTTTTTTTATCTATATGGATAGAGTAAATTTGTTGAAACCTTTCGTACATTGTTAAGTGTCATTTCAAGAACATTCCGTGAAATTTGTACGCGAAAATATCCATAAACAAGCCGGTGACAAAGCTTTTCCAAGAACGCCTTTGGAAAAACACGATTTGCGGTGTTCACTGTATCTCAGTTAGAAATTATCTGAAATCAAGTACCATTAAAATTTAGTCATAGTATCATTAAATCCTCCCCCCAACGGGATTTGATAATTTTTTTCATTTCGAAATTTTTGGTCGTCATGTAAAGTGAAAAGTGCTATTTTTCACAAAAAATTCCGCCATTTTGGGGGTGGAAAACCCCCTTAATGTAAAAAAAAATTAAAAACTAACCAAGTTTGAAATAAATCGGTCATGTAGTTTTCAAATGGCAGTGAACACGGACTTTGAAAAAGTGGTTTCGAGAAAAACCGTTTGAAGTTTAGAGAAGTCGGAGCTACAGTGATAGAGGAGCGCGACTAAATAGTCAACAACTTCGAGAGTTTTGCTCTGATTGACTTGAAACTTTGGGATTATATTCTTGAAATGTTTAACTATAAGAAAAGACAAACAAAATGATTTTTCAAAAGTGCAAACCCCTACCCTCCCCTTAAGGGGTAAGGCCACAGTAGAATTAAAAAAAAAAGATTTTTTTTTTCTCGCTAAAACGGTGCCTTATCATCATAAGAATAAGTTACTATGCGATTTATAGCAAGACATTTTTTTCTCGAAAGTGCTTTCGAGAGAAGTACGTGCGGAATTTCTGATTAATCGAAAACTTTTTATTTTATGAGCAGTTTTATACTAAACTTTTCACTGAAAATTCAAGTTAAATTCGAATTCAAGTTCAAATACCTACAACTTTTGAATAAAACAATATTTTTTAAATTCCGTACGTACTTCTCTAGGTATTCTAATGTAGATTGACGAGAATTTTTGTTTTTTGTTCTAGATAAAAAATTGTGGATGCTAAATGTCACGCCGCGGAGCGCCTAAAAAAAGATAACAAAAGAAAGTATTAGTAGTCGACCATTTTGTACATCGAAAAAAATATATATGTATATTTTCTAACAGCTTGATATTTATGCTAAATAGATGTGTAATTAATTTTATGAGTGAATCACGTTTTCATACGAAAACGAATTGTTAAATTCGCACTTCATTTTATACCCGTTGCTGTGGCCTAAGCCCTCAAGTCACTATTTATAGACGAAAATGGTAATTAAAGAAATGTCCTAAAAAATTGTAGGTCTGCGCTGTTGTTGAAATCTCGGAGATGGATCATCCGAAACAAAAAAATCAAACTGCTTTAGATCATATGATTTTCGATATTTGCAAAAATAACAAAATGGCGGACATTTTTCGAAAAAAAAAACAAAAAAAAACGTATTTTTTCACCGTTTTTGGCAAAAAATGGTAAATATCAAAATTTAAAAAAATCCTTGATATGCGCTATAGCTACAGTTGTAAAGAATATGTGGTTAAAATTTCATAAGGATCGGTTCAGTAGTTTCGAAGATTTTATCAACAAGCCCTCGAAAAACGTTGTTCCGAGAAAACCGCGTTTAAATTTGGTTTGGGTTACATAAATACATAATTAAAAAAAAATGTATTTCGAAAGTGTATTTATTAAGTGTAACAACTTTTATATCAATATCTATAATATGCACCTATCAAAAAAATCATTAAAACAGCCTTTTTTAGCGTCTAAAGTAAGAAGACCCCTTAATAAAATGTTATGTTTATTTAGAAAAACTGTCGTTTGTGTCGCAAGACTTTCTTACCAACCTGATATATTCGACCGTGAAATGTCCTGTGTACAAATTCATTCGACAGGTCACACTCACGTGTCAGATACTTCTTCCACTCAACCGATGTCAGCTAACGCGAATTAATACTTGACTTGTACCCTACTATTCATTCGACCATGGAGGCAGATGGTCTTCGAGATACCAGGAGGTTCAGCGGGGCCTTTCAACTCGTCTCCAAAACGAGAACGAGAAATGATGGCGCTGCGGTGCTCCGGCACCTATAAGTACATAGATGTACGCTGAACATGGGTGCGATCTAAGACAAATCACAGATGATGTACCTAACCCTCATTCGTGTTAAGGGACAACACCACTCTAGGATTTTGGAAAAACGTTTTCTTGCCTAAAAATAATTTGGTGTCATAAAAAGAATATGCAATTGGTCCTGTAGCGATTTTTTTTATTTGAAGGTTCAATTATCGATTTGGCCGCAGCGCCTCGAAGCGCGCGCTGAGTTGCTCGCCCAACTTCAGACGCGTTTTTCTCGAAACCACGTTTTCAATCTCGGAAGACGGATTACTCGATCCCCTTCGCATACATCGATTTGAAATTTTGATAGGAGCTTCACAATTACATTCTCTAAGGGAGTACGTAGTCATTTTTTTTAAATTAAATGTAACCTTTTTTTTATAAACAATTTACTGCTTTTTTTTGCAAAAAATCGTTTTATTTCCTTCAAAGTGCGCTACTTTTCAAAATTTGAAAGCAAATTTCCAGGTAGCCTCATGGCTAATAATGTATAAGTTATCATTTTTTTGGTTTTTGTTTCAGGTCTTATATTTTACGAGAAAACCGTTCTCCCGTGAAGCTATTTGTAAAAAACACGTTTTTCTAGATTGGCTGTATCGCCGCCATATTGAGTTTGAGTTTGAGATATTTTCTCGCTGTTGCGTCTTTTTCCGAACCGTCATGAGGAAATTACGAATCGACGGAATTTCGACGTTTGATGTCACGATCGGTCTGTCGTGAGGTTAGAAACTCATCCGATCACTTTCACCTCGTTGACCAATATATTACTATATATGTAGGTGCCGCTGCACCCCAGCGCCATCACTTCGACACATTTTCGGGGACGCTTTTTTCAGCGCCTTTGCATTGCCGCCGAACCACCTGGTATCTAGGCTCCATGCTTTCGACATTGAAACAGAACTATTTGTGAACCCTTCCGCAGTGACGCTCACTTTATCTCGCTACTTCCCGTGGCTGCCTTCACGACGTGAGCGGCAATGTAAATCGCCCCTATATTCGGCTTCGCTTCTGCTCGCGCGAATTTCTCACGAAACAAAATATCGCGCGGCGTTTGCGGCGAGCTTTTTTCACGCGGTCTGATACGGGTGGCGATGCTGTAATGCGTCGTTTTTCACGAACGTCACGACGAGAGATTGAGCAAGAAAGGGTAAATGACGTGAGCCGAGCGTGCTTTTTTTTTCTCTCTCCCGCGAGAGGAAGAAGATGCGGCACTCCGTGACAGTCCAACAGCTGACCATGTCAAATTCGTGGCAAGAGTAGAAACTCG